>CM057154.1:18790856-18815856 GCA_029962745.1 Echinometra lucunter | reverse complement strand
ATTTAGAGTGTACCTTGTATTAAATTTCAGACTGTTCCATCTGGTAAATACAAAATTTCAGAGTACTTAATCAAGCATAATTAGTCATACATGTATATGCAACATTATAGATATACAGGTAATAATAGTAACTAGCATTTAATACGCTCTCCATCAGTCCAATAGCAAAATATATCACAGCGTTTACACAAAGAAATCATACATAAAATACAAGAATATTGTAAAAGTCATGATATAGGACATTATTAATTGCATATATGAAGCATGTGCTCACTGCAACCATGATAAAGCTAAATGGTAAATTTTACAGGCTATTTTACTTTCACTTTTCATATCTAGTGAGCCTTTTCAGTGTAATTCATCTCATTATACATGTTATAAGTATGGATTCTAATATTAGAATTGTAGGGAAGTATATCTATTCAAATAAAAACATGACATGTATACTTAGGGGCTGCGCCAGGGTATTTTGATGGGGGGAGATGACACATGGGTGAATTTATTGACGTTTCAAATTATGAACAAATAGGGGTATTATATAGTTGCATGCCACCAGGCCTCTCTTTCCCCACCCTCTTCTTTCTTCTCCCTCCTCCTTTTCTTCTTTTTCTCCTCTTTTTTTTTAAGCACTTAAAAAATCATGGGGCATTCGCCCCCTGCCCCCCGTAGCGCCGCCCCTTTGTATATTCATATACAGGCTTAAAACCAAAGGCTGTAATTTTATAGACACTTTCCCTGATTACCCAATAATACAGATATACTTTTGCTTTCGGATGTTATTGAATATCTCAGATGAAAAATAAATGAGTGAACTCTGGAGATGCTTCCCCTTACTTTCATTTTCATGCTAGTTTCCTTCACTTGCTGGTAATACAAAGTCCTAATCCCGACTAGAATAACTGGGAAACTGCACATGCTGCACGGATGGATTATAAAATTTAAGGCTGGTTTATAGCTATATGACAGTAGTATTGTTTTAAGTTTGTGAAGGTTTATGAAGCTTTCACAATTGGAACCTGACTGTGCAGCTACTTTACATACTCACTAGAAGACCCTTTTTTTTCCTGTACAGTACATTGACATGTCTTATAGTCCAGTCCTTTTAGCTTGATGCATGAAATGACAATCATGTGCTGACTAAACGAAGTAGTAGTATATCACTTAGAATCTTTCGCCAAATTTTCAGATGAAAATCACCTTTCCCCAACTTTCCCTCGATGAGATCTGAACTAATAATTGGAAAATTGCAGAACACCACGTAATCGCTTTTCTATTCAATTTCCATGATTACAAAACTACAGTGCGATAGTGGAGAAAACATGAAATATAAGTGAGAAGACCCGTTCCCTAAAGGTAATGCAGTATCGTTGTTTACTCGGGTTAAAAATAGATCAGAATTCTGCCTTTCATTATGGTCATGTTAATAATGAAATTGCCAATTAATGTTCATTTTAAATATTTTTTCCAAAGGTATTAACTTTAATCATATTCATGTGTCATATCAAGATTATTCATCATCATTAGACTGCAACCGAAATAATGTATTTAACTGCAATAATTTTAAAGAAACTTCCAGACCATAATAGAATTTTTTTTATACCATTCATTGATAAGATTCATAGTCATAAAAGTATGTATTTACACCTTGGTTTGAATAAAAAGGTGGAGAACAGTCTAAAATCTCCTCCCCGAAAATGGGGACATACGCAGAAGTATCAAATCCTTTTCCCTTTCCCCTTTTATACTTGTGTCAGGACAGGTACTTTCTTTTCCTGGCAGGAGGCTGTCATCGTTGATGCTTGTGAATCTTGGGGTGGGGTTACATGTACATACCCAAATTCCCGTTTTGGCGGGTTAAATATCATGTCCCATCTAAAGATCAACATCGCCTTGGCTAAACAAAGCATTATGAGGATGTAAAGGCCAAAGAAACAAATGGCTATATAACTCATCACTGGTCTGTCGGAGCCATTTGTGGCTTGCATTGGTTTGGGAGAACTTGGCGAGGAAGATAGTGTGTTATCCTGCAAAGGATCATAGGAAGGCATGGGGTCTTTCGAAGTTAAGCTCACAGGCAAATGTTCAGTGCTTGTGGGTAACGTAATTTCGATAAGATCAGTAATATACATGTACAAAGAAATCCCTGTATCAGAAGATATCACGTGACCATTCTTCAAAGCGGTAAGAAAGTATACACCACCGTCATCTCTTGTTACACTATTAATAGTTAGATGGAGGGTACAATTACCAATTTGAGTCTCATTCTGATTTGTGACCAGATGGTTTGCAGGCAATCTAGTTGATTCTGCATTAGCTGAACTGTAAAACGGGGCCCTGGACTCATACCTCAACTTGACCTCCGTGCTCTCGCAGGGATATTGGAAATCAAGCTTAGCATTTTCTCCCTCTTCAACATACAATGCTCCAGATGAACCAGCAGTGGATACTGATATCACTGTAACCAGGATTATGAGGATACCCATCACTCGTTTGTCCATGTGGTGATAATATCTTAATACTGTACTAATTAAAATACCAAGACGGTATTCAAATTTGAGATTCCAGCCAAAGAAGGCAATGAGAAGCGATCTGTGTTGAACTCGTTAAAACTCTGAATCGTAATTTTTTATTTTTGTCACTTCTATTTTTGAAACCAAAATTTCAAAATGAGTAATGGTTTTCGGTAAACTATTTCATCACAACAGTCGCCTTCCTTTATTCATATTATTTATTTAAATGTATAAATGTTATAAAATGCAGGTATACACCGATTATATAATAGCCTGGAAGCAAAAGTAATATCAGTTACAATTCTGAACTATATCAGTGTTTTAGAAACAATAGAAAAACAGGTGTGATCTACAGACTACAATATCTTTAGCACCAAAGTAATCAAAGGGCTGGGGAGGGGTAGCCTCATTCAGAACAGAAAATGGAATAATCCTAACTAAGTGTGTGTGAATAAACCTAACTATTCCTCCAATAGGTTGTCGTCCTTTTGCGGTATTTGATCAGAGAACCACTCGCCCAGCTAAACGTTCTTCAGACATGTCAGAGAAGAACGATATCCTCACTTTGACCAATCAAGAAGACTGTTTGTTATTCTGAAAGACATAAAAAGATAAATAAATAAAAGATACGCATAATGTAAACCTCGTTCAGTGTGAAAGGAAACGTTTGTCTTCATTATCCATCATTATATCCATGGAAAAGACAGGTCAATAAAAAAGAGAGGGGAAATGGTCTTATTTCCACTAGCTGATATTTTCAGCAGTGTCTCGACGCGCATGTACGGACCAAAATTCCTCGAGGGACGTCGTTTGTAATATATCCGACTTTCCGTACTTTGCTATTGTGGAAATGTAACTCTGCCATCAAAGCCTTCAAAATAAGATCTATAAGTTACAGACTACCTTGCAGGCCCAGTATGAGGTAACACAGCTGCTCGCATAGGCTACGAGTTTTGCATTCTCCCATGCATTATAGGGAAGGCCCCGCCTCGGCCGCCCATGATTGTGTCCTTATCGTTTTTATTCATATTTCTTTTTCTTTCTCTTTCTCTTTCTCACTTTCTCTTGCTTTTCTCTGCCTTTGTGTGTATTTTTGGCCTATTCTGTTTGTTATTGTGTATCATTTCTTGATCGAAATGTCTTTGAGAAAAAGGGCGCCAACTGCAGTGTATTCCATGCATTACAATTGGCGTTTGTATACTTATGAGTTAAAATAGAACTTTCATGCTTTCACTACATTATTTCCCCCGGTGTCAAATTTGAATAGGAATGGCATCAGCTGGAAGTCAACCCTATTCCGAGTTAAAGTGAATCGGACTCCGAATTAATTTGACTCGGAATGGTGTAGCATCTGCTGACAATCGACTCAATTCCGAGTCAAAGTAACTAGGAAGACGAGTCACTTTAACTTGGAATAGGGGTGACTCCCAGCTGACGCCATTCCGAGTCAAATTTGACACCGCGGAAATAAAGAGTGTAACTATGACTAGCGTAGCCAGAATTATAGTTTTATAATTTACTTTTTAAAAATTCGTTTTAGGGATGAGCAAGAAGACGTTTTGACCTCTGATTTTCGGGGATATAAACATAATGACAATTTGTATGTTCATAGCGGATATAGTTGGCTGCTTTAATGACCGTTATAAACTTTGGATCAGGTCTATATATAGTCCTTCTCTTCCTAATCGGAACCTAAGGATTTTCCTTCTGCTGTCAAAGTCGTTTTCGAGCAAGATGGCTTTTGAGATAAGGTCTGACGAACAATATTGCAGCGGTTATCATCCCATCCCCCACCCCATCCCACCTCAAAAATTAATTAATAAAAGACGAAAATTATATCTACGCGGCATGGAGGCCCACCCTGTCCATTATGTCTAGAGTGGAATTTGCTCCATGTCCATAAATTTTGGGATGCATATTTATTGGTCACTTGAATTTAAGTCGCTCAAGAAGATTGGCATATTAGACCTACAGCTGACCTGACAAAAATTGCATGGACATTTTCCAAAATGAGCAAGTTATTTGACAGTTCTATTGAAATCACATACATGTCCAGTTATGGTTCGACCGAAGGAAATGATCCTTGAACTGTCAACATACACTCTTAGAAAATTGTGCCAGAAACCCCTTTTGGGGTCCCGTGTTTAGAAGCTCTAAAAAGTGATTCTATAAAGGGTTCTTCATATTTACAAGAACCCCCAAAGGTTCCTTGTACAACCAATGATTCGAAAGACCCCTTTAGAACCCTTTATAGAACCTTATACACACTAAGAAAGAAAGGTGCAATCTTGCACCCTTCAAATGCAACACTGGGTGCACCTTTCAGGGTGCAAATTTGCACCTTTTACAAGCTTTGCATTAGACTTTTAAAGGTGCAATTAGCGGCATTTTGCACCCTAAAGGGTGCAGAGTTGCACCCTTTTAATTTTGCACCTTTTAGGATGCAGAGATATTTGCGTACAAAAGGTGCAAAGTCGCACCTTTTAGGATGCAAACGGGCATTTCAGGGTGCAAACAAGAAAACAAGGTGCATTTTTGCACCTTCTTTCGTCCGGGGTGCAAGATTGTACCCAAAAAGGTGCAGCCAGTGTTGCATTTAGGGTGCAATTTTTCTTATTGTGTAGGCTATTAATGGTTCTTTGAAGAACATTTAACACCCCTGTTTAAAGGTTCCAAATGTGGGACAATGAAAGGTTATAATCAGCACCGTTTTTTCTAAGAGTGTAGTTAAACTAGTTCCCTTACCAATTTTCTGATTAACTTGCCAATTTATATGCATTATAGTTTACAGCGAGACTCTAGGCAACTTGGGGTGGAATCTATATGCAAAGAGTATTTCGTTGGTTAAATCAATGTGAAGTTTGGTTTCTCACCTGTAGCATATAAAGAGCGAATTGCACTATTCCCATCAATCTTGACACAGTTGTTTATACCATAGAGCGGTATGCTGAGGAGAAAAGAATACGTATACGGTATAGCCACGATCAGGGTGCGAAACCATTTGCACTTGGGGTCAAAAAATGAAGTACACAATCACTACACAGAGCTACACAAATTATTTACCTTTATACACAAATAGTTTGCACTTATTTGGAGAATTCCTCCGTCATTTATTGAAAATAAAGCGATTCGGACTGACTTCAGTCAATAAATTAGATGCAGTATACACATCAGGGATAGCACAAGGTCAAATATGATAAATGCCATTCATCAGATTTGATCTGTGCTACGTGACAGATTTCGAAATCTTACACGTAGCTTCTTTATGAATAACTCTAATCAAACTAATGCAAAAATTGGTCAAGCATGTCTCATGGATACTTATCTAAGCCATATACACACTTTATATGGGATTCGGGGCCATTTTGAAAAAAGCGCCCTCATGGAAAAGTTCTCAGGATGCATCCTGTTTACCTCAGATATTCTTGTTCCCCATGAAAAACTGGTCTGGAAAAACGACATGAGAATTTCTCCTTCTCCAGGTGGCACCTCCCTCAATTATAACCCGGACTAAGAGGGGAGCACTTATATCATAATCGAACTGGACGACTTATATCATTATCGAACTGGACGTTCATTAAAAGTGAAAAGGGAATAGAGAGAAGATACTTTTAAATAAACTAAAGGAAACAACAAGGATACCAAGACCCTAACATCAGAAGACAGGCGATTGACGGACGAAAGACAAAATGTGATAGAGAGAAAGAGAGAGAGAGAGAGAGAGAGAGAGAGAGAGAGAGAGAGAATGAAAGGGGAAGAGGGTATATCGGAAAAAATAAGTACAGAGAGAAAGAGAGAAAAAATAGAGTGAGAGATAAAGCTTGAAAAGTGAAAAAATGAAAAGCTCAAAACACAAAATAATGAATGAAAGTAAAGGAGAGGGCAAAAGAAGAAAAGAGGGAGAAAGACGCTAGCATGATAAAAAAAAGGGGGAACAAAAGGGTAAAAGAAAAGAAAAATATTTGCTTGTGTGGGTGTTTGTGTGTTTTTGTAGGTGTCGGTGTACTTGTGTCGGTGTAAAGTGAAAAAGAGGGGAAGAGAGAAGGAATTGGAGAGGAAAAGATAAAACTAAATGGAAAAAAGAAGTAAAGGGGAAATAGGAAATAAAGAGAGAGGGAATTGACAGTCGAAAGTTTGAAAAAATCAAAAGCATGAACAACGTTTAGAAACAGGAAAAACGAAAAAAAGTGGTGTGTGCAGAAGTGTTTAAAGATGTAGATGTAGAGCTTTTGATGGCACTATCTGGGACCTCCATCGGCTGATTTCCCAATATGTCGACACTTGTCGCGGGGATTTAAATGTATTGCGTACCAACTAAGAAAGAAATGGATTAAGTTCTGGCTAAACTTACCTCAATCCAGATGACATGTGAACATGAAATTTTGAAAGAAAAGCTTCTTTGGAGTCTACGGTATGGACCTGTCGGAATTGAGGCTTGATGGTTGGTTGATTTGTTTATGGTTAGCACATTGGTTAACTAAAAAGGTTGGTCCAGTACACAGTAAGGTGTGGCATCTTAGAGGCAATACACCGTCTGTGAATTCAAAATGGCGGCAAGTTTTCAGTACAGCTGCCACTATTATGGAATACATCATCCAACTACATCCCTGACAATATGTTTACCCAAATAGCTCGTCATTTTACGCGCGTATTGTTCCTTCGCTTCCATGTTTCGATTTAGCCTGAGTCATTCATGCGATTTTACTCTGATGAATGCATGTCGAAAGAATAAAGTTAATGAAACAATATCAGGGCATACATGGCCGTACGCAGCGGGGGGGGGGGGGGGGAACAGTTGCCCCCCAGAAATTTTGAAAATTTACATTATTTTACTGAAAATTTTCACAAAATCCACGAAAAGTGTGCACCAAATCGTTCAATTTCACTTTTAGAAATGCAAAAGCACCCTCGTGACTACGGTAGTAAATCTTTTCTGAAACGATTCAAGTAATGAGTAGGTTTGCGTGATAAGGGCAGTGCAAGTCAAACTCGGGGTGTTGGGCATCAGGTTGAGGCTTTCTCGTCTTCTTACTGCCTTTACTACAGGCCAATAGTAGGAGCGACCATTTGTGGGAACTATATATAGTCTATGTACAGAAACAAACGCTATCATACTTGCGTTAAACTATTGAGAGATATTTTCTTCCTTCTAAGGGAAGTCCAATGAATCTTGAATTTCCTACATTTTTTCCACTTTACATAGACTTAAGATTCAATCTAATATTGACGCTGTATTTTGTAGGAAATCATTTCTGAAACGATTCAAGACAGTAATGAGTAGGTTTGCGTGATAATGGCACTGCAAGTCAAACTCGGGGTGCTGGACATCAGATTGAGGCTTTCTCGTCTTCTTCGTCTTCTTACTGCCTTTAGTACGGGCCAATAGAAGGAGCGACGATTCGTTGGAACTAGTCTACAGAAACAAACGCTTCCATACTTGCGTTAATCAATTACTGAGAGATATTTTCTTCCTTGTAAGGGATGTCCAAGGAATCATGTCTTTCTTTCATTTTTCCACTATTCATAGACTTAAGATTCTATCTAATATTGACGCTGTATTTTGTAGTAAATCTTTTCTGAAACGATTCAAGACAGTAATGAGTAGGTTTGCGTGATAAGGGCAGTGCAAGTCAAACTCGGGGTGTTGGACATCAGATTGAGGCTTTCTCGTCTTCTTCGTCTTCTTACTGCCTTTAGTACAGGCCAATAGTAGGAGCGACCATTTGTGGGAACTATAGTCTATGTACGGAATCAAACGCTTCCATACTTGCGTTAAACAATTGAGAGATATTTTCTTCCTTCTAAGGGACGTCCAATGAATCATGTCTTTCTTTCATTTTTCCACTATTCATAGAATTAAGATTCAATCTAATATTGACGCTGCTTTTTGTAGTAAATCTTTTCTGAAACGATTCAAGTAATGAGTAGGTTTTCGTGATAAGGGCACTGCAAGTCAAACTCGGGGTGTTGGGCATCAGGTCAGTGAGGCTTTCTCGTCTTCTTACTGCCTTTACTACAGGCCAATAGTAGGAGCGACCATTTTGTGGGAACTATATATAGTCTATGTACAGAAACAAACGCTATCATACTTGCGTTAAACTATTGAGAGATATTTTCTTCCTTCTAAGGGAAGTCCAATGAATCTTGAATTTCCTACATTTTTCCACTTTACATAGACTTAAGATTCAATCTAATATTGACGCCGTATTTTGTAGCAAATCTTTTCTGAAACGATTCAAGTAATGAGTAGGTTTGCGTGATAAGGGCACTGCAAGTCAAACTCGGGGTGCTGGACATCAGATTGAAGCTTTCTCGTCTTCTTCGTCTTCTTACTGCCTTTAGTACGGGCCAATAGAAGGAGCGACGATTCGTTGGAACTAGTCTACAGAAACAAACGCTTCCATACTTGCGTTAATCAACTGAGAGATATTTTCTTCCTTGTAAGGGAAGTCCAAGGAATCATGTCTTTCTTTCATTTTTCCACTATTCATAGACTTAAGATTCAATCTAATATTGACGCTGTATGTTGTAGTAAATCTTTTCTGAAACGATTCAAGTAATGAGTAGGTTTTCGTGATAAGGGCAGTGCAAGTCAAACTCGGGGTGTTGGACATCAGATTGAGGCTTTCTCGTCTTCTTCGTCTTCTTACTGCCTTTAGTACAGGCCAATAGTAGGAGCGACCATTTGTGGGAACTATAGTCTATGTACGGAATCAAACGCTAACATACTTGCGTTAAACATTATTGAGAGATATTTTCTTCCTTCTAAGGGACGTCCAATGAATCATGTCTTTCATTCATTTTTCCACTATTCATAGACTTAAGATTCAATCTAATATTGACGCTGTATTTTGTAGTAAATCTTTTCTGAAACGATTCAAGTAATGAGTAGGTTTTCGTGATAAGGGCATTGCAAGTCAAACTCGGGGTGTTGGGCATCAGGTTGAGGCTTTCTTGTCTTCTTACTGCCTTTACTACAGGCCAAATATAGTAGGAGCGACCATTTGTGGGAACTATATATAGTCTATGTACAGAAACAAACGCTATCATACTTGCGTCAAACTATTGAGAGATATTTTCTTCCTTCTAAGGGAAGTCCAATGAATCTTGAATTTCCTACATTTTTCCACTTTACATAGACTTAAGATTCAATCTAATATTGACGCTGTATTTTGTAGGAAATCTTTTCTGAAACGATTCAAGACAATAATGAGTAGGTTTGCGTGATAAGGGCACTGCAAGTCAAACTCGGGGTGCTGGACATCAGATTGAGGCTTTCTCGTCTTCTTCGTCTTCTTACTGCCTTTAGTACGGGCCAATAGAAGGAGCGACGATTCGTTGGAACTAGTCTACAGAAACAAACGCTTCCATACTTGCGTTAATCAACTGAGAGATATTTTCTTCCTTGTAAGGGAAGTCCAAGGAATCATGTCTTTCTTTCATTTTTCCACTATTCATAGACTTAAGATTCTATCTAATACTGACGCTGTATTTTGTAGTAAATCTTTTCTGAAACGATTCAAGACAGTAATGAGTAGGTTTGCGTGATAAAGGCAGTGCAAGTCAAACTCGGGGTGTTGGACATCAGATTGAGGCTTTCTCGTCTTCTTCGTCTTCTTACTGCCTTTAGTACAGGCCAATAGTAGGAGCGACCATTTGTGGGAACTATAGTCTATGTACGGAATCAAACGCTAACATACTTGCGTTAAACATTATTGAGAGATATTTTCTTCCTTCTAAGGGACGTCCAATGAATCATGTCTTTCATTCATTTTTCCACTATTCATAGACTTAAGATTCAATCTAATATTGACGCTGTATGTTGTAGTAAATCTTTTCTGAAACGATTCAAGTAATGAGTAGGTTTTCGTGATAAGGGCATTGCAAGTCAAACTCGGGGTGTTGGGCATCAGGTTGAGGCTTTCTCGTCTTCTTACTGCCTTTACTACAGGCCAAATATAGTAGGAGCGACCATTTGTGGGAACTATATATAGTCTATGTACAGAAACAAACGCTATCATACTTGCGTTAAACTATTGAGAGATATTTTCTTCCTTCTAAGGGAAGTCCAATGAATCTTGAATTTCCTACATTTTTCCACTTTACATAGACTTAAGATTCAATCTAATATTGACGCTGTATTTTGTAGGAAATCTTTTCTGAAACGATTCAAGACAATAATGAGTAGGTTTGCGTGATAAGGGCACTGCAAGTCAAACTCGGGGTGCTGGACATCAGATTGAGGCTTTCTCGTCTTCTTCGTCTTCTTACTGCCTTTAGTACGGGCCAATAGAAGGAGCGACGATTCGTTGGAACTAGTCTACAGAAACAAACGCTTCCATACTTGCGTTAATCAACTGAGAGATATTTTCTTCCTTGTAAGGGAAGTCCAAGGAATCATGTCTTTCTTTCATTTTTCCACTATTCATAGACTTAAGATTCTATCTAATATTGACGCTGTATTTTGTAGTAAATCTTTTCTGAAACGATTCAAGACAGTAATGAGTAGGTTTGCGTGATAAAGGCAGTGCAAGTCAAACTCGGGGTGTTGGACATCAGATTGAGGCTTTCTCGTCTTCTTCGTCTTCTTACTGCCTTTAGTACAGGCCAATAGTAGGAGCGACCATTTGTGGGAACTATAGTCTATGTACGGAATCAAACGCTAACATACTTGCGTTAAACATTATTGAGAGATATTTTCTTCCTTCTAAGGGACGTCCAATGAATCATGTCTTTCATTCATTTTTCCACTATTCATAGACTTAAGATTCAATCTAATATTGACGCTGTATGTTGTAGTAAATCTTTTCTGAAACGATTCAAGTAATGAGTAGGTTTTCGTGATAAGGGCATTGCAAGTCAAACTCGGGGTGTTGGGCATCAGGTTGAGGCTTTCTCGTCTTCTTACTGCCTTTACTACAGGCCAAATATAGTAGGAGCGACCATTTGTGGGAACTATATATAGTCTATGTACAGAAACAAACGCTATCATACTTGCGTTAAACTATTGAGAGATATTTTCTTCCTTCTAAGGGAAGTCCAATGAATCTTGAATTTCCTACATTTTTCCACTTTACATAGACTTAAGATTCAATCTAATATTGACGCTGTATTTTGTAGGAAATCTTTTCTGAAACGATTCAAGACAATAATGAGTAGGTTTGCGTGATAAGGGCACTGCAAGTCAAACTCGGGGTGCTGGACATCAGATTGAGGCTTTGTCGTCTTCTTCGTCTTCTTACTGCCTTTAGTACGGGCCAATAGAAGGAGCGACGATTCGTTGGAACTAGTCTACAGAAACAAACGCTTCCATACTTGCGTTAATCAACTGAGAGATATTTTCTTCCTTGTAAGGGAAGTCCAAGGAATCATGTCTTTCTTTCATTTTTCCACTATTCATAGACTTAAGATTCTATCTAATATTGACGCTGTATTTTGTAGTAAATCTTTTCTGAAACGATTCAAGACAGTAATGAGTAGGTTTGCGTGATAAGGGCAGTGCAAGTCAAACTCGGGGTGTTGGACATCAGATTGAGGCTTTCTCGTCTTCTTCGTCTTCTTACTGCCTTTAGTACAGGCCAATAGTAGGAGCGACCATTTGTGGGAACTATAGTCTATGTACGGAATCAAACGCTAACATACTTGCGTTAAACATTATTGAGAGATATTTTCTTCCTTGTAAGGGACGTCCAATGAATCATGTCTTTCATTCATTTTTCCACTATTCATAGACTTAAGATTCTATCTAATATTGACGCTGTATGTTGTAGTAAATCTTTTCTGAAACGATTCAAGTAATGAGTAGGTTTTCGTGATAAGGGCAGTGCAAGTCAAACTCGGGGTGTTGGACATCAGATTGAGGCTTTCTCGTCTTCTTCGTCTTCTTACTGCCTTTAGTACAGGCCAATAGTAGGAGCGACCATTTGTGGGAACTATAGTCTAAGTACGGAATCAAACGCTAACATACTTGCGTTAAACATTATTGAGAGATATTTTCTTCCTTCTAAGGGACGTCCAATGAATCATGTCTTTCATTCATTTTTCCACTATTCATAGACTTAAGATTCAATCTAATATTGACGCTGTATGTTGTAGTAAATCTTTTCTGAAACGATTCAAGTAATGAGTAGGTTTTCGTGATAAGGGCATTGCAAGTCAAACTCGGGGTGTTGGGCATCAGGTTGAGGCTTTCTCGTCTTCTTACTGCCTTTACTACAGGCCAAATATAGTAGGAGCGACCATTTGTGGGAACTATATATAGTCTATGTACAGAAACAAACGCTATCATACTTGCGTTAAACTATTGAGAGATATTTTCTTCCTTCTAAGGGAAGTCCAATGAATCTTGAATTTCCTACATTTTTCCACTTTACATAGACTTAAGATTCAATCTAATATTGACGCTGTATTTTGTAGGAAATCTTTTCTGAAACGATTCAAGACAATAATGAGTAGGTTTGCGTGATAAGGGCACTGCAAGTCAAACTCGGGGTGCTGGACATCAGATTGAGGCTTTCTCGTCTTCTTCGTCTTCTTACTGCCTTTAGTACGGGCCAATAGAAGGAGCGACGATTCGTTGGAACTAGTTTACAGAAACAAACGCTTCCATACTTGCGTTAATCAACTGAGAGATATTTTCTTCCTTGTAAGGGAAGTCCAAGGAATCATGTCTTTCTTTCATTTTTCCACTATTCATAGACTTAAGATTCTATCTAATATTGACGCTGTATTTTGTAGTAAATCTTTTCTGAAACGATTCAAGACAGTAATGAGTAGGTTTGCGTGATAAAGGCAGTGCAAGTCAAACTCGGGGTGTTGGACATCAGATTGAGGCTTTCTCGTCTTCTTCGTCTTCTTACTGCCTTTAGTACAGGCCAATAGTAGGAGCGACCATTTATGGGAACTATAGTCTATGTACGGAATCAAACGCTAACATACTTGCGTTAAACATTATTGAGAGATATTTTCTTCCTTCTAAGGGACGTCCAATGAATCATGTCTTTCATTCATTTTTCCACTATTCATAGACTTAAGATTCAATGTAATATTGACGCTGTATGTTGTAGTAAATCTTTTCTGAAACGATTCAAGTAATGAGTAGGTTTTCGTGATAAGGGCATTGCAAGTCAAACTCGGAGTGTTGGGCATCAGGTTGAGGCTTTCTCGTCTTCTTACTGCCTTTACTACAGGCCAAATATAGTAGGAGCGACCATTTGTGGGAACTATATATAGTCTATGTACAGAAACAAACGCTATCATACTTGCGTTAAACTATTGAGAGATATTTTCTTCCTTCTAAGGGAAGTCCAATGAATCTTGAATTTCCTACATTTTTCCACTTTACATAGACTTAAGATTCAATCTAATATTGACGCCGTATTTTGTAGCAAATCTTTTCTGAAACGATTCAAGTAATGAGTAGGTTTGCGTGATAAGGGCACTGCAAGTCAAACTCGGGGTGCTGGACATCAGATTGAAGCTTTCTCGTCTTCTTCGTCTTCTTACTGCCTTTAGTACGGGCCAATAGAAGGAGCGACGATTCGTTGGAACTAGTCTACAGAAACAAACGCTTCCATACTTGCGTTAATCAACTGAGAGATATTTTCTTCCTTGTAAGGGAAGTCCAAGGAATCATGTCTTTCTTTCATTTTTCCACTATTCATAGACTTAAGATTCAATCTAATATTGACGCTGTATGTTGTAGTAAATCTTTTCTGAAACGATTCAAGTAATGAGTAGGTTTTCGTGATAAGGGCAGTGCAAGTCAAACTCGGGGTGTTGGACATCAGATTGAGGCTTTCTCGTCTTCTTCGTCTTCTTACTGCCTTTAGTACAGGCCAATAGTAGGAGCGACCATTTGTGGGAACTATAGTCTATGTACGGAATCAAACGCTAACATACTTGCGTTAAACATTATTGAGAGATATTTTCTTCCTTCTAAGGGACGTCCAATGAATCATGTCTTTCATTCATTTTTCCACTATTCATAGACTTAAGATTCAATCTAATATTGACGCTGTATTTTGTAGTAAATCTTTTCTGAAACGATTCAAGTAATGAGTAGGTTTTCGTGATAAGGGCATTGCAAGTCAAACTCGGGGTGTTGGGCATCAGGTTGAGGCTTTCTTGTCTTCTTACTGCCTTTACTACAGGCCAAATATAGTAGGAGCGACCATTTGTGGGAACTATATATAGTCTATGTACAGAAACAAACGCTATCATACTTGCGTCAAACTATTGAGAGATATTTTCTTCCTTCTAAGGGAAGTCCAATGAATCTTGAATTTCCTACATTTTTCCACTTTACATAGACTTAAGATTCAATCTAATATTGACGCTGTATTTTGTAGGAAATCTTTTCTGAAACGATTCAAGACAATAATGAGTAGGTTTGCGTGATAAGGGCACTGCAAGTCAAACTCGGGGTGCTGGACATCAGATTGAGGCTTTCTCGTCTTCTTCGTCTTCTTACTGCCTTTAGTACGGGCCAATAGAAGGAGCGACGATTCGTTGGAACTAGTCTACAGAAACAAACGCTTCCATACTTGCGTTAATCAACTGAGAGATATTTTCTTCCTTGTAAGGGAAGTCCAAGGAATCATGTCTTTCTTTCATTTTTCCACTATTCATAGACTTAAGATTCTATCTAATACTGACGCTGTATTTTGTAGTAAATCTTTTCTGAAACGATTCAAGACAGTAATGAGTAGGTTTGCGTGATAAAGGCAGTGCAAGTCAAACTCGGGGTGTTGGACATCAGATTGAGGCTTTCTCGTCTTCTTCGTCTTCTTACTGCCTTTAGTACAGGCCAATAGTAGGAGCGACCATTTGTGGGAACTATAGTCTATGTACGGAATCAAACGCTAACATACTTGCGTTAAACATTATTGAGAGATATTTTCTTCCTTCTAAGGGACGTCCAATGAATCATGTCTTTCATTCATTTTTCCACTATTCATAGACTTAAGATTCAATCTAATATTGACGCTGTATGTTGTAGTAAATCTTTTCTGAAACGATTCAAGTAATGAGTAGGTTTTCGTGATAAGGGCATTGCAAGTCAAACTCGGGGTGTTGGGCATCAGGTTGAGGCTTTCTCGTCTTCTCTACTGCCTTTACTACAGGCCAAATATAGTAGGAGCGACCATTTGTGGGAACTATATATAGTCTATGTACAGAAACAAACGCTATCATACTTGCGTTAAACTATTGAGAGATATTTTCTTCCTTCTAAGGGAAGTCCAATGAATCTTGAATTTCCTACATTTTTCCACTTTACATAGACTTAAGATTCAATCTAATATTGACGCTGTATTTTGTAGGAAATCTTTTCTGAAACGATTCAAGACAATAATGAGTAGGTTTGCGTGATAAGGGCACTGCAAGTCAAACTCGGGGGTGCTGGACATCAGATTGAGGCTTTCTCGTCTTCTTCGTCTTCTTACTGCCTTTAGTACGGGCCAATAGAAGGAGCGACGATTCGTTGGAACTAGTCTACAGAAACAAACGCTTCCATACTTGCGTTAATCAACTGAGAGATATTTTCTTCCTTGTAAGGGAAGTCCAAGGAATCATGTCTTTCTTTCATTTTTCCACTATTCATAGACTTAAGATTCTATCTAATATTGACGCTGTATTTTGTAGTAAATCTTTTCTGAAACGATTCAAGACAGTAATGAGTAGGTTTGCGTGATAAAGGCAGTGCAAGTCAAACTCGGGGTGTTGGACATCAGATTGAGGCTTTCTCGTCTTCTTCGTCTTCTTACTGCCTTTAGTACAGGCCAATAGTAGGAGCGACCATTTGTGGGAACTATAGTCTATGTACGGAATCAAACGCTAACATACTTGCGTTAAACATTATTGAGAGATATTTTCTTCCTTCTAAGGGACGTCCAATGAATCATGTCTTTCATTCATTTTTCCACTATTCATAGACTTAAGATTCAATCTAATATTGACGCTGTATGTTGTAGTAAATCTTTTCTGAAACGATTCAAGTAATGAGTAGGTTTTCGTGATAAGGGCATTGCAAGTCAAACTCGGGGTGTTGGGCATCAGGTTGAGGCTTTCTCGTCTTCTTACTGCCTTTACTACAGGCCAAATATAGTAGGAGCGACCATTTGTGGGAACTATATATAGTCTATGTACAGAAACAAACGCTATCATACTTGCGTTAAACTATTGAGAGATATTTTCTTCCTTCTAAGGGAAGTCCAATGAATCTTGAATTTCCTACATTTTTCCACTTTACATAGACTTAAGATTCAATCTAATATTGACGCTGTATTTTGTAGGAAATCTTTTCTGAAACGATTCAAGACAATAATGAGTAGGTTTGCGTGATAAGGGCACTGCAAGTCAAACTCGGGGTGCTGGACATCAGATTGAGGCTTTGTCGTCTTCTTCGTCTTCTTACTGCCTTTAGTACGGGCCAATAGAAGGAGCGACGATTCGTTGGAACTAGTCTACAGAAACAAACGCTTCCATACTTGCGTTAATCAACTGAGAGATATTTTCTTCCTTGTAAGGGAAGTCCAAGGAATCATGTCTTTCTTTCATTTTTCCACTATTCATAGACTTAAGATTCTATCTAATATTGACGCTGTATTTTGTAGTAAATCTTTTCTGAAACGATTCAAGACAGTAATGAGTAGGTTTGCGTGATAAGGGCAGTGCAAGTCAAACTCGGGGTGTTGGACATCAGATTGAGGCTTTCTCGTCTTCTTCGTCTTCTTACTGCCTTAGTACAGGCCAATAGTAGGAGCGACCATTTGTGGGAACTATAGTCTATGTACGGAATCAAACGCTAACATACTTGCGTTAAACATTATTGAGAGATATTTTCTTCCTTGTAAGGGACGTCCAATGAATCATGTCTTTCATTCATTTTTCCACTATTCATAGACTTAAGATTCTATCTAATATTGACGCTGTATGTTGTAGTAAATCTTTTCTGAAACGATTCAAGTAATGAGTAGGTTTTCGTGATAAGGGCAGTGCAAGTCAAACTCGGGGTGTTGGACATCAGATTGAGGCTTTCTCGTCTTCTTCGTCTTCTTACTGCCTTTAGTACAGGCCAATAGTAGGAGCGACCATTTGTGGGAACTATAGTCTAAGTACGGAATCAAACGCTAACATACTTGCGTTAAACATTATTGAGAGATATTTTCTTCCTTCTAAGGGACGTCCAATGAATCATGTCTTTCATTCATTTTTCCACTATTCATAGACTTAAGATTCAATCTAATATTGACGCTGTATGTTGTAGTAAATCTTTTCTGAAACGATTCAAGTAATGAGTAGGTTTTCGTGATAAGGGCATTGCAAGTCAAACTCGGGGTGTTGGGCATCAGGTTGAGGCTTTCTCGTCTTCTTACTGCCTTTACTACAGGCCAAATATAGTAGGAGCGACCATTTGTGGGAACTATATATAGTCTATGTACAGAAACAAACGCTATCATACTTGCGTTAAACTATTGAGAGATATTTTCTTCCTTCTAAGGGAAGTCCAATGAATCTTGAATTTCCTACATTTTTCCACTTTACATAGACTTAAGATTCAATCTAATATTGACGCTGTATTTTGTAGGAAATCTTTTCTGAAACGATTCAAGACAATAATGAGTAGGTTTGCGTGATAAGGGCACTGCAAGTCAAACTCGGGGTGCTGGACATCAGATTGAGGCTTTCTCGTCTTCTTCGTCTTCTTACTGCCTTTAGTACGGGCCAATAGAAGGAGCGACGATTCGTTGGAACTAGTTTACAGAAACAAACGCTTCCATACTTGCGTTAATCAACTGAGAGATATTTTCTTCCTTGTAAGGGAAGTCCAAGGAATCATGTCTTTCTTTCATTTTTCCACTATTCATAGACTTAAGATTCTATCTAATATTGACGCTGTATTTTGTAGTAAATCTTTTCTGAAACGATTCAAGACAGTAATGAGTAGGTTTGCGTGATAAAGGCAGTGCAAGTCAAACTCGGGGTGTTGGACATCAGATTGAGGCTTTCTCGTCTTCTTCGTCTTCTTACTGCCTTTAGTACAGGCCAATAGTAGGAGCGACCATTTATGGGAAACTATAGTCTATGTACGGAATCAAACGCTAACATACTTGCGTTAAACATTATTGAGAGATATTTTCTTCCTTCTAAGGGACGTCCAATGAATCATGTCTTTCATTCATTTTTCCACTATTCATAGACTTAAGATTCAATGTAATATTGACGCTGTATGTTGTAGTAAATCTTTTCTGAAACGATTCAAGTAATGAGTAGGTTTTCGTGATAAGGGCATTGCAAGTCAAACTCGGAGTGTTGGGCATCAGGTTGAGGCTTTCTCGTCTTCTTACTGCCTTTACTACAGGCCAAATATAGTAGGAGCGACCATTTGTGGGAACTATATATAGTCTATGTACAGAAACAAACGCTATCATACTTGCGTTAAACTATTGAGAGATATTTTCTTCCTTCTAAGGGAAGTCCAATGAATCTTGAATTTCCTACATTTTTCCACTTTACATAGACTTAAGATTCAATCTAATATTGACGCTGTATTTTGTAGGAAATCTTTTCTGAAACGATTCAAGACAATAATGAGTAGGTTTGCGTGATAAGGGCACTGCAAGTCAAACTCGGGGTGCTGGACATCAGATTGAGGCTTTCTCGTCTTCTTCGTCTTCTTACTATTAGTACGGGCCAATAGAAGGAGCGACGATTCGTTGGAACTAGTCTACAGAAACAAACGCTTCCATACTTGCGTTAATCAATTACTGAGAGATATTTTCTTCCTTGTAAGGGATGTCCAAGGAATCATGTCTTTCTTTCTTTCATTTTTCCACTATTCATAGACTTAAGATTCAATCTAATATTGACGCTGTATTTTGTAGTAAATCTTTTCTGAAACGATTCAAGTAATGAGTAGGTTTGCGTGATAAGGGCACTGCAAGTCAAACTCGGGGTGTTGGACATCAGATTGAGGCTTTCTCGTCTTCTTCGTCTTCTTACTGCCTTCTGTGCATGGCAGGAACTCTTGACCGAAACGGTCGCATTTTGTAAAAACTAAAAACAATTAACAACATAAAAAAAAATTCAAAAAATCAGAGATTATATCTTCCTTGGAAGGAAAGCAAAATCATTTCTTTTACAATTTGATTCATTTTTTTCTTCAAATAGAGCTAAACTCTAACCTAGTGTTGACCTCGGCAATTTCGTCTAAGTTAAAGCAATATAAAAGTTATGTAGTAATGGAGGGTCAGTCAGATTGAATTTACAAATGCTTTCAACGGACTGCCCTCCACCGAAATGTAATCACCATGATACAAACAAAATATAAAACAAATTTCTGATACAATATTAATCCAATCGAAATAGGAAAAAATAAAAACCTGCAGTTATAGGTAGCCGGATAATATGGTACTTTTTTCAGTGTCAGTATGTTACATAATAGTTAACATTGTTCCAAGTTTTGAAACATCACTTATCGTCTGGAGTTTTACACTGATGCAGATTATGTTTTTAGTTTGTTAGTTTGTTTAGTTAATTGTTGAACAGAGAATTTGCAGAGAATGAAATTAGGGCAATCTTTTCTTTCTTTTTTTTTTTTTTTTGTATTCTGCTTTAGGACGGACGTCTATCATCAACAATATCAGATCGCATAACAAACAGTGTTGTCAAATAATGGGGCAAAATTATTCAAAATCTATACACTAAAACTAAATTCTTTGTTTTGCGGATTGCTAATTTAAAATTCTAAAGTTGAATAGTCTGCATTTATAACTAAACGGGCCAGAGGCGGCGATCATGGGGGCAGGCCCCGGTGGGGGGGGAGGGGGAGGGGCAGTTGCGCCCCCTAAAACTCGGGGTGGGCCTATATAAAAAAAAAAAAAGAAAGTGAGAAGAAAACGGAAAAAGGAAAAATAAAGAAAACATAACCGGAAAGCTTGTTCTTGTTGTAGGCTTTGTGGAGATTTACCATCGGTGAATTGGATGATTTTCGAGCGGAGATATAGACTTAGCTTGTCGCGGCCACGGGTTCTTCTCCATCGGTCGTCTTGCCCCACCCCGATCCTAAAAATGGATCAACGCCCCTTAAACGGGCATATCTATTTTGCAACTTCTGTTACCTGGTCACAATAGTTATAGCACATTTCTTACAAAGCGAAATATAACATGATGATTGAGCTCGTGATATGATCTTTCCCGTCTCCGTTTTTAAAGTTTTTTGTTGTTGTTGTTTTTAGTTGTTTTTTTTTTTTTAGATTTTTTTAGTTATTTGGGTTTCTGTTTGTTTGTTTTTTACAAACTGCTTCCGGTACTGGCAGGCCGGGTCAGTGGGGAAGTTATGATAAAATGACCACCTCTCCGTGATTCTGTAAAAATATCTACGAGAATATTCCCTGCAGCTGCCGGAAGTCAAATTTTAATTCACTTCACAAAAATCTAAGAAATTGGGAGAAATATAAGGGAAAATATATAGGTTTATGTTAATCGCCCCCCCAAAAAAAATAAATAAATAAATGAAAAAAAAAGAAAAGAAGAGAGGCTAACTTCGACAGATTAAGGATAGTAATTCATGTAGGCCTACACTCAAAAATCTGACCACCGTGGGCTCAGTAATTATTTTGTGGAATTTATAAGAGGAGATAGGCCTAAAGATCAACATAAATTTTGGCAGAGTGTACCGTATCAAAGCAAATTGAACAAAATTTGCACTTGTTCTGTGAGCTAATGTTTGCACAATAATAAATGCCACCAGATAAAAAAAAAGAAAACAAAACAAGAAAAAAGATTTTAAAAATTTTTTTAAAAAGTTTAAAAAGAAAGCAAAACCAACATTAAAATCGGGTCACCGTACTTGCTTCAAAATTATTCTGGCTTACCCTAATAAGTAAGAAAGAGAAGAATTTCCTCATTCCTCTTTAATAATATTCAATGGCTTTTACTAAACACTCGGGCCGCGGTGCGGCGCGGCGCGCTGGAGAAATACTCGGGCCGCGGCTCTCTGAGCCAATTTTTTTTAATGGTTCCTTCAAATCGGCCCAATCATCGATTTCTTTACAACCGTTTTTCAATGTTTTCTTCAAGGCGGGTGCAAGGGGAAATCTACTCTGAAAAATTAAAAAGTTGTTCTTCAACATGTGCATGTACATCTATTTTCTCTCCCTTCATTTCCGCCTTCATTTCTCTTCGGTGTAGACTAATTTTAAATTCCTCTGCAATTCATCTCTTCCCCATCTATCCTCATTTTCCTGGTGCATTTTACCACAATTTCCATACGACCAATGATATTCTCTGTTTCTGTATTTCTTTTCCTTTTCTACCCTTATAATGTATTCTTTGTTTCCCACAATTCTTCTTTTTTTAAAATTTCCATCCATCCTTATTATTTTTATAATGCTCAGTTTTATTGATTTTATTTTTATGTCAGTATTTAACCACAAAATTCTACATTTTATTCTATCCCTTTATTTACCTTCTCTTTTTCTATTACGTGATTTAGAAAAAAAAAATCATTATGACTGTTAACCTGGCCAGTAGTCTTCCAATTTTACACTATTACTCCTATCATTCCATACTATTCATTTCTTTCATTGTTTTGTATTCCTCACTTATTGATTTCGCACTCGTTCCATTCATCCTCGTTTCTATTATTCCCTTCCTTGCAGACTAGTTTACAGTTTCTTTGAAGTTCAGTTTACCTACCTCGTATTCCTTCTTTCGTATTGTCAATCCTAATTCTTGTCTCCTTATTTTTCTGTCAGTTAATGAAGAGGCAAATTTTTTTATATAGTAGATTTCCTTTCGCATCCGGCATGAAGACGACATTGAAAAAGAGTAAAGAAATCGATAATCTTCAATAACATTTTTTCCATCATGTAGGCCGATTTGAAGACACCATAAAACAAAATTGGCGCAGCGAGCCGCGAGCACCGCGAGCCGAGTGTTTTCCATCGCGCCGCGCCGCGACGCGACCCGAGTGTTTAGTAAAAGCACTTATATTGTCATTTCCGAATCAGTCATCGTATAGCGTAATGCCTAAACAAATATTATACAACGGCTAAGAAGATCAAGAATATCCGTCACCAATAAAATCGGGTCACCTCAGAAGTCTCGTATAAGAATTAAGTTGCAAGGTTCGATAGATAAAAGTTACTATGATTTCATTCTGAAAGTCGGGTTTTATCCGATTACAACTGAGTCAGCCATACATATAAGAAGTTGCGAAGGTTGATAGACAAAGGAGAGGCATTAACTATTAGGTCTAGTCACTATTATTCAGAACATTAAATCATTTGCTTATCAAATTCTTATAGATAAAGAGGGGATAAGTTGTGAGTTGTGAAATTTGATTTTTAAAAATTAGAATTTCGTCATTGGGCCATCATCAGGACATCTCCGAATCATTTCACGTCAAAATTACTCCACAGTTTAAACAGTCATGGAATGTTGTAAATTTCGATGTATGCCATAAAGAAGAATTCCATCGTTATAACCATTTGGAAATCATTTGCATTTCAAAAATTTCTTTACAACTGAGTGGGGCCAGGGTGGATTGATCCTTTTCTTCCCACAGCACACACGTGGACACTACATACACTTGCTGATTCCACGTGCACTCTCTCATCAGCCTCCTATCTCCGAACGTCGGAGGATGGCAAAGTTTAAATACAAGTCCACACACACACACACTACACACTCACCCAGCTCCATGACCCATGCAGTGATTGAAGGCAAAGCGGTCAAGGTGATTACGTAATAGCTAAAGTCCCTTGCTAATTAAGAGGATTATACATAATTGGATTACTGGGAGAAGAGGGCTTAGGAGAGACTTAATCCTCAAACTCACCCTGTGAAAGTGATGTCTTGAAACCCGAGTAAGCTAGGGACTAACTAGGGTAAAGGCTAGACGGGCCGTTTTCGTCATGTAGCTCGGTCGCTTCACTTTCTCTCTTTTGAGCTTCTTCGAAAATTTTTACGCGTCTTGCCCCTCACCCCGGAAAAAATTTCTGCATACGGCCCTGAGGGCATATCTTATATCTTTCATCAGCTTGAGCGAAAGACGCTATACCGTCTTCCCTCTTAAGAGTCTTCGAGGAGGCGAAACCACAATAACTCCTCTCAAGGTCGATGTATTTGCTAGGCTCAACGCAGTCGTTATTTCATAATTCCCGAAAAGATTTTCACAAGAAAATATGGATAGGAAAAAAAAAATCAAAGAACAACATAGATAGATAGAAAGAATATAGAGGGGTTAAAACAAAGAATAATTTAGGAAAAATAGAACAAAGAGAGAAAGATAAAAAACAACATGAAAGAGGACAGGAGAAAACAACGAAATAACATAGGGAAAGATAGAAAAGAAGAAAGGATAAAACAAAGAATAACAAAAGAGACTGAAAGATAAGAAGGTTGAAGGAATAACAAAGAATAACATGAGAAAAGATTTAAAGAAGAAGATAGAAGGAATAACAGAATAACACAAGGAAAGATGGAAAGGATGATAAGAGAAAGGATAAGGAAAGAAAAAGAAAGGAGAAAACAGAATAACATAAGAAAAGATAAAAAAAAAGAAAAACATAAGAAAAGATTGAAAGATAAGAAGAAAGAAGGAATAGCAATGATAAACATAATGAAAGATAAGAAAGGAGAAAGGAGAAAACAAAGAATAACTTAAGAAAAGAATGAAAGACAAGAATATAGAAGGAATAACAAAGAATAACATAAGAAATTACGGAATAGAAGAATATAGAAGAAAAGGATTAGATAAGGAAAGGTAGAAAAGAACATAGGAAAGACAAGGACTAACATAGGAAAAGACAGAAGAGAAAAGAAAACAAAGAATAACACAAGAATAGACTGAAGATGAAAAGATAGAAGGAATAACAAGAATAACATACGGAAAGATAGAAAAGAAAATTCAATAGGGGAGAACAAAGAATAACATATGAAAAATATTAAAAGATAAATAGATAGAAGGGATAACAAAGAATGAAATAATGAAAGAGAGGAAAAAAGAAAGGAGAAAACAAAGAATAACATAGGAAAAGACAGAAAGATAAGATATAGAAAGAATAACGAAGGATAACATAAGAAATGACGGAAAGAGAAGATGATAGAAGAAAAAACAAAGAATAACATAAGGAAAGATAGAAAAGAAGATAGGAGAAAACAAGGAGTAACTAAGGATAAATAGAAAAGAAGAAACGAGAAAACAAAGAATAACATAAGAGACTGAAATATAAGAAAATCAAAGAATGACATAAGAAAAGATGGAAAGAAAAGATGGAAGAGGAAAACAGAGAATAAAAACGGAAAGATAGAAAAGAAGAAATGATAATCAAAGAATAACATACGAAAAGACGGAAAGTAAAGAAGATAGGAGGAAAAACAATGAGTAGCATAAGAAACTTAGAAACGAAATGATGTTGCTAAAAACAAAGAATAACATAATGAAAGATTTATAAGGCAAGTAATAACATAATGAAAGACTG
>CM057154.1:18625071-18787867 GCA_029962745.1 Echinometra lucunter | reverse complement strand
TCATTATTATTATCATTATTATTGTTGTTGTTATTATTATTATCATTATCTATTCATTTGTTTTTAGCTGATTAATTAATAAATGTAGAGGGAATAAACGGAAACAGTGGTTAAACTAATCAAATCCACTACGACTTACAAGGTAGGCCCAGTATAGCATGTTATTATTTTTTGTATTATCATTACAAGAGCTGCTAACGTTGACATTATTACTATTATTATTATTATTATTATTACTATTATTATTATCATTAGTAGTAGAAGAAGAAGTAGTAGTAGTAGTAGTAGTAGTAATAGTAGTAGTAGTAGTAGTAGTAGTAGTAGAAGTAGTAGTAGTACATTATGTACTACTACTACTACTGCTGCTGCTACTTCTACTCCTAATGATAATAACAGTAATGAATAATGATAATAACGATGATGATAATAATAATGATGATAATGATACTGTTATCATTATTTTTGTAGCAGCACTAGTAGTAGCACAGTAGTAGTAGTAGTAGTAGGAGTAGAAGTAGTAGCAGCAGCAGTGTAGTAGTAGTAGTAGTAGTAATAGTAGTAGTAGTAGTAGGAGGAGTAGTAGTAGGAGTAGTAGTAGTAGTAGTAGTAGTAATAGTAGTAGTAGTAGTAGTAGTAGTAGTAGTATGTAGTAGTAGTAGTAGTAGTAGTAGTAGTAGTAATAGTAGTAGTAATAGTAAGAAGAAGAAGAAGAAGAAAAGAAGAAGAAGAAGAAGAAGAAGAAGAAGAAGATGAAGAAGAAGAAGAAGAAGAAGAAGATGAAGAAGAAGAAGAAGAAGAGTATAAGCAATATAGTATGAACACTGTTTTTCATTCTCATTATTGTTGTTACTATTATTATTATTATTATTATCCGATAACCATGCAGTCGCAGCTGCAGCTACTATAATGTATTAGGCTACTTCCACTACAGGGTCTGACCTTCACCTCTGGTTTTTTTTTTTCTTCTTCTTCTTTTTTTTTGCAACTTATATACTCTTAATAATAATGATAAATAATATGATAACAATAATAATAATAATAATAATATTGGATATCTATATAGCCACGTATCCACAAAACAAGGTGCTCAAGGCGCTCCCATTATTACTCTAAGCTAAGCTAGGCTACCCATTTCAGTGCTCACAGCTTTCAAGGAATCCCTTCCTGCCGGTACCCATTTACACCTGGGTCGAGTGTGGAAAATGTAGATTAGTGTCTTGCCAAAGGACATTAGTGCTGCGGCAGGGATTCGAACCCCGTACCATGTGGTTCAAAGCCCGGAGTCTTATCCACTGGACCACAACACCTCTACACCTCTACACCTCTCTTCTATCCCCCCTCCCCCAAGTTTTATTTTTCTCATTACGTCACTTGTGATCACACGATTTTTTGAAAAACTCCAATATTGATCAGCGAATGAAAAAAGACCACGCTTGAAGTGTTTCCGGTATGCCCTTTCGCAATTATCCAATCACATTCCTCCAAATACGAGATACTGCATAGTATAAAGAGCGCGAGATTTGAAACGGTTTCTCTAGTATTCTGATCTCAGTCGCAGTGAAAAGAACATTTTACTCACATTGGTATCTGATCTTTCGTTAATTTGTTGTGCTACATCTAAATTAATCTTCCTGGAAGAGGATGTGTTTTCCTTTTCTCCATAAAAAGGGAATCGGCAAACATTGACGGTGACCCGCTGATTTTTAATTTTTTTATATCTCTTTTGAGCTCGTTAAAGCAAACACATACGGTGCTCGGATAGTGGAAATATCAACAACGAACTACAGCAGATATACACTGTAATACATGACTATAAGAAGTGTCAGCACCATGTTTTGGCAAGGTATTTACAGAACGTTTCTCATTTTGATTGCACATTTGATAATCGCCATACAGCGTGCTTCTTCTTCAACACTGTATGTCACCGAAGGTGAACAGAAACGACTCACTTTTCCATTTCCTTGTTGCAGTACAAAAGTCACCTTACGGCATGGATACAAACCGCCATTTTACATGTCAACCAGCCCAGGAGGAAACCCGATTTCTTCATCACGTCTTGTGATCACAGTTCAGAATGACACTGAAAGTGACGAATGTTTTCTTTATCTTACGATCCATAATGTGACGAGACACGACGAGGGTACATACATCTTAACTGCCTATAAGAACGGTAACATGCTGCCAGATTATCCAAGAATTGGACTACGCGTGGAGTATCCACCAGGAAAGGTTTCCTGTGAGTCCATGAGCAATTATTGCAGGGGCTGGATCAGACTGCAATGCACAGCTCAAGCAGGGCGTACTCGATCTTCAAGACATGCAGGAGATATTGTGTGTTTTCAAAGTGGCTACAGGATGCCCCCTCTAAATTCCCCTAAGGTAAAAGACTCAATTTTAAGTCACACCATCCTCGCTAAATCTGATGCTGATCCTGTTTACTGTTGTTCATCTCAGACAGACCAAGTGAAGGATATTTGTGAGTGCAAAGACTGGGGGTGGTATCCAATCGATAATACATTCGATATCACAGATCCCTGTCCAGATGCAGTTTCAACCGAAGAAGATCCCGCACCACCATCTAACCATCTGGAAGATATTGGTATTTCATCCACTCAAAATTTGCCAAAACTGACCCAAATGGCATTACATATGCGAGCAAACTTTGAAGAAAATCTTACTGATGGTGCCTTATTTAATTACATTTATGCAATCATTGGTTTATTGGCCTTTTTTATTGCCTTTTTCATTTTCTTCTCTTGTGCCTTATTGTATTGTTTCGTGCCTTCTGTAAAAGAAAAAATAAACAAACTGGCTAAGAAAATCTCATGCACTTGCTTAGGGGCAGATCCAGGATTTTGTAAAAGAAACAAAAACGAAACAAAACAACAGCAACAACAACAAACCCAAACCAAACCAAACAACAAAAACAACCACCAAAAAACAACTTTAGGCGTGGTTTAATCCCTTGATATTCGAGAGTGTTGTGATGAGTTTGAATCTTAACTAACGTCATTTTTGCTTGCCATTTCACACCAAACTGGTCACTATAGGTCATTATACCGGTATCAAAAAGCAGGGTAATGATAAAAAGGAGCGTCATGATGTGACGGGCAACTTGAGTTGAAAGAGGCTGAAAATTAGAGGCTAGAATAAATGTTTATTCCTTATCTCAGCAATATCAATGTATGAGGTGTATGTCACATATTCTTTCTTCTGTGTTATCAGTCAGTATTTAAAGCCTTTAGTTGACATTTGAATGTGATTAAATTTCATTTAATCATTTAATCATTACTGGATTGAAATGTAAAAAAAAAATGAAATGAGATAAGCATTTATACCTGTAAGTGATGTATGTAAAATGTTGTAAGCAAGAAGACTGGAATTCTAAACAGAATAAGCAACTTTATATTAAGAAGGCTATCCTCAATCAAATTTTGTTGGTACAAAGACAATTCATATTTTGAAATGAATCATCACCACACAGCTCGGTGCATTGTTTCATGAGTACATAAGTATACTTGATAATGGATTGATATTGGATAGTCCTATGATTGCAACCTTCATGCATGATCCCTAAAATTACAAATTCATTGTTCTGGAGATTATTTAAAATTTGTCAGACACCCTTATGAGCAAGGCCGTATGCAGTTGGAAGTGGGGGGGGGGAGAGGCAGTCGCCCCCACCCAATCCTAGAAATTTCCATTCCCCCTTTCTGGACTCAGATTTTGGATTTAGAGTAATATGATCAGCAATATATGTACTGTCCTTACTTTGGGGGAGGGGGGGGGAGGATTTTTCCAAAAATTCCACCGAAATTGTGCAAGAGATCTTTCAATTTCTATTCTAAGAGTGCAAAAGCTCCCTTGTGTGGGATGGGGGATACCCCCTCCCATACCCTCTCCTTGGTCGGTAGCTTAGCTCCCTCGCCCGTGTGTTTCCTTGAATACTGAACATATCCCCGCCCCAATTTTACACATTTGTAAAAAAAAAAAAAAAAAAAAAAAAAAAAAAAGGTGACATAAATAGAAATCAGGGTAATAATACGTCCCAAAAAGATGGTGTAAATAGTTTTGTACATTGTGAATATTTTTCTGTAAATATTAATTGTAAATATTGATATATTTTTTTAATCGTAAATGCGTCACTTATGTTAATTACTTTTGCATATCTACTGTCAGTGCCTCAATGGGACTAACCTTGATTATATTTTTTTACGTAATACGTCTCAAGAAGATGGTGTAAATAGTTTTGTACATTCTATTTTTCTGTAAATGCTTATTGTAAATACTGATATATTTTTTTAATCGTAAATGCGTCACTTATGTTGAATACTTTTGCATATCTACTGTCAGTGATTCAATGGGACTGCCGTTAGCGACAAAAGGCAGCAACTTTATAGAATGAGTTTCTCAGTAAATGAAGGAAATATGAGGAAGTCTATTGAGTTGCTTCCTTCTGATATGTCCATTTGTATAAGTTTTTCTTTAAATATTATTTATTGTAGATATTGATATTTTTTCAATTGTAAATATGCCAATTATGTTGAATAATTTTGCAAATTTACTGTGAGTGGGACTTGATTACGCTTTTTTTAGCTTTTCATTGTAAAATCTATTTTGAGAAGAGGGTCATGGCACTGAAGACCATGCAGTTTTCCTATGAAGCACAAACACGAAAAGTTTGATGAAAATATATTTGGTTTAGTTTATAAACTGCAATTGTAAATATGTCAATTATGTTGAATAATTTTGCAAATTTACTGTGAGTGGGACTTGATTACGCTTTTTTTTTAGCGTTTCATTGTAAAATCTATTTTGTAAGCTGTATGTTGTATTTTTTAAAAGATTCTTTATGGAGTATTAAAATAATTGAAAGGTGGAAAATAATCTAGATTTGCTTGTCGTGATTCAGTTTTTAAAATGTACCCAAAAGGGTTTTTCTATTTTCTGTGACTGCTAGCATATTCTTCTGCAGTAAATTCTAAGGAAAATAGCTGTGTGGAAGTCATCTACAAGTGTGTCTAAAAGATCCACATAATATTTTTTCTCAATGTTAATGCTGTCAGTGACAAAAGGCAACAACTCTATAGAATGAGTTTCTCAGTAAACGAAGGAAATACATGTACATGTATGTGACTGTTTCATGAGGAAGTCTATTGAGTTGCTTCCTTCTGATAAGTCTATATTTTGGAAATCGGGGTTCCTTGTGACCTTGATTTCTTCATCATCACATAGACACAAAACAAAAGTAACCAACACCAAGAAAAAGTCTATTTTGAAAATATACGAGTTGCTTCCTTTTGTCATATAATGGCAGATTAGAGTTACATACCACTGCAGTTGCAAAATCAAATATTCGGAAAGCAGAAAAAACATAAACATTACAATAAGAATTCAGGTACACGTAGTGTTATTTGTTTTGCTAATCTTCATCCTAAAGAGTTGTTTAATCAACATTATCAATAAACTGAAATACAAAAATTCACGCACAATATCAATATAACAAAAATAAAGTGTGATCCAAACACAAACATCTTAAGACTGTTCTTTAAGAACTAATAATTAAAAACTTGAAGTATCACAGGGGCTGCAGAACAGTTTTTGGAGTGGAGGAGGGGTTGACACCCAAACAGGTAGGGTCCATGGGACAGAGGCCCCTGAAGCCCTTGGGTTCTTATGGTTTTGCGAGCTTATGACGATTTAAATATTAAGTTTTACACTTGTTTTTCTTTTTTTTTTTCTATCCAAGAGTGTGTGTGGGGGGGGGGGTGCTGCAGCCTCCCCCTCCCCAGTATCACACATAATAGTTCAATCATAGTGTAATAAAGAATTTAATACTTAACACTGCAAAAGTAGTTAAATTTATTTTCCTTACCTGTTAGTATCCCTGAAGGTTTAACTACATTATCAACATTTTATAATGGAAACTTTATTAGTTTATTTGAATGAAATTCACAATTCTATTCATTCTGCAGCAGAACTATACCTGAAATCATTAGCTATTCAAAGCTTTTACTGAAATAATTATCAGTTATTCCAAGGTATTTTATACTACAATTACAACCTATACTGTAGCTACTGCTCATCATGTAAAGGTGTCGTGGTCTAGAGGATAAGTCTATATATACTATGACTTAAATTTAGTTTTCATTCCATCCAATTTACATAAGCATTTTAGTATTGTTCACACAAGAATCAAAATAAAGCATTTCATGCATATTCATATATATATATCAACCAATAAACATCTTTTTGATTACAAAATATAATCTACAAAAGAATACATACAAGTGATAATAACAATGAAGGCACTTTTGTGATAGAGTATAATGAGAAGCACAGAGGTTATGAAAGTAAGAAGGAAGCTCTCATTTGTTTACTCTTTTCTTTACAATCATCATGTTTGCAATACTTGTGAAAAATTATTGAAAATCTCAACATTTCTGTCACTTTATATCTAATGAAAAGAAACGGAATATAAAATTGAATCAACCCTGTTTTCTTCTGGCAAATGACAAAGATGAGTACTGTAGTAGTATAAAAGAGATGATGGAGGTGCTGAATTGAAGATAAAATCTAGACCCTCCCCCCCCCCAAAAAAAAAATGTAGCTCACTTCAATTGGGAGAGAAAGAGAGATAGAATGTGATAAACTGACTCACAATTTTCATAAAACCAGTATTGTGATAATTCATGAATGATTACAAATAATAATACCGTACAACAAAAATGTGACAAGAGCACAAGATGGCATAAAAAATTACAAAAACATAGTTTTACAGTCACAAAACCATCTAAACACTATTGCTGAAATTATCTTTGGTGAAGTATGCATCAATTAAATCATGTTATAAGACATATATACATGTATCTCAAGAACACTAGATCATAGCATAAGTGGGAAATGGACACCAAATGCCATACGACTGTCAAAACGGCAACCTTTTATAGGTCTACTGAACTACCATAAACTTTAAGTCATCACTGAAATTTGCATCAATGTCTCATGTAAACCCCTCCTGTGTTATGCATATGAGTGATAAACAACCTTTAAACAAACCTCTAAACACTATTGCTGAAATTATCTTTGGTGAAGTATGCATCAATTAAATCATGTTATAAGACATATACATATACATGTATCTCAAGAACACTAGATCATAGCATAAATTGGAAATGGACATCAAATGCCATAAAACTGTCAAAACAGCAACCTTTTATTGGTCTAATAAACTACCATAAACTTTTAAGTCATCACTGAAATTTGCACCACTGTCTCATGTAAACCCCTCCTGTGTTATGCATATGAGTGATAAACAACCTTTAAACAAACCTCTAAACACTATTGCTGAAATTATCTTTGGTGAAGTATGCATCAATTAAATCATGTTATATGACATATATATCTCAAGAACATAAGATCATAGCATAAATGGGAAATGGACACCAAATGCCATTAGATTGTCAAAACAGCAACCTTCTATAGGTCTACTAAAGTACCATAAACTTTTTAAGTCATCACTGAAATTTGCACCACTGTCTCATGTAAACCCCTCCTGTGTTATGCATATGAGTGATAAACAACCTTTAAACAAACCTCTAAACACTATTGCTGAAATTATCTTTGGTGAAGTATGCATCAATTAAATCATGTTATATGACATATATATCTCAAGAACATAAGATCATAGCATAAATGGGACATGGACACCAAATGCCATTAGATTGTCAAAACAGCAACCTTCTATAGGTCTACTAAAGTACCATAAACTTTAAGTCATCACTGAAATTTGCACCACTGTCTCATGTAAACCCCTCCTGTGTTATGCATATGAGTGATAAACAACCTTTAAACAAACCTCTAAACACACTATTGCTGAAATTATCTTTGGTGAAGTATCATAGTATGCATCAATTAAATCATGTTTTTAAGTGTGATGTACTTTACATTTGGGTATCTTGTATGAAAGACACAGGTTTGGAATACATGTATTTGATTTTCTTTGAGATATCACTTATCCCAATTCCCATTCACTTAGTACACGAAAAGTGTATATGTTCATTTTTAAAACAGTTTGCGGATGCATGTCTGAATGAGCCTTAAGAAGCAGTTAAGTTTATTACCATGGAATATATCCTTTACCCCATATGATAATGAAAAAAGCATAAAGTCCCGGTTTAACTTTTGAAACTCTGATAATTGGTGACAAAACTTGGTGGCACAGGAGGAGGGCAATATTTGGTATTCCCCTTTCAATGTTTTGTCAAAGATGGGCTTCTCCATTTTCCTTTGAGCAAAAAAATTAGTACAGGAGTGGAAACATGACCATCTTGACAAGCATAAGTCTTTCTTTTTAGGCGAGTTTAATTAGGCGAAGCTCATTATAATAAACTCCTCTGGACCAAGGAAATTGCCTCTTTATATCAAAACCTTGTTATATCAGGGCTAAAAATCAATAAAATACAAAGAATTGGGATTGGCAAAATTACCTTGTTATAATGTGTGTTTGTTACAACAGTGTTCTTTATAACAACATTCCACTGTATCAAGTATTGACTGGTTCTGTATTTGGAACTGAAGGACTTGTATTTGAATCCCCATTAGCACTGCCTTCCATACCAATGTTTGCATTATTCACTGTTCCACCAGGCTGAACCCCATCAGATGAAGCTGGATCCGAAACAGCCACAGAGGGTTCCACGTCTGAACTGGTCAATGCTGGTGATGGGTCCATATTTGAGGGCGTGGCAACCTCTTGGGGTTGCCTGGTTGCCATGGCCTCATGCCTTGTATCAGTGGGCGTGGCCTCAGTGGAACTTGAAGAGGCGTATCTATGAGGTGGGGATGATGGTGTGCCTTTGTCAGATACAATGGGGGTCGTTTCATCCGGTTCCTGCTTCTTCTTCAGGACCAGTCTGCATTCTGTTGCCATGGAGACTCGAAGCCGTTCTAGCCTGGTGGAGTTGAAATTTGTTGTCATAGAAAGAAAGCCAGAAGAAAATCTGAAATGAAAAAAAGAGAGAAAATAATAAAAACTGTTATCATCAAGGAGGTCTTTATCATTACAAACAAAACAATTCTAATAAAACCAAAAATAATTCAATTCTAAGTCACTTATTAACAGAAAAATATTAATAAAAATCATCTTCAATTAAGGTAGGTTTTCTTTAAAATCAAAACAGAGATGTATTCATTTTTGAAAGTCGGGTGGAAGAATTATTTTTTAAAATTTACTTTAATTTGACACTGAATAATTTTCACCAAACATCCTACTCAATGCAATATCATGAAAATTGGGGTTAAATGACAAGAATATCTTTAACAGCTCATGAGGAATTAATGAAATGCAAGTAAAGTGTTTTAAATTAGTAACAATATATGTAAGTTATTAGGTGCTGAGAAAAAGATTAATGGATAATGATAAACGCAGAAACTAGTATTAAAGGAAAAGAAAACTGAAGAACACAAAGAAAAGGAAATAAAATGAGATGATTCCTACAGGCTACTAATGGATTAACAAACTATGTTTTAATAAAAGTCTTTTGAAGACGACTTCTGGCATAATTTTAACCCCCCCCCCCCACAAATCATGACAATAAAATGGTTGCCATGAAATAGGACAACATGATAAGATGATTATGGTATACAAATGACAGTGAGAGCTAGACAATGATAACATAAAAATGCATTACACAAGTTACACTCACATTAAAAATCTTACTGATTACGGGGAATTAATGGAAATCTATTGGGATTTCTGCAATTCACAGCTACTGTCCATGGACTTCCGCAATCGTTTTAATCGTCTTGCATTTAGCCCAATATCAAGAAAGGGCATGCTAAATAGCAACTGCAAAGGAAATAAAAAAGAACATGGACACCAAAATAATTAGATCAAGAAATAAGGAGCTATGTCTCGCTGATGAGGAGTCATAAAGCAGTAACAATGCATTCGATGTGATAGAAGATGCATCAAAGATGTGAAGAAGTCCACTCTCCCCTCAAATGATTTGAATAAAACACTGGAAACCAGAGAGAGGTCATTACAAATTTGAAATAAATAAGAAAAAAGATTAATGAAGTTATGTTTGAAAAACACTTTATAAAGAGGGGCTCTAGGGTTTTCTTTGCAAGCTACACACAATCAATTCGTTTGTAAAAGAATATCTCGTAACTGCTGTGAAGAAGTTGCGAATTTTGATCAACTTAGAAATATTACAAGAACAAATTGTAAAAGAATTTCAGAACAACCCATTTTAAAACATTCAGAATTCATGCATGTTGTATCTTCTTGATCATTGGATGAATGCATGAAAGTGTTCCAATCACCAATGGACATTTTAGAGCTTTTATGGAATCAAACAACCTTTCAATTCTGCAAGTTGTGGTCTAACATAATAACATTATTCTCTGTTTTCTTCAAACTAACTAACTGTTAATCCCTAAAATGCCTGGTAAAGATTTTATAATTTTATGCTCTTGATTATCTATTCATTCATTCCTGTATTTCTCTTTTTTATTAATTCTAGATTTTTTTTGAGGGGGAGGTGAATATTTCATTTCAAAAATTTATTTAGGTGATTGGTACACTTTAATGAAAAGATAATTTCATTACAAGGCCTACATGAATTAGTAAATAAATATACAATGGATATGAAAGAATGAGTGGGTTTGCTCAAAATGACAATGAAATGGTGAACATGTTAATGGTAAAGGTAAAAATAAAGGGAAAGAAGAACTTAGGGATACAACATGAGTTAAGATGCATTCAGATATGATGCGACTTTGTGCCACTAGATTGTACCGGCACATTTTTGTGTTCAGATATGATGCGACTTTGTGCCACTACATTGTGCCGGCACATTTTTTTTAGTTCAGATATGATGCGACTTTGTGCTGCCACTTACGATAATGAATGCGCATTAAGGCATCAACTCTCAAGTAAAAGAGAATTTTGTCATAACTTGCGCAAACAATGTCATGACAACAATTTTTGCCCTAACTTTTTAGGAATTTGATTGGTGCGCATTTTTTTTGCAGCAAGGCAGCAAACCAAAATTTGTCCTGCCTTGGCAACATTTTTTGTCACCCCAAACAGGTACCTCACAGACCTGTACACAAAAAATTTGGCGGCACACTGTGGTGGCACAAAATCGCATCATATCTGAACGCACCATAAAGGTAAACTATTTGAATGGAAGAGATGTTATCTACATTTTCACTGTCCCAATCCATCTACGAATATCATGTGAACATTGTAGAAAATCGAAATGTAAATACTGATGCCAAACCTAGCTCAAATATGAATTGTGCAAATTGTCCACCTATGAATCAGCAATCAAAAAATTTTATTCATGTATCTGAAACATGGTCAATAATCAGCCATTATACATTTTAAATGAAATCACTTCATATGATTTGGTAAGAATGCATTGATCATCACTGCCAGATCAGAGCTTAGTGATTACTCTTTTTTGACAAGAAACTGCCAATAGTGGCAGATTTTAAGGAATTATGCTGTACACACAATACTTACTGTGTTGAAGACAAAGCAAAGAGGGAACCACGTTGGAAGAAAACCACTTGAAAACGAGAAGCACTGGATTGGAAAAAAAAAGGAAAGAGGACAAATTTATGTCTAGCAGTAGTAGCAATGGATAATCACTAGGTAAATCTTAGGAAAAAAATAAATTGTTGTTATTGTTATCAAACAATCAAAGATACACTTTAAATTTGGACTATAATCATTAATACTAATATATATATATATATATATATATATATATATATATATATATGAAATAAATACATAAATCTATAACCAATAGCAAGGGTCTGATTAGTAAAGCAGTGTGAATGTCCTAGAAGTAATCTATATGATAAATAACTATATTATATAGGCTATATAGACTCGAATCAGTGACTGGTCAAAATACCATCACGTTACTAGAGTTACAAGAATCGCAACTGTTATATTTTGGTTTTGACGTTACCTCGGTCAATATAACGTTATATTGACCATGGTGACGTCATTCACTGCGCATAAGCTGCGTAATTTGCATGCTGCGCTTGCTTGCTGTAATTTTGTTAATTATTACGTAGCAGAGGCGTCGATCCTGGGGGGGCAGGGGGGGCAGTTGCCCCCCCAAAGAAAATTTCGGGGGGGCAAAGATATCATTTTGCCCCCCCAATAATTTCCCAACCAAAAAAAAAAAAGAAAAAAGGAAAAAGAAAAAAGAAAGAGAAAAGAAAGGAAAAGGAAGGAAGGAAGCAAAATGAAAGTGGAAAACAAGGAAAAAGAAAGAAAATGGGAAACTGGGAAGCGCTCGCTCGCTTCGCTCGCTCGCATTTAAGTATCTTAACCAATGCCGATGATAATTACTATTCTTATGAAAGGAAATCGGTTTGCATCTTTTATTTCTATCTAATGTTATACTATTCTTCTACTCATAGGAAGTAATATAACCAAACAAGATATCACTCCTAGAAATCGAGCGACCAGTTGACCTAAAAATAGATCAACTTTCAGGAGACAACGGCCTGGATAAAAAACAAAAACATATTTTTCGTTATTTCGCTCGCTACTCTCGCTGTTAAAAGCTAGATACAAGATGATTTCGGGCAGCAAGTAGCTTATTAAAGCAGCGAGATTCCAAAATATCATCATATTTGGGCAGCAAGGTGGTTGACAAAGATTTTGGAACGAATCCATATAATTTTGCCGGGATCGGTCGCAAAACTAAAAAAAGCTGGATGGTTCACAATCTAGCAAGATGCGTATTTCCCCCAAATGAAAATGCTTCACGTTGATATAGGCCTATATATATTGGTGGGTGTGTGTGTGTGTATGTATATATAAATATATATATATATATATATATATATATATATATATATATACATATAAATATATATATATATATATACATATAAATATATATATATATATATATATATATATATATACATACACACACGCACATATATATATATATATATATATATATATATATATATACATATATGGGTATATATATATATATACACGTATATATCAGTAGCCGTGGGTTCATCTCCGCTTGGTCGCCTTGCCCCCCCCCCCCCCCAATCCGAAAAAGGGATCGACGCCTCTGTTACGTAGGTGTGTAATTTACAGTGGAGCTGCAGCAAGCAGTGCGAGTAATTGCAGTCAGTGCAATACTCTGATGGCGAATCTATACAGACTATGATAATATAACAGATATTGCCTGGGGCCCGTTGCATAAAACTTTTGCCAGACTTTTTTTCTGGCAAAAAAAAGTCTGGCAAATTTTTGTGTAATGGGAAACTATGGCATTTTTTTTTTTGCCGTAGTTTCCTCAAATTTTGCCATAAAAAACCCCGGCAAAAGTTTTATGCAACAGGCCCCTGGTCTATTTCATTAATAGATAACATTTCATCTCCCCTCGGTAGCTATATTTTTCCTCGGGACAATATTTTCCCATAGCGCTGTGCGCTTCAGGGAAAATATAATCCCTGGGCAAAATATAACTCCGTCGGGGAAATGAAATGTTATATCAAACCTCTAGGCAGGCAATACTGTATAATGACTCTTCTTTGCCTTTTTTCTCAACAACCAGATTTTTGATAACCCTAACCTAAATATTTATTCAGGTAAAAGAGAGGCTTACATGCATGGTTCTCTGCGGTACATAACACCCATGGTTCCAATACCATGCGTACAGGATTTCAGTCAGAGAAGAACCATGTGTGAAATTGCCACAACATGCATGGCGATGTAAGGGTTTAAAAAATATTTGAGAACATATTCCTAATGGTAATAATAAATGCCATAGATTGTTTTACCTTTTGGCAATGTATTTTCGCTATTACAACATTAGTAGAGAACTCCTGCTCACCAGGTTTTTTTTGTTGTCCTTTTGCTATAGCATACACTGCTGCCACACCTAACTTTAGGTGTTATTTCGTAACATTTTCGAAACTTCCATGTTTTGCGCGAAGGGGGAACTGTGTGCGGATTTTTTTCTAGTGAGAAGCCTGCAAGTTAGATGTATGCAAAAGGCCTGTTGCTTTACTTACATGTACTTCACTTACACTTGGTTTTAAATGAATGAAAGACATCCTTTCATTATGCATTCCCAGGAATGGTTTGCAAAACCAAAATATTTTGTTTTAAACTGAAAGCATGCATACACAGATTCATTTGAGAACCCTCATCATGTAGGATCAGGGACGAGGTCTTTTTTTTCCCAGTCCCATTGCATGGCATCACCAGAAATGTGTCATGCAATGGTTTGAGCCGTGAAAGGTGCATCCACATTTACATTACTATGTTGACTCTGTTTTCTTAAGGCTCTTTCAGATATGGTGCAAGAAATCCCTGCAACATTTCAAGTGTACAAGTCAATTGGATATGACCAAAAAAAATGTTGCCGAGGCAGGAGACATTTTCTTTTGTCACTTGGCTGCAAAAAGCTGTGGACCAATCAAATTCTTAGAAGTTTAGCACAAAATACAATGTTATGACTTTGTCCGTGCAACTTCTGACAAAACTCTCTTTTATTGAAGAGCTGACGCGTTAATGCCTTCATTAACATAAATGGGGTAGTTTCGTTGCACCCCATCTGAACACTAAAAATGCTTAGAAATTTGTTGCGGGGATTTGTCGCATCATATCTGAACAAGCCTTTATGGTAAAGAAAGGTTTAATACCGTTGCTTCTACTCCTCCATTAGCATTAGCATCTCTGAACTCGATCTCGACCACATCCAGCCACTCTGCCCGAGTCCAGTTGTAGATTTGAACCTTGTGCTTCTCTCAGTCAACCTGTAGCAAATGCATGTATACGGGGAACAAGAAGAACTTGTACAAAGATATAACACGTAATCTGAAATATTAAAAAGGACATATATTATAGATATATGAACACTTGTTCAAAGTAATTATTGTTACCACTACTTGATTTTCTATTAGAGAATGAGGTCTCAGAAAATTTGTTACTGGTTTTGCTGGTTTCACTGGGCGAAAGTAGTCTCTGTGACAGATTCCGATTAGCTACGAAATCACCTCATGAACTTTATGTCTTGTGACTTCTGATCGCTATGGTTAGATAAACAATTTTATTTGCATTGTCTGTCATCAACCTCAAATCCCAGTTACAAAAATAATCCTAAGCTTGAAATCTGTGTTCTACATTACTACAAGTTGGTTTAAATTGAGCTGAGGTATTGTTTTGAGACTAGTCTTGTCAGGCAGACTCCTTTCACCAATGCTCCCTCACCGAGGATATTTGGCATAAATCATCCCCCAACCACGAACACAAATCGAAATCCATGAGCTCCTTGACAAACGGGATTTTTTTAACTCTGTGACCCCAGGTGGGGAGATACTATGATACTGCCACCCCATAATGCTTTTCAAATGGTACATGCATGCAAGCATAATATGGTCCAAAGGTCAATGTATGAAAAGAAAGCGTGCAGTTGTAACTTTGAGGCTGCATTTTTGAAAATAAACAAGGTGCAGGTCAACTGTAGCTATACGAGCGCTGATGTTTTGTTTTCAAGTTTTTATTGTCATTGTTATTATCATTATTGTTGTTGTTGTTATTATCATTATCATTATTATCTATTCATTTATTTTTAGCTGATGAATTAATACATGTAGAGGGAATAAACGGAAACAGTGGTTAAATTAATCAAATCCATTACGACTTACGAGGTAGGCCTAGTACATATAGCATGTTATTATTTTTGTATTATTATCATAATAGCTACTATCGTTGACATTATTTCTATTATTATTATTATTATTATCATTAGTAGTAGAAGTAGTAGTAGTAGTAGTAGTAGTAGTAGTAGTAGTAGTAGTAGTAGTACGTTACGTACTACTACTTCTACGGTTACAGCTCGTTATTCCGAAGGTTCGTTATTCCGAAACACGCAAATTGCGTATACCTAGATGTTCGTTAGTCCGAAAATGAAAAAGGGTTCGTTAATCCGAACATTTGTGGAGTTATTCCGAAGGTTCGTTAGTCCGAAAATGAAATAAAGTTCGTTATTCCGAAGGTTCGTTAATCCGAAAATGAAATAAGGTTCGTTATTCCGAAGGTTCATAAATCCGAAAATGAAATAATGTTCGTTATTCCGAAGGTTCGTTTATCCGAAAATGAAATAAGGTTCGTTATTCCGAAGGTTCGATAGTCCGAAAATGAAATAAGGTTCGTTAGTCCGAAAATGAAATAAGGTTCGTTAGTCCGAAAATGAAATAAGGTTCGTTAGTCCGAAAATGAAATAAGGTTCGTTAATCCGAAAATGAAATAAGGTTCGTTAGTCCGAAAATGAAATAAGGTTCGTTAGTCCGAAAATGAAATAAGGTTCGTTAGTCCGAAAATGAAATAAGGTTCGTTATTCCGAAAATGAAATGAGGTTCGTTAGTCCGAAAAATACAGTAATCAATATGCAGGGGCGTCGCTAGACTTTTTTAAGGAGGGGGGTGTAGAGTCCAGATTTCCGACAAATAATGCCTCCGATTGCTGACGACCAACGTCGACAAATTCAACCGTTTAAAGCCCACGAGGCATGTTCAATTGTGTGCCTCTATCATATTTTCTTCTAAATTATATATTGTTCACCTCACTTGCCTAATGTGTTAGCTTTCCGGAAACATTCTGTATCTAAATATAATACCAGCGAGCGCAGCGAGCGAGATAAAATATACACTCTCTTTCATAGAAGTGATAGTTCTTCATCAAACTACATGATGGGCATAAAGATATCTAAATTATAAATTTGGTAACCTCTCTGGCCTGATTCATTCACTTTCAAAGATCATCCTAAATCTTAATATTATACGAGAGAGCGCAGCGAGCAAGTAAAAAATCTATGTACTCCTTATCATATAATCCTCTTCATGATAGAAGTGAAAGTTCTTCATCCAAATGCATGATGGGCCTTTAAGATATCTATTTTGATATATTTGGTAACCTCTCTTACCTAATTCATTTGCTTTCAAAGACCATCTTGTATCTAAATATAATACGAGCGAGCGCAGCGAGCAAAGAAAAATATGCCCTCTTTCGTGTTACCGTTATTTCGTCATCAAAATGCACAAGCAAATAAGACGAATATGACCCTGTTTGGGCACCTTACTCCTCTTTTTCCCCCTCCTTCCTCTTCCCTCTTCTTTCTTTCTTTCTCTCTCTCTCTCTCTCTCTCTTTCGCCGAGAGCGATCGTGAATTTGCCGACAAGAATTTTTAATGGGGGGGGGGGGGGGGTAACACCCTGTCAACATGGCGAGGTCGGGAAAGCCGAGTGGGACGGGCGTTGGTCAGAATCACCCTTTCTGTTCACTTGCTATGATGGGGGAGGGGCTGATCTATCGTGACCAGGGACGTATACGGATTTTTTCAAAGGGGGTGATCATAGGCTTATGGGACTAGTTCATTTTCAATCCTGAATTCACGCAAGAATCGATGTTATGCTTAGGCTACCGCTCGTCGCCAGCCCTGTTGATGTGGGGGGGGGGGGGGAGGGTAAAAAGGTTTCATGCATTTTTTCATCGTTTTGTCCATGTTCGAAGATCCATTTTCGATTAGATGTTTACCTCTTGTAAACCTTCAAAATCATTATGAAATCAACAGTGTAAGTTATACAAAATATTGATATTAATTCAGTTCATACAGTATATGAAATTAATAAATGGCAAGTATAAAATAAACAATGCTCGCTGTATAGGTGGAGGAAACCTTTAAAAGCAAAGCTTGTGAATTAGGTTCCCATGGAGAGTAGTAGTAGTATTTTCTATTACAGCTACTTTTTATTCATCTGTTAGTAATTAGGATATGGAGGAGCATTGTTAAGCGAAACTTTCACTATTTATTAATGTAACCTTTCTCTTCTTTATGTATATACATGTATACCCCCCCCCCCTTTCCCCTCTGACTAGGCTATTGTCAAAGGCTCGAAAGGTCAGTATCACGTATGGAATAGCTATAATTATCTAAAACTATTTATATTATTGCTTTGCCTAGTACCTCACCATTGTGAGAAATGAGCTCAAACTTTCTTTTTCGGGGGGATGAGATTGACATGCATCGAAACAATGATTTCAGGGGTTCTATGTACAAACCTAACGCCATCGCCTCAGAACACACTTTTTTTTGGGGGGGGGGGGGGGTAACAAAACATGCGCACGTTGGTATCAATATGCATATAGCACATCACTTTATTTGAAATACGATAAAACAGCAATGTAGATAGAATGCCTTGTTCGAGGGCATAAGTGCCGTGCCGGGGTTCTAACCCCGGACCTTCGCGTCTACAGTCAAGCGCCTTAAACCATACACAAAACACACACCTGCACACATGCTGTTCCGGGGAAATGAACTGAAATGCAATGCCTCTTCAAATCCCACGTTATAATGATAATAAAATAAAAACAATAATCATAATTGCTGTTATCATTTTTACCATGATTAATAGTATTATCCACCATTACTACCATCATTATCATTCTTATTCATATTTATATTTTTGTGTTATCATCGTTATCATTATTAATATCGTCAGTGTTATCGTTATTATCATTACCATTAGCAGCAGAAGCTGCTTATAATGCTCCGAAAATAAATAATGATTCCCCCCTCCTCTCATTTCATTTTCGGAATAACGAACCTTATTTCATTTTCGGACTAACGAACCTCATTTCATTTTCGGAATAACGAACCTTATTTCATTTTCGGACTAACGAACCTTATTTCATTTTCGGACTAACGAACCTTATTTCATTTTCGGACTAACGAACCTTATTTCATTTTCGGATTAACGAACCTTATTTCTTTTTCGGACTAACGAACCTTATTTCATTTTCGGACTAACGAACCTTCGGAATAACGAACCTTGATTCATTTTCGGACTAACGGATCTTCGGAATAACGAACCTGTTTTCATTTTCGGACCAACGAACCTTCGGAATAACGAACCTTATATCATTTTCGAAATAACGAACCTTCGGAATAACGAACCTTCGGAATAGTGAACCTTCGGAATAACGAACCTTCGGAGTATTGGAACCTTCGGAATAACGAACCTTCGGAATAACGAACATCACCCACTTCTACTACTACTGCTGCTACTGCTGCTGCTACTTCTACTCCTAATGATAATAACAGTAATGAATAATGATAATAACGATGATGATAATGATAATGGTGATAATGATACTATTATCATCATTATTTTTGTAGCAGCACTAGTAGTAGCATAGTAGTAGTAGTAGTAGTAGTAGTAGTAGTAGTAGTAGTAAGAAGAAGAAGAAGAAGAAGAAGATGATGATGAAGAAGAAGAAGAGTATAAGCAATATAGTATGAATATTGTTATCATTCTCATTATTGTTGTTACTATTATTATTATTATCAGATAACCATGTAGTCACAACTGAAGCTACTACAATGTATTAGGCTTCTTCCACTGCAGTGTAATCGTCATCATCACTTTTATTGTCATTGTATTACTTTTATTGATATCGGAACATATTATTCTTGGGAAAACTGAGGTTTCAATGCATCGGTTCATTCAAGAACCATAAAATGTCGAGAATCAAATGTCGGTGTCACTGTCTCAGAGTAAAAAAATGAGGACATTCAAAAAACTTTTTTGGAAACTTCATGTAAATAGGAACATTACATGCACCGATACCAACTTCCTCCCGTAGCTCCGGTAATAATTATGTCCTGATTGATTATTTGCGACATCAGTGGTGACAACCACTGGCGTAGGGGGGGGGGGGCAGTCGCCCCCTAAAAATTCAAACGTTTATTCGATACCAGTGATTTACAATGTTGCTGAAATGAACATGACTATCCGGGGTCTGACCTTCACCCCTGTTTTTTTTTTAATTGTTTTTTTTTCGCAACTTATACTCTTAATAATAATGATAAATAATATAATAATAATAATATTGGATATCTATATAGCGCACGTATCCATCAGACAAGGTGCTCAAGGCGCTCCCAATATTACCCCGGCTAAGCTAGGCTATCCATTTCAGTTCTCACAGCTTTCAAGGAATTCCTTCCTGCCGGTACCCATTTACACCTGGGTCGAGTGTGGAAAATGTAGATTAGTGTCTTGCCAAAGACCTGCTGCGGCAGGGATTCGAACCCCGTACCATGTGGTTCAAAGCCTGGAGACTTATCCACTGGACTACAACACCTCTACAACTCTACACCTCTACACCTCTCTTCCATCCCCCTCCCCAATTTTTTTTTCTCTCTCTCTCATTACGCCACTCGTGATCAAACAATTTTCTGAAAAACTCCATCAATTGATCAGCGAATGAAAAAAGACCACGCTTGAAGTGTTTCCGTATTCATTGACCGTGCATACCCTTTCGCAATTATCCAATCACATTCCTCCAAATACGAGATATTGCATGGTATAAAGGGCGCGAGATTTGCGGTTTCTGTATTATTCAGATCCCACAGTGAGAGGAGCATTTTACTCACATTGGTATCTCTTGTTAATTTGTTTGCTACATCTCTATAAATTAATCTTCCTGGAAGAGGATGTGTTTTCCTTTCCTCCATAAAAAGAGAATTGGCAAACGTTGACGTTGACCAGCTGATTTTTTTATGTTTTTATATCTCCTTTGAGCTCGTTAAAGAAAACATAGACGGTGCTCGGATAGTGGAAATATCATAAACAACGAACTACAGCAGATATACACTGTAATACATTACTATAAGAAGTGTCAGTACCAAAGGTCAGTACCATGTTTTCGCAAGGTATTTACAGAACGTTTCTCATTTTGATTGTTCATTTGATAATCGCCGTACAGCCTGTTTCTTCTCCAACACTGTATGTCACCGAAGGTGAACAGAAATTACTCACTGTTCCATTTCCTTGTTGCAGTACAAAAGTCACATTACGGAATGGATACAAACCGCCATTTTACATGTCAACCAGCCCAGGAGGAAACCCGATTTCTTCATCACGTCTTGTGATCACAGTTCAGAATGACACTGAAAGTGACGAATGTTTTCTTTATCTTACGATCCAAAATGTGACGAGACACGACGAGGGTACATACATCTTAACTGCCTACAAGAACGGTGACATGCTGCCAGATTATCCAAGAATTGGACTCCGCGTGGAGTATCCACCGGGTAAGGTTTCCTGTGAGCCCATGAGCAATTATTGTAGGGGTTTGATCAGACTGCAATGCACAGCTCAAGCAGGGCGTATTCGATCTTCAAGACATGCAGGAGATATTGTGTGTTTTCAAAGTGGCTACAGGATGCCCCCTCTGACCTCCCCTAAGGTAAAAGACTCAATTTTAAGTCACACCATCCTCGCTAAATCTGATGTTGATCCTGTTTACTGTTGTTCATCTCAGACAGACCAAGTGAAGAATATTTGTGAGTGCAAGGACTGGGGGTGGTATCCAATCGATAATACATTCAGTATCACAGATCCCTGTCCAGATGCAGTTTCAACCGAAGAAGATCCCGCACCGCCATCTAACCATCTGGAAGATATTGGTATTTCATCCACTCAAAATTTGCCAAAACTGACCCGAATGGCATTCCATATGCAAGCAAACTTTGAAGAAAATCTTAGTGATGGTGCCTTATTTAATTACATTTATGCAATCATTGGTTTATTGGTCTTTTTTATTGCCTTTTTCATTTTCTTCTCTTGTGCCTTATTGTATTGTTTCGTGCCTTCTGTAAAAGAGAAAATAAAAGAACTGGCTAAGAAAATCTCATGCACTTACTTAAGGGCAGATCCAGGATTTTGTAAAAGAAACAAAAACGAAACAAAACAACTGCAACAACAACAAACCCAAACCAAACCAAACAACCACCAAAAAACAACTTTGGGCTGTTTAGTGGTTTGTTCCCTTGATATTCGAGAGGGTTGTGATGAGTTTGAATCTTAACTAACGTCATTTTCGCTTGCCATTTCACTTCTAGTCGCTATAGGTCATTGATTTACGATATTTCTGTTTAAAAGAAGAAAAAAAAATTATGTCTTGTGTTATATTGGAAATAAAACCTGAACTTATAAAGCAGGGTAATAATAAAAAGGAGCGTCAAGATGTGACCGGCAACTTGAGTTGCAAGAGGCTGAAAATTAGAGGCTAGAATAAATTTTACATTTGTCGGGCACCCTTATGAGCATGGCCATATACAGCGGGGAAGGGGAGGGGGCAGTTGCCCCCACACCACCCTAGAAATTTTCATTCCCCCTAGACTCAGATTTTAGATTTAAAGTAATATGATCAGCAATATGTACTTTTCTTACTTTGGGGAGGGGGGATTTTCCAAAAATTCCACCGAAATTGTGCAACAGATCGTTCAATTTTAACCCATTCGTGACAAGAATTATTTAAAGCCTAATTTGATCAGCTTTTATTCTTCAAATTGGCAACACCAACATTTTTATTTTATTGCTACATTTTTCTTATGAAACGTCATGTATCTGAAATGAATATAAATTGACAGAAATTATGATGAGAAGTCAAAAAGTTGCCAATTTGCAGGGGAAAACGGTGATTTTAAACTTTCTTTCACATTGCCAATTTAAGGATTTTAATGCTTATTTTCCTTTAAAAAATTTTCAGCATCAAACAACGAATACTGACGCAACCAAAATGGGCACAGTTTGTGTAGATTTTTTTGCTCTTTCTGCTCATGTATTTGGTATGATTTTTAGGGCTTTGCATCAAAAGATATTAGGCCAAAACACAAAATGTGGACCTCTGTCACGAATGGGTTAAGAGTGCAAAAGCTCCCTCGTGTGTGATGGGGGATATCCCCTCCCATACCCTCTCCCTGCTCGGTAGCTCAGCTCCCTCGCCTGCGTGTTTCCTTGAATAATGAACATATCTCCCCCCCCCCCCCACACCCGCAAAAAATTTCCTGCCTTCGGCCATGCTTATGAGACTGAGACATCATAGAATGAAAATCATGTAAGAAACGGCTAAACATTCTGTCACATGCCACCTGCATGTATGGCATGCTCAGTCTAATCTTAGAAAAAAGTTCGTTATGAAAAAAGTTTACACATTTGTAAATACAAAAAAAAAGTAACATAAATAGAATCAGGATAATATGTCCCAAAAAGATGGTGTAAATATTTTTGAACATTGTATGTGTTTCTGTAAATATTGTTTACCGTGTTTACTGTAGATTCTGGCTATTACCTTACCTTGTCTTTTTTACCCGATTTACATGTACTGATACTGTTGTTATAATTTCAGTTTATGTATGTCGATTATCTCTGTTCCTTAACATGTCAATCATTGCCAATTATTTTTGTTCCTTAACGTGTTTCTTCAATATTGTGTAGTGTATTTTCTCTGTTATCTTATTTTTATCATTGTAAATCAAACGCAATTCAGCCAATGGGCTGCGAAGTTTGTTAATAAATAAATCCGTTTCAATTCAATTCAAAAAGATATTGATATTTTTTAAAATTGTAAATATGTCAATTATGTTGAATACTTTTGCATATCTACTGTCAATGCCTCAATGGGGCTAACCTTGATTATGCTATCTTTTGAGTATTTCACTGTAAAATCTTTTTTGAGGTCATGGCACTGAAGTCCGTAGAGTTTTCTGGCAAGCACATACACAAAAATTTTGATGAAACTGTCTTCGGTTTTAGTTCATAAGCTGCAAGATGAAATTGTAAAAGCTCTGCATGTTGAATTTTAAAAAAAGATTCTTTACCATTACAGAGTGTTACAATAATTGAAAGATGGAAAATAATCTAGATCTGCTTGTCGTGATTTAGTTTTTAAAAATTACCCAAAAGGGTTTTTCTATTTTTATTTTTTTTTTTTTTGGTGACTGCTGGCATATTCTTCTGCAGTAAGTTCTAAGGATAGTCGCCGTTTGAAAATCACCTAAAAGTGTGTATCTAAAAGACCTACATAATATTTTTTAGTGTTAATGCCGTCAGCGACAAAAGGCAGCAACTCTATAGAATGAGTTTCTCAGTAAATGAAGGAAATATGAGGAAGTCTATTGAGTTGCTTCCTTCTGATATGTCCATTTGTATACGTTTTTCTGTAAATATTATTTATTGCAGATATTGATATTTTTCAATTGTAAATATGTCAATTATGTGGAATAATTTTGCATATCTACTGTCAGTGGGACTTGATTACGCTATCTTTTTAGCGTTTCATTGTAAAAATTTATTTTGAGAAGAGGGTCATGGCACTGAAGTCCATGTAGTTTTTCTATCAAGCACAGACACGAAGTTTGATGAAAATGTCTTTGGTTTAGTTCATAAACTGCAAGATAAAATTGTAAGCTGCATGTTGGATTTTTCAAAATATTCTTTATGGAGTATGTGTATGGTGTACGACTATACATCCCTCTATACCCGCTTGAACAACACACGCTCTGAAATAATCATCCACGACTCGCCCAACCACAAAATCCTACCGTACACCATACACTTCAATTTACAAACCATTCAGTTCACAACGTAAAAGTCACAGGCATAGAACTGATCAAGAAAAAAATAAACTAATGTCATTTCCGCTTGCCATTTAATTTCACACCAAACTTGTTGCTTGGCCTGTCATTATACCGTTACTAAAAAAAAGCAGGGTAATTATAAAAGAAGCGTCACAATGTGATGGGCAAGAGTACAAGTAATTGGCTGAAAAAATAGAGGCTAGAAACGTTTGTTCTTCCCTATCTCTTCACAGTTAATGATGTGTCATAAAAATGAATTCAGCTAAGCATATCAAGTGATGTATGTAAAATGTTGTAAGCAAGAAGACTGGAATCCTCAATCAAATTTTGTTGATACAAAGACAATTCATATTTTGAAATGAATAATCACCACACAGCTTGGTGCATTGTTTCATGAGTACATAAGTATACTTGATAATGGATTGATCTATGATTGCAACCTTCATGCATGATCCCTAAAATTACAAACTCATTGTTCTGGAGATTATTTAAAATTTGTCACACACCCTTATGCAGTTGGAAGTGGGGGGGGGGGAGAGGCAGTCGCCCCCACCCAATCCTAGAAATTTCCATTCCCCCTTTCTGGACTCAGATTTTGGATTTAGAGTAATATGATCAGCAATATATGTACTGTCCTTACTTTGGGGGAGGGGGGGGAGGATTTTTCCAAAAATTCCACCGAAATTGTGCAACAGATCTTTCAATTTCAATTCTAAGAGTTCAAAAGCTCCCTTGTGTGGGATGGGGGATACCCCCTCCCATACCCTCTCCTTGGTCGGTAGCTTAGCTCCCTCGCCTGTGTGTTACCTTGAATACTGAACATATCCCCCTTCCCAATTTTACACATTTGTAAAAAAAAAAAAAAAAAAAAAAAAAAAAAAAGAAAAGGTGACATAAATAGAAATCAGGGTAATTATAAGTCCCAAAAAGATGGTGTAAATAGTTTTGTACATTGTGAATATTTTTCTGTAAATATTAATTGTAAATATTGATATATTTTTTTAATCGTAAATGCGTCACTTATGTTAATTACTTTTGCACATCTACTGTCAGTGCCTCAATGGGACTAACTTTGATTATATTTTTTTTTACGTAATACGTCCCAAGAAGATGGTGTAAATGGTTTTGTACATTCTATTTTTCTGTAAATGCTTATTGTAAATACTGATATATTTTTTAATCGTAAATGCGTCACTTATGTTGAATACTTTTGCATATCTACTGTCAGTGATTCAATGGGACTGCCGTTAGCGACAAAAGGCAGCAACTTTATAGAATGAGTTTCTCAGTAAATGAAGGAAATATGAGGAAGTCTATTGAGTTGCTTCCTTCTGATATGTCCATTTGTATAAGTTTTCTTTTAAATATTATTTATTGTAGATATTGATATTTTTCAATTGTAAATATGTCAATTATGTTGAATAATTTTGCAAATTTACTGTGAGTGGGACTTGATTACGCTTTTTTTAGCGTTTCATTGTAAAATCTATTTTGAGAAGAGGGTCATGGCACTGAAGACCATGCAGTTTTCCTATGAAGCACAAACACGAAAAGTTTGATGAAAATATATTTGGTTTAGTTTATAAACTGCAATTGTAAATATGTCAATTATGTTGAATAATTTTGCAAATTTACTGTGAGTGGGACTTGATTACGCTTTTTTTTAGCGTTTCATTGTAAAATCTATTTTGTAAGCTGCATGTTGTAATTTTTTAAAAGATTCTTTATGGAGTATTAAAATAATTGAAAGGTGGAAAATAATCTAGATCTGCTTGTCATGATTCAGTTTTTAAAAAGTACCCAAAAGGGTTTTTCTATTTTATGTGACTGCTAGCATATTCTTCTGCAGTAAATTCTAAGGAAAATAGCTGTGTGGAAGTCATCTACAAGTGTGTCTAAAAGATCTACATAATATTTTTTCTCAGTGATAATGCTGTCAGTGACAAAAGGCAACAACTCTATAGAATGAGTTTCTCAGTAAATGAAGGAAATATGTCACTGTTTTATGAGGAAGTCTATTGAGTTGTTTCCTTCTGATAAGTCTGTATTTTGGAAATCGGGGTTCCTTGTGACCTTGATTTCTTCATCATCACATAGACACAAAACAAAAGTAACCAACACAATCAAGAAAAGGTCCATTTTGAAAATATAAGAGTTGCTTCCTTTTGTCATATAATGGCAGATTAGAGTTACCCTACATACCACTGCAGTTGCAAAATCAAATATTCGGAGAGACGAAAAAAAATAAACATTACAATAAGAATTCAGGTACACGTAGTGTTATTTGTTTTGCTAATCTTCATCCTTAAGAGTTGTTTAATCAACATTATCAATAAACTGAAATACAAAAATTCACGCACAATATCAATATAACAAAAATAAAGTGTAATCCAATCACTGTTCTTAATTAAAAACTTGAAGTATCACAGGGTTGCAGAACAGTTTTTGGAGTGGAGGAGGGGTTGACGCCCAAACAGGTAGGGTCCATGGGACAGAGCCCCCTGAAGCCCTTGGGTTCTTATGGTTTTGTGAGCTTATGACGATTTAAATATTAAGTTTTACCATTGTTTTTCTTTTTTTCATTTGTATCCGAGAGTGTGTGTGTGTGTGGAGAGGGGGGGGGGGGTGCTGCAGCCTCCCCCTCCTCCGTATCACACATAATAGTTCAATCATAGTGTAATAAAGAATTTAATACTTAGCACTGCAAAAGTAGTTAAATTAATTTTCCTTACCTGTTAGTACCCCTGAAGGTTTAACTACATGATCAACATTTTATAGTGGAAACTTTATTAGTTTATTTTAATGAAAATCACAATTCTATTCATTCTGCAGTAGAACTATACCTGAAATCGTTAGCTATTTAAAGCTTTTACTGAAAGAATTATCAGTTATTCAAAGGTATTTTATACTACAGTTACAACCTATACTGTAGCTACTGCTCATCATGTAAAGGTGTCGTGATCTTGAGGATAAGTCTACATAAACTATGACTTAAATTTAGTTTTCATTCCATCTGATTTACATGAGCATTTTAGTATTGTTCAAACAAGAATCAAAATAAAGCATTTCATGCATATTCATACATATATTAACCAATAAACATCTTTTGATTACAAAATATAATCTACAAAAGAATACATACAAGTGATACCGGTAATAACAAGCCAATAGCAAGATTGTGTCTCGCCCACCCGTGACTAAATAACACGAAGGTTTCCCCAAGTACATCCCTAACCAAGTTTGATATCGCAAAGTCTTGCAGGTAAACTTTAATGTTTGACCTCAAATGACCTTTGACCTCACCATGTGAACTCCGACAGCACCACAACATGATGTTACCCCTAGTACATCTATGACCCAAGTTTGGTTGCCATTTGACCATCAGTTGTCAAGTTATGTGTCATAAGAGAGTCGTGCATGTAAACTGTAATGTTTTGAAATAAAATAACCTTTGACCTTACCACGTGACATCCGATGCCACTATAACATGAAGGTCTCCCAAGTGCATCCATGACCCAAGTTTAGTTAAAAAGGGAGCAGACGTTGCAAAGTTACTTATCATAAGAGAGTCTTGCAAGTAAACTTTCACGTTTGATATAAAATGACCTTTGACCTTACCATGTGACCTCTGATACCACTATAACATGAAGGTCCCCCAAGAACCCTTTCACCTTATCATGTGAAGTCCAACAGAATGATAACATGCACTTCCCCTTAGTGATCTGCAACCCAAGTTTGACTCAAAAGTGTGACACGGTTGCAAAGTTTTGTGTCATAAGAGAGTCTTGCACGTAAACTTTAACCGTTCAACGTTTGACCTGTAATGACCTTTGACCTGACCATGTGACCTCTGACTGGACCATAACATGCAGGTCCCCTTAGTGCATCGACAACCCAAGTTTGATAGATAAGTGTCACACGGTTGCAGAGTTTTGTGTCATAAGAGAGTCTTGCACGTAAACTTTAATGTTTGACCTGAAATGACCTTTGACCTTACCATGTGACCTATGACTGGACCATAACATGCAGGTCCCCTTAGTGCATCGACAACCCAAGTTTGATAGATAAGTGTCACACGGTTGCAGAGTTTTGAGTCATAAGAGAGTCTTGCACGTAAACTTCAACGTTTGACCTGAAATGACCTTTGACCTTACCATGTGACCTCTGACTGGACCATAACATGCAGGTCCCCTCAGTGCATCTACAACCCAAGTTTGGTTGAAAAGTGAGTCACGGTTGCAAAGTTATGTGTGATAAGAGAGTCTTGCACGTCAACTTTAACATTTGACCTGAAATGACCTTTGACCTTACCATGTGACCTCTGACTGGACAATAAGATGCAGGTCCCCTTAGTGCATCTACAACCCAAGTTTGATTGAACAGTGTCACACAGTTGCAGAGTTTTGTGTCATAAGAGAGTCTTGCACGTAAATTTTAACGTTTGACCTAAAATGACCTTTGACCTTACCATGTGACCTCTGACTAGAGCATAACATGCAGGTCCGCTTAGGGCATCTACAACCCAAGTTTGGTTGAAAAGTGAGTCACGGTTGCAGAGTTTTGTGTCATAAGAGAGTCTTGCACGTAAACTTTAACGTTTGACCTGAAATGACCTTTGACCTTACCATGTGACCTCTGACTGGACCATAACATGCAGGTCCCCTTAGTGCATCTACAACCCAAGTTTGGTTGAAAAGTGAGTCACGGTTGCCAAGTTATCTTTCATAACGTTTGTGACGGACGGACGGACGGACGACGGACGGACGACGGACGGACGACGGACGGACGACGGACGGACGACGGACGGACGACGGACGGACGACGGACGGACGACATTTGGATCCCTTAGTCTCGCCTTCACCTCCGGTGGGCGAGACAAAAATGAAGGCACTTTTGTGATAGAGTATAATGAGAAGCACAGATGTTATGAAAGTCAGAAGAAAGCCCTCATTTGTTTACTCTTTTCTTCACAATCATCATGTTTGCAATACTTGTGAAAATTTATTGAAAATCTCAATATTTCTGTCACTTTATCTAATAAAAAGAAATGGAATATAAAATTGAATCAAACGTTTTCTTCTGGCAAATGACAAAGATGAGTACTGTAGTAGTATAAAAGATGCAGAGACTCCAACTCTCCCGATTCCGGCGAGAGATCTCCCGCTTTGAGTCCATTTTTGGAAAATCTCCCGCTCTCCCGCTTCAGTTTGAATTTCTCCCGCCCAACCACCTTTTAAAAAAAATTAATCTGAATCACTGGATTTTACCTCATTTGGTGTTGTCATATGTTCAAAAAAATAAGCCTAAGACAGCACCAGGGAGCTCCTATAACCCCAAAAAGTGGCCTCCAGCCCAAAGGAATTTTGTGCTTTGCACTGGTGATGTGGGCTACATGCACAATGAGTGAGAGTCTCCTGTTTGCTAGGGGGTCTCGGCAGAAGAATCCCCCACTTAAGTGGTGTTTGGGGTGGAGTCTCTGAAGATGATGGAGGTGCTGAATTGAAGATAAAACCTAGGCCCTCTCCCCCCCCCCCAAAAAAAAAAGAGAAATATATAGCTCATTTCAATTGGGAGAGAAAGAGAGAGATAGAATGTGATAAACTGACCCACAAGTTTCATAAAGCCAGTATTGTGATAATTCATGAATGATTACAAATAATAATACCGTACAATAAAAACGTCACAAGAGCATAAAAAATAACAAAAACATAGTTTTACACTGTCACAAAACCATCTAAACACTACTGCTGAAATTATCTTTGGTGAAGTATGCATCAATTAAATCATGTTATAAGACATATCGGTGGGGTGATAAGACCTTGATTCTCAAATTTTAGTGAAAATTACTTTTTTGTATTAAACTCCAGATTATCAGTCAAGTAATGTCCTGTCCAAATCCAAGCTCTCTTACAACAAAAATGAGCCACCTTGGCAAGTCAAAGGAAAGGCGATCCCATTGCTTATAATGCTTTGGCAGCCATGTTTTTTTCACTTTCCTGAACATTTGATTTTTTTGAGATACGAGGTTTTGTCGCCCCACCGACGATATATTCATGTATCTCAAAACACTAGATCATAGCATAAGTGGGAAATGGACACCAAATGCCATAAAACTGTCAAAACAGCAACCTTTTATTGGTCTACTAAACTACCATAAACTTTTAAGTCATCACTGAAATTTGCACCACTCTCTCATGTAAACCCCTCCTGTGTTATGCATATGAGTGATAAACAACCTTTAAACAAACCTCTAAACACTATTGCAAAAATTATCTTTGGTGAAGTATGCATCAATTAAATCATGTTATATGACATATATATCTTAAGAACATAAGATCATAGCATAAATGGGAAATGGACATCAAATGCCATTAGATTGTCAAAACAGCAACCTTCTATAGGTCTACTAAGTACCATAAACTTTAAGTCATCAGTATTTGCACCACTGTCTCATGTTCACCCCTCCTGTGTTATGCATATGTTTGATAAAAAATCTTTTGGACAAAGACTGCCCAATTTATTATTTTTTCCACATTAATGCTTGCTCACACATATGCAGTAATAAACTGCTAAAAAAAAAAAAAAAAAAAAAAAAAAAAAACCTCTGGGGTTTTTAAGTGTGATGTACTATACATTTGAGTATCTTGTATGAAAGACACAGGTTTGGAATACATGTATTTGATGTTCTTTGTGATATCACTTATCCCAATTCCCATTCACTTAGTACACAAAAAGTGTATATGTTCATTTTAAAAACAGTTTGCGGATGCATGTCTGAATGAGCCTTAAGAAGCAGTTAAGTTTATTACCATGGAATATATCCTTTACCCCATATGATAATGAAAAAAGCATTAAGTCCCAGTTTAACTTTCGAAACTCTGTGATAATTGTTGACAAAACTTGGTGGCACAGGAGGAGCGCAATATTTGGTATTTCCCTTTCAATGTTTTGTCCAAGATGGGCTTCTTCATTTTCCTCTGAGAAAAAAAAATTAGTAAAGGAGTGGAAACATGACCATCTTGACAAGCATAAGTCTTTTTAGGCGAGTTTAATTATAATAAACTCCTCTGGACCAAGGAAATTACCTCTTTATATCGAAACCTTGTTATATCACGGCTAAAAAATTAATAAAATACAAAGAATTGGGACCGGCAAAATTACCTTGTTATATATGTGTGTTTGTTACAACAGTGTTCTTTATAACAACATTCCACTGTATCACGTATTGACTGGTTCTGTATTTGGAACTGAAGGACTTGTATTTGAATCCCCATTAGCACTGCCTTCCATACCAATGTTTGCATTATTCACTGTTGCACCAGGCTGAACCCCATCAGATGAAGCTGGATCCGAAATAGCCACAGAGGGTTCCACGTCTGAACTAGTCAGTGCTGGTGACGGGTCCATATTTGTGGGCGTGGCAACCTCTTGGGGTTGCCTGGTTGCCATGGCCTCATGCCTTGTATCAGTGGGCGTGGCCTCAGTGGAACTTGAGGAGGCGTATCTATGAGGTGGGGATGATGGTGTGCCTTTGTCAGATACAATGGGGGTCGTTTCATCCGGTTCCTGCTTCTTCTTCAGGACCAGTCTGCATTCTGTTGCCATGGAGACTCGAAGCCGTTCTAGCCTGGTGGAGTTGAATTTGTTGTCATAGAAAGGAAGCCAGAAGAAAATCTGAAATGAAAAAAAAGAGAGAAAATAATAAAAACTGTTATCATCAAGGAGGTCATGTAGAGATGGAAATCTTTATCATTACAAACAAAACAATTCTAATAAAACCAAAGATAATTCAATTCTAAATCACTTATTAATAGAAACATATTAATTAAAATTCTTCAATTAATGTAGGTTTTCTTTAAAGTCAAAATCTGAAAGTCGTGTGGAAGAATTATTTTTTTAAATTCACTTTAATTTGACACTGAATAATTTTCACCAAATAACCTACTCAATACATTATCATGAAAATTGGGGTTAAATGACAAGAATATCTTTAACAGCTCATGAGGGATTAATGAAATGCAAGAAGTAAAGTGTTTTACATTAGTAACAATATATGTAAGTTATTAGGTGCTTGAGAAAAAGATTAATGAATAATGATAAACACAGAAACTAGTAGTAAAGGGAAAAAAACTGAAGAACACAAAGAAAAGGAAATAAAATGAGATGATTCCTACAGGCTACTAATGGATTAACAACCTATGTTTTGAAAAAGTCTTTTGAAGACAACTTCTGGCATAATTTTAACCCCCCCCCCCCACAAATCATGACAATAAAATGGTTGACATGAAATAGGACATGATAAGATGATTATGGTATAAAATGACATAGCTAGACAGTGATAACATAAAAATGCATTACACAAGTTACACTCACATTAAAAATCTTACTGATTAAGGGGAATTAATGGAAATCTATTGGGATTTCTGCAATTCACATCTACTGTCCATGGACTTCCGCAACCGTTTTAATCATCTTGCATTTAGCCCAATATCAAGAAAGGGCATGCTAAATAGCAACTGCAAAGGAAAAATAAAAGAACATGGACACCAAAATAATTAGATCAAGAAATAAGGAGCTATGTCTCGCAGATGAGGAGTCATAAAGTAGTAACAATGCATTTGATGTGATAGAATATGCATCAAAGATGTGAAAGAGAAGTCCACTCTTCCCTCAAATGATTTGAATAAAACACAGAAAACCAGAGAGAGGTCATTACAAATTTGAAATAAATAAGAAAAAAGATTAATAAAGTTATGTTTGAAAAACACTTTATAAGGTGGGGCTCTAATAATAATAATAATAATAATAATAATTAAGACTTATATCGCGCCAAATCCACTCTGTAGAGTGCTCGAGGCGCTTTTTAGGAAATTATAAAAGAAATTAAGAAGAATTGAACAGAAATGTTTTGAGGTAATTTTTGAAAGTTTCAGAAGTCAAGCACTGTTTGATGTTATGAGGGAGGCTATTCCATAGGTTCGAGGATGAGTAAACAAATGATCTTTCACCCCAGGTTTTGGAAACTTTGGGGGTAACAAGAGAATTGGAAAGGGAGGAACGTAAGGATCTTGAAGGGGTATAACTTTTGATCAGTGAAATAAGGTACTGGGGAGATGAGCCATGAACACAATGGAAAGTTAACAACAAAATCTTGAACATAATACGCTGTTTTACAGGGAGCCAATGTAAGGATCTTAAAATAGGAGTAATGTGAGTGCGCCTGGTGGATAGAGAAACGATGCGAGCGGCAGCATTTTGAAGTTTCTGAACTTTCACTAACTGATTCTGGGGTAGATTAAACAATAGGGAGTTTCCAAAATCAAGACGGGACGAAATTAAAGCGTGAACCAATTTTTCTGTGGCCGGTCGAGACAAGTATTTCCTAATAAAACCAATATTTCGCAATTGGTAGCGAACTGATCTACAAATGAAAGAAATGTGATTCGACATTGTCATGTGAGAATCAAAAACTATACCGAGATTGCGACAAGAGCTTGACAAATTTACAGTGAGACCAGAAAATGAGATGGAGTCGATGTGGATTTTACTAAGCTGTACTTTGGAGCCAAAAAGAAGAAATTCACATTTGGCTGGATTCAACTTAAGAGAGTGAGAAGTCAGCCAATTGTGAACATCAACCATGCAACATTCAAGACGATGGATGGAACTTTCTGCAGCTAGTTGATCCGAATTAAAAGAAATCATGAGTTGGATGTCGTCTGCATAAATATGGTATTTTATGTTATGTTTCAACAGAACTTGTCGCAATCCGGATAAATAAATCGAAAAGAGAGTTGGCCCCCCCACAGAACCCTGTGGTACTCCACAAGAGAGAGGCAAAACATCAGATTTACAACCGTTAATACAAACAATCTGAGAGTGGAATGAGAGATAAGACTCAAACCACTTATAAGCCTCACCCGTAACACCGAGTGAACTAAGTGTGTTCAAAAGGATAGTGTGATTTACCGTGTCGAAGGCAGAGGACAAGTCTAACAGCAAAAGAGCTGTGGTGTTCCCTTTATCCATACTTTGTAAGATATAATTAGACGCGTCAAGAAGTAGTGTTTCCACACTATGATTAGACCTATAACCTGACTGGAAAGGATCGAGCAAATCATTATCTGAAAGGTATTCAGACAATTGAGAGAACACAATCCTTTCAAGAATCTTGAACAAAAATGGTAAGTTTGAAACTGGGCGGTAGTTTTGGAGGGAGTTTTGGTCCAGGGAGGGTTTTTTTAACAGTGGGGTAATGAGAGCAACTTTCAGAGAGGGCTCTAGGGTTTTCTTTGCAAGCTACACACAATCAATTCGTTTGCAAAAGAATATCTCGTTACTCTGTGAAGAAGTTGCAAATTTTGATTGATTTAGAAATATTACAAGAACAAATTGTAATAGAATTTCAGAACAACCCATTTTAAAACATTCAGAATTCATGCATGTATCTTCTTGATCATTGGAAGAATGCATGAAAGTGTTCCAATCACCAATGGACATTTTAGAGCTTTTATGGAATCGAACAACCTTTCAATTCTGCAAGTTGTGGTCTAACATAATAACATTATTCTCTGTTTTCTTCAAACTAACAAACTGTTAATCCCTAGAATGCCTGGTAAAGATTTTATAAATTTTATGCTCTTGATTATCTATTCATTCATTCATGTATTTCTCTTTTTTTATTCATTCTGGATTTTTTTTTGAGGGGGGGGGGGGTGAATATTTCATTTTTAAAATTTATTTAGGTGATTGGTACACTTTCATGAAAAGATAATTTCATTACAAGGCCTACATGAATTAGTAAATAAATATACAATGGATATGAAAGAATGAGTGGGTTTGCTCAAAATGACAATGAAATGGTGAACATGTTAATGGCAAAGGGAAAAATAAAAGGAAAGAAGAACTAAGGGATACAACATGAGTTAAGGTGCGTTCAAATATGCTGCGACTTTGTGCCAGCATATTTTTTGTGTTCAGATATGATGCGACTTTGTGCTGCCACTTACGCTAATAAATGCGCATTAAGGCACCAACTCTCAAGTAAAAGAGAACTTTGTCATAACTTGTGCAAACAATGTCATGACATGTCATGACAACAATTTTTGCCCTAACTTTGACTAAATCTGATTGGTGCGCATTTTTTTTGCAGCAAGGCAGCAAACCAAAATTTGTCCTGCCTTGGCAACATTTTTTGTCACCCCAAACAGGTACCTCACAGACCTGTACACAAAAAATTTGGCGGCACACTGTGGTGGCACAAAATCGCATCATATCTGAACGCACCATAAAGGTGAACTATTTGAATTGAAGAGATGTTATCTACATTTTCACTGTCCCAATCCATCTACGAATATCATGTGAACATTGTAGAAAATCGAAATGTAAATACTGATGCCAAACCTAGCTCAAATATGAATTGTGCAAATTGTCCACCTATGAATCAGCAATCAAAAAATTTTATTCATGTATCTGAAACATGGTCAAAAATCAGCCATTATACATTTTAAATGAAATCACTTCATATGATTTGGTAAGAATGCATTGATCATCACTGCCAGATCAGAGCTTAGTGATTACTCTTTTTGACAAGAAACTGCCAATAGTGGCAGATTTTAAGGAATTATGCTGTACACACAATACTTACTGTGTTGAAGACAAAGCAAAGAGGGAACCACGTTGGAAGAAAACCACTTGAAAACGAGAAGCACTGGATTGGAAAAAAAAAGGAAAGAGGACAAATTTATGTCTAGCAGTAGTAGCAATGGATAATCACTAGGTAAATCTTAGAACAAAATAAATTGTTGTTATTGTTATCAAACAATCAAAGATACACTTTAAATTTGGACTATAATCATTAATACTAATATATATATATATATATATATATATGAAATAAATACATAAATCTATAACCAATAGCAAGGGTCTGATTAGTAAAGCAGTGTGAATGTCCTAGAAGTAATCTATATGATAAATAACTATATTATATAGGCTATATAGACTCGAATCAGTGACGGGTCAAAATACCATCACGTTACTAGAGTTACAAGAATCGCAACTGTTATATTTTGGTTTTGACGTTACCTCGGTCAATATAACGTTATATTGACCATGGTGACGTCATTCACTGCGCATAAGCTGCGTAATTTGCATGCTGCGCGCGCTTGCTGTAATTTTGTTAATTATTACGTAGGTGTGTAATTTACAGTGGAGCTGCAGCAAGCAGTGCGAGTAATTGCAGTCAGTGCAATACTCTGATGGCGAATCTATATAGACTATGATAATATAAAAGATATTGCCTGGTCTATCTCATTAATAGATAACATTTCATCTCCCCTGGGTAGCTATATTTTTCCTCGGGACAATATTTTCCCCTAGCGCTGCGCGCTTCAGGTAAAATATAATCTCTGGCCAAAATATAACTCCGTCGGGGAAATGAAATGTTATATCAAACCTCTAGGCAGGCAATACTGTATAATGACTCTTCTTTGCCTTTTTTCTCAACAACCAGATTTTTGATAACCCTAACCTAAATATTTATTTAGGTAAAAAGAGAGGCTTACATGCATGGTTCTCTGCAGTACATAACACCCATGGTTCCAATACCATGCGTACAGGATTTCAGTCAGAGAAGAACCATGTGTGAAATTGCCACAACATGCATGGCGATGTAAGGGTTAAAAAAATATTTGAGAACATATTCCTAATGGTAATAATAAATGCCACAGATTGTTTTACCTTTTGGCAATGTATTTTAGCTATTACAACATTAGTAGAGAACTCCTGCTCACCAGGTTTTTTTTTTGTTGTCCTTTTGCTATAGCATACACTGCTGCCACACCTAACTTTAGGTGTTATTTCGTAACATTTTCGAAACTTCCATGTTTCGCGCGAAGGGGGAACTGTGTGCGGATTTTTTTCTAGTGAGAAGCCTGCAAGTTAGATGTATGCAAAAGGCCTGTTGCTTTACTTACATGTACTTCACTTACACTTGGTTTTAAATGAATGAAAGACATCCTTTCATTATGCATTCCCAGGAATGGTTTGCAAAACCAAAATATTTTGTTTTAAACTGAAAGCATGCATACACAGATTCATTTCAGAACCCTCATCATGTAGGATCAGGGACGAAGTCTTTTTTTTTTTCCGGTCCCATTGCATGGAATCACCAGAAATGTGTCATGCAATGGTTTGAGCCGTGAAAGGTGCATCCACATTTACAGTACAATCTTGACTCTGTTTTCTTAAGGCTCGTTCAGATATGGTGCGAGAAATCCCTGCAACATTTCAAGTGTACAAGTCAATTGGATATGACACAACATAAAAAATGTTGCCAAGGCAGGAGACATTTTCTTTTGTCACTCGGCTGCAAAAAGCTGTGGACCAATCAAATTCTTAGAAGTTTAGCACAAAATACAATGTTATGACTTTGTCCATGCAACTTCTGACAAAACTCTCTTTTATTGGAGAGCATTAATGCATTCATTAACATAAATGGGGTAGTTTCGTCGCTCCCCATCTGAACACTAAAAATGCTGAGAAATTTGTTGCGGGGATTTGTCGCATCATATCTGAACAAGCCTTTATGGTAAAGAAAGGTTTAATACCGTTGCTTCTACTCCTCCATTAGCACCATCTCTGAACTCGATCTCGACCACATCCAGCCACTCCGCCCAAGTCCAGTTGTAGATTTGAACCTTGTGCTTCTCTCGGTCAACCTGTAGCAAATACATATATACGGGGAACAAGAAGAACTTGTACAAAGATATAACACATAATCTGAAACATTTAAAAGGACATATATTATAGACATATGAACACTTGTTCAAAGTAATTATTGTTACCACAACCTGATTTTCTATTAGAGAATGAGGTCTCAGAAAATTTTGTCACGGGTTTTGCTGGTTTCACTGGGCGAAAGCAGTGAGAGATTCCGATTAGCTACAAAATCACCTCATGAACTTTATGTCTTGTGACTTCTGATCGCTATGGTTAGATAAACAATTTTATTTGCATTGTCTGTCATCAACCTCAAATCCCAGTTACAAAAATAATCCTAAGCTTTAAATCTGTGTTCTACATTACTACAGTTGGTTTAAACTGAGCTGAGGTATTGTTTTCACAGCCTTAAATCAGGCTTAGTTGTAGATAAAATCATAAAAATGAGTCAGCCTAAGAGACGCAGTTGAGTGCTTGGGAGCATTTCATGAAGTGTCTTGTCAGTGATTTTTACTGACAACTGTTATAAGCTACTGAAATCCTTGCTTCTGATTGGCTGAGAGCAAATTTGTCAGTAAAAATCACTGACAAGACACTTCATGAAATGCTCCCTTGATCATGTGATTTTACTGTGAAGGGAAGTGTCAAGAAGCACTATGGATAAGTTGACTGTTTACTACATACATACTGCAGTCATCAAAATGATAAAAAGGTGACTCAGTATTACTGAAAATTATGCCTGGTGTTGTCAATCTGTATTGAATTCACGTACACATGATCGTTCAAAATTTCGTAAAAAGGGTCTTTTTTTTAAACATGTTCGCGCACATGAAAAGTTTGCAATTCCCCCCCCAAAGGGTTGTTTTCATGAGCTTGTACTTGACACTGGAAAAAAGGGTGTGTTTAAGCTTGTAAAAGGGTGTTTTATTTCTGCTTGTCCTTGTTTGCAAAAAGTGTACTCGGAATGCAAAAAATAGGGGTGCTATTTAAAGGCCAATTTGTACCCGTTTTGTGCCAAATAGGGGTAATATGGCTGAAAGAGGGGTCAAATTCTGGGTTGCCGAACGATCATGGTTACACCTTTGTGACAACACCATGAAATTATGTTCCCTGCACACAAAACTTTTCTAGTAAGAAAGAGTAAGAAAGCTCACAAAATATGTATATGGCCTTTACCAAAGCTCAAGCTTCTCCTTATGTAAAGAATAAATCACAATAAACTTTCAGAATAGACTGGCTCCCATGATACCTGTTTCACTGCATAAGTAGTCTTTGGATCTGCTTCTGCAACTCTGTCCACAGCCTGGACTAACTCATCCACCAGTTGATCTGCTGTCCCACTAAAAGATACCCATCTGCAAACAGAAATTATTAAATGTCACAAGAAGAAAAAAAAAGAGTTTCATACATTTCACAGGGCTTCTGTTTTGACAGGAGAGGGGAATTTTAAAATAACAAAATTGTGTTACCTTACCTAACCAAACCAAATTTGGACAAGACTTAAGGAAAATACTACATACTCCACTGAGACCATTTAATACTACAAATAATATCATAATACACTGAAAGAACGATTTATCTTACAGGAAATTCATGAAGTCTCCTATCTAAACATTCTGCATTCAAAGTCATTATTTCCAAGGTACTGAATCCATAATCTGCCAAATCATTCGGTATATGTAACAGAAATCATATGTGGCATACGTTGACCAAAGCAAGTCACTGAATGTTTGCAACTTAAAGACATTGATCAAAGAAATTAGTTACATGTAATCAAGCAGTCTCAAGCTCAAAATCTTGAGTCCATTTGCACATGAAGAGGAAAAAGGAGAAGATAAAGAAGAGGAAGAGAAAGAAGACAAAGACAAAGAATAAGACAAAGACGAAGAATAAGACAAAAATAGCAAGAGAGATGAAAGGGAGAAGATCAACGGATCTATTGTTGTTGATTTTATGGCACTTGTCATTCAAGAGTGAATATTTGCGCCAATGGATCTGTTGCAAATTTAATCCTCCAGCCTCTTCCTCAGGCCAACTTAACCTACCAGCACAGATCAATACCCAGATATAATTCATTCATGGGTTATGTATTATTGCTCTTTCTTCCATCTTGATTTTTTGTAGCTGTAAACAAAATTAGAACCCTCAAGGCCTAATTTTCAAAATTATAATATAGTCTAGACTACTAACATTAGACTATTTTTTTTTTTTTTTTTAAGTCACTCTCACTAGGTTCTTCGGAAATGGCTAAATTTCTAGTAGACCCAAGTATACAAATAATCTAATAAAATATAAAGAAGCAAAGAAAGAAGAAAAATAAAGCTGTCATGAGGTCAGTAATAGAAATTCTAAATTGTCACTGCCCCCTCTTATTAATGCAGTCCTATGCCCACTCAGGGAGCCATTGGTATGGTGAGCTGTGCAAATTTATGTGAAATGCTGCCCTCTATAGTTGGAGATAGAAATCACTAAAATAATCAACGAATTCTTGGAAATTGTTTGCTTTTTACACCCAATATGATAACATATCCTATTTTCATTCCATTCCTTCAATTGGATCTAAATTATCTTCATCAAATGAATTTTGAGAAATCTTTTTCTGATCACTGCTCTTGTTCCTCTGTCCCAGAAATGTGACAGAGAACACTACTTTCCTATTGTCAGCAATTTCCACTGTACAGGCCTAATTCAGTGCAAGGTTATCTGATGATAACCTGGCATTCGTGCAAGTGTCCTATGCCTAGCTTTTCTTGCATGCGGGATTGCGATACGCTACGGCGTCGGCAATTCATTGTACAGTCGTTACGACGTCTCTTAATCAAGACACACTCACGAGTCATGCAATACTCCCAAACAGAGCACAATTTCAAATGTTCGCACAAAAGGCATTGAATCGCCAAAAAGACTTACTGCTCTCTGTGACTGTGAAGTCTGTTTAGACCTGGAATCCACACAGCAGGTCTGAGGAATGCTTGTATCGGGCTTTGAATCGCACTTAAGAAACACGGCATTTTCAGGTTTTCTTTCTACTGAAAGCACTGATCACTGAGTTACTACTTTCATCGTTACGCCTATCATGTGACCACTCTAAGTCAGGTGACCGATATCTTTAAGAAAAAAAACAAACAAACAAACAAAACAAAAAAAACGCTGGGGTTTTCCCCCATAGAGATACAGGCTAGAGACTAGAGTGATATTGCTGTTGATGTTGCCGCTGCTGCGAACGTTGATATATCCATGATTCCAGGGAGCCATTGGTATGGTGAGCTGTGCAAATTTATGTAAAATGCTGCCCTCTATAGTTGGAGATAGAAATCACTAAAATAATCAACAAATTCTTGGAAAATGTTTGCTTTTTACACCCAGTATGATAACATATCCTATTTTCATTCCATTCCTTCAATTGGATCTAAATTATCTTCATCAAATGAATTTTGAGAAATCTTTTTCTGATCACTGCTCTTGTTCCTCTGCCCCAGAAATGTGACAGAGAACACTACTTTCCTATTGTCAGCAATTTCCACTGTACAGGCCTAATTCAGTGCAAGGTTATCTGATGATAACCTGGCATTCGTGCAAGTGCCATGATTCTAATTCATTCGTTTCCCTCGCCTCCGTTACTCCACGTAATTATCTACCTATATGTCTGCGATAGATCTTGTGACATTTCTATGAAAATCTCCACCCCCCCCCCCCCCGGTTCTCGATAACGATCTCTTATCTTTCTCGCCAAACATTATAGCTCCCCCCCCCCCCCCCCCCGGTTTCCCCCTCTCTCTAACACACATACACCCTCTGCGAGTCCTCTCTCCCCTGCTCTTGAATTCTAGTAACCCTCCCATCTCGTTTTCGAACGGAATTATATAAAAAAATTAACGTAATCAGTAAGGCAAGCTGTGAAGGGCGACCGGGGATGGGAGGGGGTCACGGGGGTCGACCCAAAAGTGGTAGGTAGGACTATTATGTGTCACTGGCATGAATAAACAAGAAAATGAAAGGGGCACTAATCAGATATAAAAAGAGTCATGTATCTCAAGCAAGGTCATATATAGTACGTCTTTTCCCCGGTCTTTTCTTCCCAGCGCGATTCGGGCGTGTGTGATCTTTGCTTAACCTGATGTGGCCCACCAGCTCTATTAATATTGACTAAATTGTTAACTTGTTTTTTGGTGTTTTTTTTTAACTTTTTAAATTGAAGATCCGGGTCTTGATCCCATGTATATCGGAATAGGTAGTCTTTTCGATTACAATTTTCTACGTTACAAATGGTGTGATAACTTGAAAAGAAGATAACGATCCACCGCCTCCATCCTTACATAATAAATTTTACTGAAAATTATATGTTACTATATCTTAAAATTGAAAATGATAATTATGTTACTATATCTTAAAACTAAAAAAAAGAAAAAGAACTGAGAAAGATTTCTGACATCGCCTATTTCATATCTCTATAACTTTTTAACTTTTTAACTCTATGCAGAACGAAAAGAAAACTAAATTTCATACCAAATAATCTCTCGGGAGAATAGCTACAAATTCCTTTAATTTTTACAATGCATAAATCAAGAATGAATATGATCTAGCCTACAGCATATCTTGGTGTGGCTTTATTAAGTGCATTTCTATTTGGCCTGCACACTTGACAAAGGCAGCACATTTTGTAAAATAAATTTAAAGTGCAAGAAATCAAACGATATACTGGAATTAAAAGAAATTTTTTTAGAACGAAAACTGGAATACCTGGCATCAATATTATTATTCCTGTTAATGTAGGAGTCCATTGTCCCATTATTAGGCCTATATGTTCCAATTTTCGAATGACATTTATTATTATTTTCATATTGCAGTGATGAGTGATAATTCAAGTTTGTTTCTGCTTCTTGCCTTATAGCGTTACTGAATAGACTCCCGTTTCAGCTGTGTGCATTATTTACAGTTGATATCGCGTTCACCCGACCAATAAATCCATAATTATTCATTGTACTCATTCAATTTTCGTTACATCTTCTATCATCGATAAGTACTATTACACAAAAGAATTACAAAACCTAACTTTCAGAATATGTTTAGTATTAACGAAAACTGGAATACCTGGCATCAATATTATTATTCCTGTTAATGTAGGAGTCCATTGTCCCATTGTTAGGCCTATATGTTCCAATTTCTGTAAGATGTGTAATTATTTTTCTTTACTTAATTTACTGTGTCGAACTTTTTATTGCAAACTAAAGGACGTTCAGCGGGGAGGACACAATATGAACTGCCTATCTGCCGACACAGTTAGTACTTGGTAGAGTAAATTATTGGTATAAAATTATATAAAAACGCGAAAAATGCCATTGATCCCTTAAGAAAAATAAAGCGATTTAGCATTTTAAAAAACATTCCCCGTATATACTGCTGAACACCTATATTTCCTCTCATGTCTTCAAGGTGTCCGATTTTTTTTTTTTTTTTCGTCCCATGCCCCATGCTGTTTAAAGTTTTACTGAACTAAGAAATAAATGAAACATTGGAAGTACGTGTTGTATCATATTCCTTGATATCTGGGCCCCCGTTTCATAAAACTAATCAATAACAAGTTGCAATATCTGTTATAAGCTACTGAAATCCTGGCATCTGATTGGCTGAGACAAATTTGTCATAGAAATGTGGCAGTTGTTACTGATAACAAAATTTATGAAACGGGGCCCATCATCCAAACTGTAGGGCTGCTAACTATCAACTTCATACCGGGGAGATGGGAGTTTTACGATCATTTGCACACCGAAAACATGAAGGATCTATGATATAGGCCAATGTAAATATCATTTTGCATATTATACCTTAGCTTCTTTGAATCACTAAACGTCGATTGCTGCCGATGCTATTCATCGATACAAACCTACAACTGGGAACATTATCGTTGCTGACAGTTCAACTACAGGTGCCATGCCATTCTTCGGCATATTCTCACATGTATTTTTGATGGAGTCCGCTCTAGAGGTTTAAATCCACTTTGAGATAAAGTATTTTTAAAAAATTAAACTATGGTATATTAGTATGCTTTCAGGTTAATCGTATAATTACATTGATCTGCCCAAGATCATTCGCACTTAAATAGTGACAGTGAGTGACAGGCAATTCTATGAGTGACAGATGACAGTCCACTGACTGCTGGTTTACTCACCCTGGACATCTTATACCGTTGTCTTCCACACCTGCAGCTATTAGCTTTTTAAGCATTGAACAATAGCAGCGAAATAAAGGCAGCATCGGCGTCTTGCTCGCAAAGAAGGCGCCGCGTATAGTGACCAGTCGAAAAGAAGGCACCGCGTCTTTACCGGTAGCATCAAAGGATGCGGCGGGCATCGTTCCTTTTGAAGTTAAAGACAGGGGGAGTCAATGACCGTGCCTTTCAACTCGGAGGCAAATGATTTCGTCTATTATTAAAGAAAGATAGCGTCATGATCACCCTTATAAAAAGCAAGAGAATATTGAACTTTCCAACAGACCTCGTTTACGACCTTCTGCCAACACATCAACAGTTATCGAAATCTCTCCAACATGCCTGCAAAATCTCGAAAGCGTCAGCGCATCATGGGAAAGCCGGAGTTCTGTCTATGTTGTGGAGAGGGGGTTTCTGGAAAGCGGCATGCTCTGAAGTGCGATCTCTGCTCCATACGGCAGCATAGGCGATGCGGTACAGGTGAGCAATATTTTTTTTTTTCTAGTAAGAAAATGCATTTATATTTATAGCTAGAAGCTACCTGTCAATAACAACTACATTAATGGTAGAGAAGGGTTGACGGTTCACCATGTGGTAAGTCCTGAAGGACTATAGATGAAGTGGATAGAGACGGGGGTGAAATAGAGAGGCGAGAAAGCGGGAAAGTTGGAGGGTAGAGTATCTTTCTTGAAACTGGATGAAGTCCTGAAAAGGACTGTAAACCAGAGGAAGTGGGAGGCTTAAGTTGGCGAAGAGATGAGGAGACTTGGCTTGAGTCGCATCAGGAGGTTCAATTTGACTGAATTATCATATGATTGAATGAACAGTGATTATCGTCCTTTTACACATTTGTGGGCAAATTTGCATTGGAAAAAAAAAATGTGTTTTAAGTATGTCTCATCTCTTCGCCAACTCAAGCCTCCCACCTCCTCTGGTTTACAGTCCTTTTCAGGATTTCATCCAGTTTCAAGAAAGATATTCTACCCTCCAACTTTCCCGCTTTCTCGCCACTTATTTCACCTCCATCTCTATCCACTTTATCTATAGTCCTTTAGGACTTACCCCATGATGAACCGTAAACCCTTCTACGATTATCCGTACCACCATGCAAACCTTCAAACATCATCGAAAACCACATTCTTCCATTTCAATCATTTTGAACATTGAGATGAAAACCATCTTAAGATAAATTACACATTTCTCTGTCTCTTTAGAGTTGTCGAAATAGATAGATTTCATTGTATTTTGTAAATCTTGCTCTTGAACAAGTTGAATGCATCTTAACTAAGTGGAGAATATATATATATATACCGGTCTTTGTGTTTTTTATATATTAATCTGTGTCAATGTGGTTATAATTATATTTTAAAATAAAAAAGTTTCACTTTCTGTTCCTGAAGGTATAGGAGGTTTGAATAAGAGCAATGATTTGAATACAGAGAAAGCAAAACATACACTGACGATATTCTGAGAGGTCAGCTGTACGTGTATGGTCACATTAATGTGAGCGGATTCATGTTTAATCTATTTTGTTTTTTTCATAGGTATCACACTACAACAGTACAGGAGTGCACTGCAAGATGGTAAGAGTATTGAGTGGACTTGTTGGGCATGCATTAAAATGGTAACTGAAATATTCATTTATTCACTACTTCTTCCTTTTTTGTCAGAGAATCACAAGGGTGACCTATTCAAGAAAGTTGATGGTCCTTTCACACATTTATGGCAAATTTGCATTGGAAAAAAAAATGTTTTTAAGTTTTTTAAGTAAGTCAAATTTGATTATGTTTTCTGTAATATGAAAAAGTTGCATCAGGAGGTTCAATCTGATTGAATGATTACATGATTGAATGAACAGCGATTATTAAAAACAAACTTCTTAAAAGAAGCATTGTTGTAAAATTAGAATGCTGTATCGAGGGATTCTTTTCAAGCAGGCTACAACCACATTAGAAGTGGAACACATCTAAACGCCCGACGTGTTCACAAATTGATTCCTCTTTTTCCTTAATACTTGATCAAAATTTCAGGAGTATTCAACAAAGTAATATGCCTCTTTCAGAACATAGTCACTCAGCATGAATCTTGAGCATGAACTTCTTGTCCTGTGGAACTACAAGTAGAGGCTGCATAACCCTGTGACCCTTATGATGAATCTAATTAGACTAGTCTGTCTGGACCCATGCAGTGGGCTTTTGTGTGATATATTTTCCCATTAACTGGTAACATTATCCATTTCTCCATTTATTCTCAGGCTGAGCCTAGGGTTAGAGTTCCTCCGCCCATCTCTTCTTCAGAGCCGAGTGACTCCTCAGACAAAGAGACATCAGACAACTCAGAAGATGACATCTTCAACATGGCTATCATCGATGACAGCTCTGATGAAAGCACGGACAGTGGCTCCATAGCTAGTCCTACCCATAGAAAGAATCTACAACCGTCTCGACCAAGCCGAACTGCCTGGTATCTAAGCTCTGAAGACGGCTCCAGCGACAGCTCAGATGACTCGGTTCTCTTCGACCTGCGATCTTCTACCTACCAACAAAGTAAAACTGTGCTGCTTGACAACTCTGAAGACAGCTCTGATTCACATGATTCCGCACTGGATTATGACTTCAACTTCCTACCCGACACCTACAAGATTCTTGAAGGTTTTTCTCAACAAGGTCGGAGTGTGCTGGTTGACAGTGACGGCTACACCTACAGCATCAGGACGAGAACTGCCAGGAGAACATTTTGGAGGTAAGTAACATTGAGTCAGAGATATACTTAACCAACAGCATAGCAGGTAAGAAATTTAAGAATTATTTTGTCTCCTGTTAGCATGTAGGAAAACTTTCATTAGCAAGGATAATGCTTTCTTAACTTTTACATTAATTCTTCTCAACGCAGTGATTTTCAAGTGTAGCCATACAAAGGCATACAGTATTTCAATTTCATTTTTAAGGGAGTGGAGACAGGGCTTTATACAGAGACCAAGCTAGTCACAAGGGCATTTTTGCATTTTTAAAAGTGAAATTGAAGGATTTGGTGCATACTTTTCATGGATTTTGTGAAAACTTTCAGTAAAAAAATGTGATGTAATCATTGTGATTTCTTCCATCCAGGTGTACCGTCAAGAACTCAAAAAGGGCATGCCCTTGCACAGTCAGCCAGCAAGGAGACGTCTTCTCACCAGGCTGGAGAACTCACAACCACCAACCAAAGGGAGACGAGGTTGAACTCAACTACTCCACCAGACCATCAAGAAATGGGTCAGGCAGTAGCCCATGGTGCCAGGTTCAACTATAGCTACATGTATGGATGTCTTCAGCGTGCGTAGTTACACTGACGTGAAGATTTCGACGATGGCAAGAATGGCCAACCGCTTGAAGCAGACAGAGAGGCTCAAGGAGCAGTGAAACATGTTTTTCTTAATCTAATGAACTGAAGACTTGATGCTATATGGTACATAGCTTGTGCCTAACATATTTTAGGTACATATTTCCATACATCATAGAACAGCATGGACATTTGTTGCTCAACAGACATTTGTACAGGAAAGGTAATTTTCTAGGAAATAATACAGATGGGTTTTTTTTTTTTTTTAAGCAGATATTTTTACAGGAGAGGTAATTTTCTAGGAAATAATGCAGATAGGTGTTCTTTTTTTTAATTTTTAAATCAAACCCATAGATTTCATAGGTTGTACAAATCTCTAGTATAGTAGAGTAAGCCTTTCCAGCTGGTTTTGGCATTGCACAATTGGTCATTGATACCAGGGTCAATGTTTATTGGCACAATCGTACCAGTAAACTGAGCAATCGTATTAATTAGTTTTCTCTTTTACCATTATACCAGAAAAACTAAAACAAAGCTAGTGTGCTTAAGTGATAACTAAAGAAGAATGGCCAGCATTATAACTGCTCTAAGGAGAGCAGGTTATAAAGAAAATATCCAAAGAACAATTTTCATTATTTTCCCCTCAAAATTAATTCATCAGGCAAAGTGTTAATAATGTAGCATACTACAAACTCTGGGTAAAATGTTGTAAATTTTAATACAATTAACAAATAAATGTCACCATGAAATAAAGGAAATAAGGGTGTGTTCATTGAAGCCATCATCGCATGCATCAAAAAAGAGAGAGAGAGAATAACAGGCGGACAGAGCTAGTGAGATGAGAGATAGCAAGAGACAGAGAGAGGGTAGAGCAAGTACTGGTAAGAGAGAGGAAGAAGAGAGAGAGGAAAGGAGAAAGGGGTGAGAAAACAGGGATAGAGAGAGATAGATATACAGAGATGAAGCAAAGAGCAGAAGAAGAAAAAAACTTTCAGGAAAAAGAAAGTTCCAAACCAAGCAACATGTTCAAATCTTTTAAAGAGAGAACACAAAAGATAATGATTGATGAAGAAGTTTTACACAAAATTGATTATGGAATTAGGCTCTTCGAAATGAAGTACACTGAAGGTTTTGAAGAGAATTTTTGATTTAGATAGAGGGCTAGTTTATGTTCACTGGTTAGACTAATTCTCATCTCAAATATTCTGAATAATTATGTATTTTCTCTTGTTTTAAACTATTTTAATGGCAGAACTACCTTAATTAAATACAACCATTTAGCGGAAGGCATGTATATAATTTTTCTGCATTATGACATATCCTCTTAATAGGCTCCCATACATTCTGTTAACCTGTCAAGCACTATTTCATTTCAGTATAAATATTTCCCACAGACTCTCGCGAAGATATCTCTGGCTTAGAATTCAAGGGGTAAAAAGCGCATTTGTATTCACATCGAGTATGTCACCCCCAATCTCTCTCTCCAATTCACTAGTCTCTCGACTCTTCCCTCTAATTATTCTCTTTTTTTTTTTTTTCATAAGGAGAAGTAATACTACTACTAATAAAAAAAAAATCAAATGAAATTAATATCTTTCCCATTGCAAAAGGATATCATTTCATTGCAATTTTTCAGAACAACTTAATTAGTAAGTAACCATGGTATCTGTTTGGAGCCAGAAGGGCATTAAGTCTGTATACAATGAACTGAGTTCACACCCTTCTGGCTCCAAAAAGACGATATGTTTCAATCAGGGCCGTACGCAGAAATATTTTCCTGGGGGGGGGGGGGGGGGGGGGGCAAGGCGTGTAAAAATTTTCGGAGAAACTCGAAAGCGAGGGAGCGAAGCGACCGAGCTGGTCATGGTGCACTTCTGCATTTTTAAAAGTGAAATTGAAAGATTTGGTGCCGTTTTTGGTGGATTTTATGAAAAATTTCAATTAAAAAAATTTGAGTTTTCAAAATTTCTGAGGGGGGCAACTGCCCCCCCGCTGCGTACAGCCATGATTTAAATTGAAAAACATTAAATAATGTCTATATACGGCACCTGAAAAGCAATTTTAGAAAGAGCAACAGGATTTATTGCATCAGTACAAACATACAGGTCAGTTATACCACTGCTGATATAGTTATGACCGTAAAACAAGATTTTTCTTCACTTGGTACAATGTTAAAACAGAAATTAGACATAACATCTGAAGTGCTAATGACTTAAGACTAAAAACTCACAAAAGTGAGCGATAAGGCAACATCCCAATTCCTCCATAAACAGGAATACATTATACTGTGATCACAATCTCATTGCTATGTTTGTTTCTTTTATGTTTTTATTTTTTTTACTGGATACGATTCCCTCAGGACATAAGACAATTTTGCATGATGGAAGCGCATTACTCTCCACATGCTCAGACAGCAATTGCTTCACAGTTCAATTGGTAACATTAGTTGAATACCTAACATTGACCCAAACTAAACACTGCATCTACACTCCAACTTGCATATATGTAATACACCCGTCTTGTGCGTACATTAGTTAATTGAGGACTGACAAGCGTTTTGGTACTCTGAATAATCATGAAAGTAAGAATTACTGCAAACATTTTGATTTCATTTTGCAGTGGCTCCCACTTGTTGGAGCACATATAAACCATTTTCCTTTGTTACACTGCATTTGATTGGTGGAAATTAAAAACAGGGAGGAGCATGTTTTAATGAAGTAGGATTTAACTGAGCGCTAAGTGAGTTTCCAAAATATTGATTTGGAGGACTATTAGTGCTTAATTTACTTGGGGACTTCAGAGGAAAGTTAAAAGGAAAGTTACACGTAAGTGAGTTTTCAAAATACCTTCCTCCCCCCAGGGCCCTGTTTCATGCTATGATAGCAACTCCTGCTGGAATGGTAACTACCATGGCAACTACCATGAATACTAAAACAGAGGAAAAAGTGTCCGATTAAAGATGCCATGATCAGTACTGGTTATTTCATAGATTCACATTTTAACAATGTCCAACTTTTGTGAATTGAAGTATCTCATCCATCGTCAACTTACTAAAATTCAGTGCATTCATACAGTAGGGGTGGTGTGGAAAAGATGGGAAGAAACTAGATGAATCCCAGACCGCGCAGTTGAAATTTATGCCTCCGCAATTGCCAGATCGCAAATATATGGCACATTCATGTTGATTTTTTTTATTTTCATGTATACAATGACATCTTTGACCTTGACCTTTGACCTTGTGACCCTCAAATCTAATGAGACCATTATGAGACTTTCCATATGCATACATGAGCCAAGTTTAAAGTTGAACCGTCACTGAGTTGTTATCACAATAACAAGCAATTTTAATGTACATAATGACCTCTATGACCTTTGACCTTTAACCCTGAGACCCCAAAATCTAATCCGATTACTATCCCTCCCATAAGCATATATGTGCCTAGTATGAAGCTGCTCTGTCAAATGGTATTGAGTTATCGTGAGAATGACCCATTTCTATGAACATAATGACCTCTATGACCTTTAACCTTGAGACCCCAAAATCTAATCAGATTACTATCCCTCCCATAAGCATATATGTACCTAGTATGAAGCTGCTCTGTCAAATGGTTGTTGAGTTATCGCGAGAATGACCCATTTCTATGAACATAATGACCTCTATGACCTTTGACCTTTGACCTTGAGACCCCAAAATCTAATCAGATCATTGTCCCTCCCATATGCATACATGAGCCAAGGTTGAGGTTGATCCGTCAAATGGTTCTTAAGTTATTGCTAGAACGAAAACGGGACGGACGGACGGACGACCCGAAAACATATTGCCTCCAGCAACCACCTACGGTGGGCAGAGGCATAAAAAAGCATGGAATGCTGTCCGGAGCACTGTTCTAAGTCTTGCTGTCATAATTCAGAGCCCAAATTGACTGCAGACTAGAGTGGGATTCTTGCTCAGCGTTTTTTGTTCCACTAATCCCTTTAATCTTCCTGTCCCTGTGAAGACAAAAGAACGAAGATCAGGAGAGCCAATAATTTTATGAATACCTGGGAGCAGAGAAGCCGTTAAAAAACGATGGACACGCTCTTTTGATAAACTACCTAACAAAGGTATTAAGTTTAGTATAATTCTGCAAAATGTAAAAACCTACTGAATTTGTGTGACCCCATCCCCCTCTTTAACATGTTTGCAAATGTAGAATTATATGAATACGGTAAGCCCGTAGATTGTCTAAATAAATCTCAATTGCTTGATGCGATGCATATCATCCATCATTATTGCTGTTGGAAGCACTCCCCTTACTGAGGTTCCTCTCGAAGAGGAGGACCAGCTCACAATGGCTTGTATGAGGGAACAGATCGACCGGGATCGCCTTGACTAATGTGAACGGAGTTCCTTTCTGCTTTTTGGACATTGATCTGCATAAACTGCAATGAGAGAGAAAGAGAAAAAAAAATGAAACAATACCAATGGACATGAATGAAACAAACAGAAAAGAACGTAAATAATTGATGAAAGGAAGAGAAGAAGGATCAAACAGAAAACTTATGATCATGGTTCTCGCCAGTACATAACACCCATGGTTCCAATACCATGCGTAAAGGGTTACAGACAAGGAAGAACCATGTGTGAAATTGCTGCACCATGCCTGGCAACAAGGGTAAAAAAATATTGGAGTATATATCCCTAACAATAATGATAAATGTCACAGATTGTTTTGCTTTTTGGCAATGTATTTTTACTTTTATGCCATTAGTAGACAATTCCTGCTTACCAAGAAGTATTTTTCATCCTTTTACTATATCATATACTGCCGCCACACCTAACTTTAGGTGTTATTCCGTAAAACTTCCAAAATTTCCACGCTTTGCACACAGTGGGAACCGTGTGTGGATTTTTTTCTAGTGAGAACCCTGCTTATCATATAATCAAAACACACTTTACAAAATTCTCCTTTTAATGTATCCCTCTACCTTTTCAAAAAAATGAATAAGTAAAAAAAAAATATTATAAAAACAAAAGATAAACACATCCCACATAATACTATAGATGACAAAAGGAGGTACAGCTATCCTTGTGAAGGATATAAATGTGACAATATATGAGCCTGTCTTATGAACAGCTGGGCCTGATTCAACTTCAAAAGAACAACAAAGATACCGGTAGATTACAAAAAGTTTGCAAGAAATTGAACAACTTGCCATCAATCTAGATCAATCACATATTCTTTCTAAGGCATCTTATCTTTTTGTCATCATGCGAAAGAACATGTCCGGAATGGAAAATGTAAAATTATTGAAAATTAAATTTTTTTTAACAATTGATAATTTCACAGACAGCATGTAGACCTTCTAAATTGATATACAATATTCTTGCGATATGATCTTTGCTAAAATTCTATTGCAATATGTCAAAATAGACATTTTCATTTTTGCATTTTTGTATTTCGTGTTCGGGACGTGTTCTTTCGCACAATGACATAAAGATAAAACGCCTAAGTGAGACAAGGCCCTGATTTGCTTTTACTCTTGGTGTAGAAAAAAAAACTCTCTTGCTTCCTCTCTCACATATGTGTATCAGAGAAACATGCATGCATGAAGTGTATAATTGAGCAGAAGCAATAAGGTTATACATTAGAAAGAAAATCCTTTAGTAGATAAAAAGGAAAATGAATTAAGCAATACAAATGTTCTTCAATTACAAATTAGTTCAATTATATTGGATGTGAGACTTTAAAACTTTTCATCTACCAACATGTCAACAGAGGCTTTGAGTTCTCTAAGCTCACAGAAGTTTTGTTCCTTACATTCCTCACTGTTTACAAATTTTAGCCCACAAATTACTCATGGTCGATTTCATGTATGCTTCATCATTCCAACAATGTACATATCATTAAGCTTGCCATCTTCAAACACCTGTTTGTGTAGATTTCATATCTGCTGTGGTAATTTCACAAAGGCATGACCTGTGTAATATACAACCTGTCAATCATAGGTACTTGGTACGCAACATGACCCACATCTCTTCTTCAGCTCAAGGTCAATTAAAGGTCAATGGTACTGTAATACTTTTCTCAATAAAATTATTTTCCATTTCCAACAATGACAAGAAAAAAAAAAAAAAAATAGGTAGTGTGGTATTCCATCCACTTACCACAGTTGAACCAAGGTTTACAGTGGTTCTTTTTAGAAGGGTTTGCTTCCTTTGTCATCGACAACCCAGTTTGAATCATTCAGTTATTGCTTTATATCCTATATCCCCCCCCCCCCCGAAGGGAACATTTCTATACCCAAACCTTTATTTTATATGCTAAAGAATGGTTTCAGCAAATGTAAAGACAAGGAAATAGGGAAGTTAGGAAAGTATGCATTTCATATTATAATTCATATCATCATGTGCACAATGTAATGCTCTATAGACAGGGTTTCATTTGCTTTGGCTAACTTTGTGAGCGGCCAATTTAAAAAATTCTCAAACTAAGATGAAACATGTGTATGAGTACTTGTATTTGTGCTCAAAACCCTGAAACCAACCATAATTTGGAATGAAAAACTGTTAGTAAGACACAAGCCGCAATTTCATTATTTTTGGTCTCAGAGACAATAAATAAGAGGACCGTTTTGCTCGAGTTCAAGAATACCGTTATCTGACTCCCTCCTCGTGATACGCCAATACACACAAAACGGTCCGGTGAGCCAGGCGCGCATACGCACTCCTTACGTCTAGTCTGTGCAACCGACCCTTATGTATTTTTCAAACATTGGTTCACATTTCTAATATTTAAAATACTTCCTGTGGATATTATACTTTAAAACTCTCAGACTGGTATTTTTACACTATGACCCTTATGTTTATCCCATTTTCAAGTAGCAAAATGAGTTATTTTTTAAATTATAACAATGTTAACCAATGCCTCTAAGTTTCTAGTCTTACAGGTAAGGCTTGTTCACATGTGCAGTGGTAAACCAGTTCAAAGAAACTGGACTTTTATGTGTACAAAGTGAATGCAAGTGACACATCAAATGCGTTATACGCATACTAACTTATCTGTGTACAGAACACTTTCTTGAGGCAGTCTGCCACTGCATAACTGAATGTGCCGTTACAGCAACAGGTAACCCTAGCACACTTACTTCATGAAGTTGTTTGTGGCTTGTTTGGCATCACATGACACATAGATGAGACGATTTAACTTCGGACATCTTCTGATTGCTTGAACAACCCGTTGATCTATGAGTAATGGAAAGATAAATAGATAAATAAATTGATAAATAAATTGATAAATAAATTAATACTGAAAAACAGTTACAGGACGAAAATGAAATGGAAAGATTTTCCCATGCATATTGGAAAGCAAACTTCAAATACAAATAGAAATGTTTTTCCAATGTGTAAATGTGTCAATTTGATATCTTACCATGCAAAACAAATCAATACATGTTACCCAAGACAATGAAACTCTGGTTGGACACTTGTACACTAAAACACAAATTTCTATCAATAAACTTAATTTTTCAGTAACATAAGGTACTGGATGAAATAAATGTAATGATAAGTATAATGAAATAACTGTCATATGACAACGGCAAAAATACTTGTACATTAATTTCAAACAACATCTTACACAGCCCGACAAGAGATGCGCCAAAGAAATCTGTGTCTTTTCCATGTGAGAAAATTGAAAACTATAACATAAGATAACAAAATAACTTCTTCTGAATGTAGTAAATTGGAATATATATGAAGATAAATTTGATTCTTTGAAATACATTTTCTTAATGAGATACTCACGTAACCCTGCCCTGGGCGGATCCACAATCCCCACCACATCAAGACAGTTATGAAGCTTGTTTGTTATACCAGGAAGTAGATCCTCTGCCTTGCCACAGTGGAATGTTACATTGTCTACACCTGCAAAGTGACAGGGAAAAAAGATGTTATTATCCGGGGTCCACCCACTTGACCGACGGCCCGCGAGGCCGACTTTTCTCATGTCGCAATTGCCTTCATCACAAATAATGCACTATCGGTATATGAAATAATTATGCTTTAGCATGTTTAGTCCTCGTTTCCGGATGTTCCACACCTTCCATGGAAAACATTCGCTGCCTTTCAATATTTATTAAACTTCCTGCTGGCACAGGAATCGGTCAGAGCGGTGTGATAACTTAGATAACAATTTTCTATTTTCGGCCTCGCGGGCCTTCGGTCTCGCGGGCGTTCGGTGAAGTGGGTTGTCCCCTTATATCCTTTGAAGGTTTCGATGGTGGTAGAACGCATGGAGGATGAAGGCTTCATGGTACAGCAAGTATTCTTTCTTGAAGATGAGTGAGGTCCTGAAAAGGACCTACCAACTCTCGACGTTTCGGTAAGCATGTTCTTACCATCCTCAGGAGAATGAGTGGTGGTAGGAATAGCAGGCTATATAAAAAAGGATGTTGTCATACATGTGAACCTCTCATATTGTCTGCATGATTCAGAGACACAAGTGAACACCACACATCATTTGAAATTGGAATTTCAGTCCACTATTCAATTGGATTTACAAATAATGTCCAAACAACCTGTTTTCAAAAACTCTGCTTTCCTGACCTTCAATTCATGGTACCGCAAATATGAGATTCAACAGTAGAGGACAACATTTCCCACATACTGCGCAGGTCAGCACTGGCGCAGATTCAAAGCCAGTACGGACGATTTGACAAGATTTCTTCCGGCTTCTACAAAATGTACAGTAAGGTTAACAAATTCTTCATTTCACAAAAATATTGTTCAGGTTTCATAAACTCTCCTGATAATTTTATTAGATATATGCACGTAGCATCAGCATTTGTTGCTAGCCTTGTCTAGGCTCAAAAACTATTCTCTTTATGGGACCAGGGTTCATACACTTACACATTTTCAAAATTCCATGACTTTCCATGACTCATCGATCACATGTGATGCAAAACTTATATAAAAAGCATGCTGATTAAAAGAGTTTCAAAGCTGATCTGAGTGCCATGAATGCAGGGCTGGCCGGAGTGCACTTTTATGAACATGAAAAATATCTTGAATAAATGATTTTCCATGACTTTCCAGAAGAAATTGACAAATCCCTGACTTTCCCTGACTTTTTGCTTCCGGCAAAAAGAATTTCCAATTCCCTGACTTTCCAGAAATTCCATGACCCATATGAACCCTGTGGGACTTGTTAAGAGTCGACCCATTATGTTTGGATGGAAACCAGAAGTGCCTTTGTCTGAGCTGTGAGTGGGAATCTCGCCCTCTACTGTTGAATATCATATTTACGGTAGGGAGAATTGGCATGACATCTAATACAATCCAAGGCTGTACTTGTATGCTTTATTTTAGGAAAAAAGAGAGGACATTGACTGCAAGATGCAATTCAGTACATTTAACAATGGCATAGATCAACTACCTACCATTGATTGCAGCATTTTCCTTAGCATCCTCCACTGCCTGCTCATTCATTTCTACTCCTATCACCCTTTCTACTCTCTGTAAAGGATGGAGAGAAGGGATGAAAAGAAGATGAGTATGAATGCATTTTAACGTACTGGTAGATTCCGCCTGGCATATATTAGAACAATGCAACAGTCAGAATAATGTGTAATATTAGTAAAGTTCCTTCAATGAAAACAAAGCTTACACGCAAATAATTGCTCTGATGGTGGATTTTTAGAACTTGGCAAAAATAATTATTTACCACCAATTACAGTAAAAATAATTTGACAACTAAATTTTTTTTCTTCCATTTGCTGAAAATGTGAGGTATTTTCACACTTCTAGGGCTTACTCCTCAAATGATCACAAAAGCTCATCAGAACAATATTTACTTGAGGGATTTTCATCTCTACGTTTAACAAAGCACATACAAAAGAATAACAAAATTATCCCAAAAAAATCAATTCATGAAAAAATATGTAAATGTTAACAATCTCAAATTATCTAAAAATACTATATCTTTTGAAAATATCTTTAATACAAATGTAGTGAGCCTTCTCTATTAAATGGATGAATATAATACCTTCGCAAGAGAAATTCCAATTGTTCCTGTACCACAACAGATATCTAGGAGTGTTGTGATTTTAGAGACTTGAGCCCAGTCACCTATTGTTGTGTACAGAAGTTCAGCTGCGGGTGTGTTTACTGTATCATAAAACAGATCAATCAAAATAATTAAATTCAGTAGCAATATCTTACAAAATAACTGAATATATAAAAAAAATGAAACACTAGAGAAGCTTGATATTTTCACTGAAGATTATCAAGCACATTGTAAAACATGCCTATGCATAAACTTTTACAAATTTTGCTAGCGACCGAAACTTACTGCAATGTCATACCACAAACTGATTGAATTACAACCGTACACGTAATTAACACAATTCCAAAACATGATTGTTGTTAAAATTCTATAACATTTTCTGACTTATAATTTGCTCTTTGATTAACTTATTTCATTACAATTAATAAACATTTAAATAAGTACATGTAGTAGAGTGTAGTAGAGTACATTAGAGCATTGGCAGGACAGTGCTAAAATTGCTCCAGTGTTACTCAGGCTCCAGCCACAATTGCTGCAGGATCAATGTCTTCGAGTACTGTCTTTCTTTTTTTTAAATCATCACGGCATATTGATATAGTAGTTCCAGTGTTGCACTATATACATTTATCTAATTGTTAATTTCTTCTTTTTTTTTAAATACTGCACAACATTAGTACACTGAAGTACAGTACCGATTCAAAGCCTTGGTTTTTACATCCATTCAATGGTACTTCATGAAAATGAAATGATATCAAGACAATCATTCGTAATGCCACAGATCAATTGACATGTAGTCTTTCTTATTTTGTTCATCTCACCTTGGAAGAAAGCCTGTGGTGATATTCTGAACTTAAGCCCTAGAAGGTCTTCAGTGATGTGCTGCTCCCCGTAGATGTGGTCAAACTTGATGGCATTCTTGTCACCTTGCCTGTGAGATGAAAGGATAGGGTTAGGGCATCATGTCTCCCGTTTCATAAAACTTGTTATCAGTAACAACTGCCATATTTCTATGATAAATTTGCTCTCAGCTAATCAGATGCAAGGATTTCAAGTAGCTTATAACAGTTATTGCAACTGCTTACTGATAACAAGTTTTATGAAATGGGGCCCATATTATGACATTATCCCTACCCACTTCCCAGGGTATTATAAGCTAACTTTATCTGGACAAAATAACGAATATCCATACTTACTTTTATCCATAGATGAAATTCCATATCACATGAAAATAATATAAGTTTAAAGTGTACTGTGCACATATCCATCCCAGGGGTCGCTCAGGGTAAAGTAAAGTACTATTATTACCCTGGCTTTAGCACAGCTGTCTTAGGCTGCATAAAGCATTTGAGAAACAAGTTCCTACAAAGTACCTGTTCACCATACCTGGGTGGAGAGTGGCAAAGGTATATTAATGTCTTGCACAAGGTCATTAGAGACATAGGAGGACTCGAATCGAGAAACATGTGATTGACAGTCCAGTGACATATCAAATAGACCACAACACCTCTAGCAAATTATATAATCATACCTTGCCTAAGCGAATGAGCAACTACACCATGGGTGTACCCCATAAATTTACTAGACAAAAAGCAGCACACGCGTGTATCATTACACGAATGGCATTAAGCACTGCCTCTTTCATATCATTTGAAGGGGCCAATAAGCACCTGTTATTGTCAAGATATCAATTACACTGTTGCATTATTCATATCTATTGCACGTATCGGTTTAATTGTAACACTTTGATTTAATGCACATTTGTTGCATATTTATTGTGCATTAACTGTGCATACAGTAAGCTGATGCATGTAATGTTTTATGACGCGTACAAACAAATGCGACTAGTTGGAAGCATCTTACAAAATTAATTATTCATTTTTTATCATGAATATTGATGGGTGCTTAGGTCGGCCTTCTAATGGATCTGGACAAAATGGCGGAGCTTTAGGGGCTTGGTGTACCTGAACAATGTCAATTAAATTAAATTTCTAGTTAAGAACAGCTGTTACACACAAGGTTGAGCAATATGAAGTGCATTCAAACCCATTTTGGTGTTTACTTACCATTGGACATGAACAAATAGAGATGTCACACCACAAGACTTCCCTTCACCAACCCCAAAGTACTCTGCTAGTTTCTGCTTCTCTTTCTCTACCTCATCCTACAAAATAGAATAAATCAAGTAAACAAATTAAATAATTAATCAAAAACATTAATTCTAAAACACAATTCAATCTATTCTTCAGGGCCAAAGTAGTCATCAGGAAAATATCATGAAATTTTGGTGTCCCAAAAGAAATATGCCTTAGCGAAAATATTGCCCCTATTGAACAATAGGTTTAAGTGTAGTGATCAGATTGTGGAATAGTGTATTCTTTTGCAGTGAATATGCTTTGAAAGGGTTGTAGAACATGGTTCTGTAGTGTTTTGTAGTGCCCATGCTTTTGTTATGAAGCAGTTGTTGTTCAGGTGTGAAAGAGATGTAAATAAGCTGTACAATAATGGTAAGATGAGTGTACACTGGTAGTACTTGAGTTGTGAAAAAGTTGTATTTTGGGCTCCAGCACAATAGTAGACATCCTGTCATTAAGTGGTCCACCATCACCTGTCCTGAGCAGGTCTTTTTTAATCCAGTGGAAAAATGAAACAATAGACCACCCCCTATTCAAGGCAATAATCTGTATATTGTTATATGGAGCTTTAACACATCCCGTTATTGATTATTCTGCTGGTGAACACCAATTATAGCCTGATCATCATTTAACACCCTTTTAACAGCAAAACCACTACTTTTTAAAAACTTTTTCACAGAGACTTCGCTGCAAAAGACCAACTTTTTCACAATCAGATCACTACAGTTAAGGTTGGTAGTGTGTAAGCCCTACATGACTTGGGCAAGAATTTGCTTTTGGTATAACACACATTTTCGACAGGCTCCATATCCAGTTGTTTATCTCAAGATGAGTAATAAACAGGTTATCTAAATTTTCCTGGATCAATGAGTAAAAAATCCAGATTTGAATTGGAATACTGACTAAAACTATTTCAAGAGTAGTTCATCATGACAAAAACCAAACAAACTAAGACATTAGTGGGACTAACAAATAGAAATCTTATTTGCTTCATTATCTACATGTACATTCAGAAAACTTTATTTTACCTCTGATAGAGACTGCCGATGGAAGGTCACCATGGCCATAACTCCTGACCCCTGGGTCGTCCTCACTGTCAGCATTCTCCAGTGACCTTGGTGGGTCATGGGGTCAAAGGCAGCAAGATGAGACTGTCTGATGTACGTCTGGAAGGAATGGACAACAGCCTTGGACTTCTCTGGGACGTTGGGACAGGCAGCTGGATTCACTACTGATATCTGCCCACCTGATAAGAAATGTGACAGGCAGATTTTTTTAATAATAACAATAACAATAATAATAATAATAACAATAATAATAATAATAACAACAATAATCATGTTTTAATTACCCAGGGTAGCCACTAAGTTTTAATCAGGTGCTCTTCCAGCAGGCCCTGCATAATTAACATAATTATATTTCATTACCCCTTCTCAATTCTTATATGCTGAGCACCTAGCTAGAAGGCAGAAGGTCCCATTTTTTTAGTTTTTGGTATGACTTGGCCAATATCAACAATAATAACATCTTATTTACCCAGGGTGGCCACTTCAGCTTTTATCAGCTGCTCTCCCAGAGGGCCCTGCATAACATTATACATTATTATTATTATCCTTCTCCATTCTTATATGCCTGTGCTGGGCTAGAAGGCAGAAGGTTATATTTTTCAAGTCTTTGGTATGACTTGGCCAGGAATCAAACTCACAATCTCTCATTCATGAGGCGGATGGTCTATCAATTGAATCAACATTTCGGTTAAAATTATAACAAATGAAAATCGTTTATAACAAATGAAAGTCTACAAACTTTGATTATAACATGAAAGAAGAGTTACATGCATTGTGCACTAAGCTTGCTGTACAGTTCATTAGGACAACTGTTCTCGCCTACTGATGGTACACATAACTGATGCAAAAAGTTATACAATACCAAAAGGAGAAACAACCTGATAAATAATCATATCAACTGACAGTTTGCTTGTAGAAAAAAGTAAAATACGGAAAGAATAATATGTTTGACTGCATATATTTCACTATCAAGGTATCAATGAAATTTGTAAAATTACTGTAAAAACTGAAAAAAGCCCACCCCCCCCCCCCCAAAAAAAAAAAATACATAAAAAGTCCTAGAGTCTACAAAATCTCAGATTTTTCCATAAATGCTTGTGAAAGAATATGACTTTATCTGAAGAGCTAGCACAGATGTGTTGAACATGTAGAGGTATAAAATAACAATATCAACTGGACAGTTCGGCCTATTTTCTTAGAATTTCATTTTATTACAATATGACATACCTTTATATAAACCAAGACGGAATCCAACAGTCTTTTCTGAAGAGATAAATACAAACGACAATAAAGAAATACAGAAATGTGGTTAAAACATTTTTTTAATTACTAACACTTGTGCTTACTAAGCGTTCATTTATTTCATTTCATCAAAATCTTAACATTTTGATAACTGAATTCTTATATTCCCACAGACTTAGTTCAGGCATCACCCAGTTCCAGTAGCTAATGGATTAATTACAAATCCCATAAAGGTTTTTATTCATGAACAAACTCAAGCCATGTTATTTCATACATTACTATTCATATCTCCCATCTGAGTATATCTGATTATCAAGGTAATTGCCTTGACAGAGAATGATAAAATCATATATTTAGGGAGCTTATCAAAAGGCGCATACATTGGTTTTCATATCAGCTTTCCCGATCCCCTGTTGTTTTGTCTCCAGAGCAACAAGAGGATACTGGACCAAAGGACACTGAGCGGGAATCTCACTCTAGGCTGCAGTCAAATTGGGCTCTGACTTATGATAAGCAGCATGATGTTTAAGATTGTGTAACATTGGTGATATGTGACCCGGCACCACAAAACCGCCAAAAAGTCGCACTGTGTGATTTTCAGTTAGAGCTCATCAAAGGTGTTTTGGGCCAGAATAGTCGAATTTCATTTAGTGGTATTTTCTGAAAGAGTATACTTTTTTCTAGTATTGTGAAATTTTGGATGCACCAAACAATCTTAAAGGTTATTTTTCACAGCTTTTATTAGACCTATTTTTGTCTTTAATTGTCAATAATTAGTTCTCCTTTCTTAAGACCCTGAAAGTTATCTCACTTTGATCTCCCATAAATTTAAAACAGAGTAAGCTCTTGCATTGATACTTGTCCATTACAATGAGCAGGATTTGCGTAATTAGTATGTCAACTTTGGGAGCGATCTAATAACTCATTCATTGAAAATTCTATTAATTTCTAATCATCTTTTTGTCACCTTTTTTCACAGCTTTTATTAGACCTATTTTTGTCTTTAATTGTCAATAATTAGTTCTCCTTTCTTAAGACCCTGAAAGTTTATCTCACTTTGATCTCCCATAAATTTAAAACAGAGTAAGCTCTTGCATTGATACTTGTCCATTACAATGAGCAGGATTTGCGTAATTAGTATGTCAACTTTGGGAGCGATCTAATGACTCATTCATTGAAAATTGTACTGATTTCTAATCATCTTTTTGTCACCTTTGCACGAAAGCAAGAGGGTCACAGTGCTTCAATGGACTGGCCCTTATTTCTCAAAAGTAACATTCTATGGGACTAAACATTCTCTTTGTATTTAAAAGTGATTTAGATTCATCCAATTCTAATGAGTTATACATCATTTTAAAGCTGAGAATCTCTTCTTTCAGAATCAAACCTTAACTCAAAATTTATTTCTGATGATTTTTTGTTGTGGTTTTGTGGTGCCTGGTCACATATATGAGACATAGCACAGACCTGCCCTCATCTCATAATCTCATATCATAAGATAGCTGTGAGACACATCCAGAGCACAAAACTGTTTTTGTGTTATTTGCATTTTGAACAAACATTCCTTTATAAAGATTATCACCGATATGTCATGGCCTTTTGACCATTCCCATATCACATCAAGAGCTTATACTTCAACATCACAATAAGGTGGCTTTTACTTTTACATTCATGTAAACCTTCTAAATATTTTGCTCATGTCATTAAATGGGTTTGCTAAAAAATGACATGTATCTTAATTACCATTTCTTAAAAATACAGATATCATCAATATTTTGAACATAATTACCTTCTCTGTCTGGATTGGTTCCAACTGAAAATTCACATTTGTTTCGATAACCTTGTGTTATAGGCTGCAAAATATAAGGTTATTCCATATGAAATACATAATACTCCGCAATGAAAAATGGACACAAAGTCAAATATACACATCAAAGTTACAAAGGCCAAAAAGACATGCTATCGCTTGGCTGGAAGGAGGCGGTTAACTCGAACTCAACGGGCAAAGTTATACATGTGCTCGCCCTGGAAGAAGAGCATTAACTCAAGCTTGACACTGCACTTTTCGTGTAGCATGCGCTTGAGTTAACACCTTTCTGCCAGCCAGGTGACCGTATATTTTTTCAAAATCATGCATTAATTTCTGTTCAAATATGTTGATAATACAGTACATATGAAAAAAACACTTGATTAGGAAGAGAGAACACTTGATACTTACTGATGGTTTGATGTCTTCAAGAGGACAGCACAATCCACTGTGTTTCTTCCTGTGCAAGAAAGGAATGGAATAGTGAGATTAAAATAATTTTTGTATTTTGCACACTGAAATATCATGAGTGAATAAGACTTTATTAACCCATTCGTGACAGAGGGTCCACATTATGTGGTTTGGTGCAATAACTTTTGATGCAGAGCTCTAAAAATCATACCAAATACATGAGCAGAAAGAGCAAAAAATTCTACACACACTGTGCCCATATTCATTGCATCAATATTTGTTGTTTGATGCTGAAGTTTTTTTAAAGGAAAATAAGCATTAAAATCCTTGAATTGGCAATGCGATGAAAATGTTAAAATTACTGTTTGTCCCTGCAAATTGGCAACTTTGTGACTTCTCATACATTCTGTCAATTTATATTTATTTCAGATACATGATGTTTTATAAGAAAAATGTAGCAATAAAAGAAAAATAATGGTGTTGCCAATTTGAAGAATAAAAGCTGATCAAATTAGGCTTTAAATAATTCCTGTCACGAATAAGTTAAGCAGCACAGGTTGTGGTCATTGTTATACCCCCATCTCACTAGAAGGCAATTCCACTGCGATCCTCAAAAATCAACAAAGCATGGTGGATCATGGCTTGAGCTTTGTCAATCTTCTCCATCCTATCTTGAGCCTTTCTGAAGCGCCAATGATCACCACTATCGTCCTTGTCGCCAACAAGTTTTGAACATGTTCAAAACTTCTGGCACCTGTCGCCCATGCTATAGAGCCCATTCCTAAGACGATATTTCCTCGGTTATATTTGTGCACATCTCATCCATGCATCCTGGCTGGTATTGTTTTGTCATCACAACAGCAATGCAATCGCCGCGCAGGTCAAAAATGGAGTTGGAGGGCAATTCTGCCATGCTTTGCAAATTTTTCATAGATCCCCATGGATTGCCATGGTCGCCATGAAAGCCTTCCTAGTGATAGGGGGTCTTACCAGCAATGAACAGTTTACCCAATGGTAAACTACATGTAGGTAGCTTAGCAAAACACAGTGGTCTGAAAATACGTGTCCAGAGTGCAAGTAATACAGAGTGATTACAGACAATATGCATTTTGAGTTCTTTATGGATCTCTTCGCACAATGCTGTTTTGCTTTTAAAAGCTACTTCACAATATATACAACTGCTGTCGGTATACCCTACTTCTTGTCATTTGATCTGATTTTCATCACATCTCTGATCACGCCTACAATACCCTAACCAAAACTCTAAACTAATTTTCTTTCTGAGGGGGGGTCCGGATTGAAACTTCTGGGTCTTTCTGCATTCAGCCGTATGCTAAAAGTTCTAAATTACAGGGGCCTGGACCAACATTTTGGGGGTCGAAGTTTCTTGGACACCTCTTAGTATCCAGTCCTGCCACAACAGAAGCACATCATGGTAAAAATTATACTACTTTAATTTAAAAGTCATAAAAATAAATATTTGCTGGCTTAGAATCACCGCAGTATGCACCACAGTATGCACCACTGGTACACATTTATAGAAAAGTGGAGGTATAATTCAAGACATCCATTAGGTTAGAGATTCATGAACAATTTAAAGGAGAAGTCCAGACGATTTCATTAAAATTACACTATAAAGCTTAACATTCAAGCTGACAGATAATGCTACTTTCATTTATCAAAGTGATTTCTGTGATTTTTAAATACTGATGAAGTGTTCATTTTTTTTACTCCGAATAATTGAATTTCCCCTCGAAACCCACATATGGTCATTGGTCGCGTGACGTAGGCGATGCATTTGCACTGCGCATGTGCACTTATTCTCTGCACATTCTCTATGCAAAATGCAGAGATGTCTAGCTTTTGGGTGTACAAATCACACTTCAAGCCGGGATGTTGGCAGGTGGCGGTGCATAGGGTGTGGACGTTCGAAAGTGATGGGCTACGAGCCCACGAGAAATTGTAAGGTCTTCCCGTCGATTGAAATAGTCAGATTTAACGGTCTTTACAAATTCTGAGGCTAACAAGTAGGCACAAGAACCATAAATAAAATCAGAAATGATATGACTGTAGATCTACTAAAATTCAGAAAAAAAAGGAACTACGGCGCAATATGAGATGACGAAACAAACAATGTGTACCTCTACTGCAGTGACTCACTCTCGCGCTATGCACGCACTATACTATCACTGCACTCGCATCATAATATGCATGCCTGCATATGCATGATGCGGTGCATCTGCTATGTCACTGGGCCGGGGTGCGAACTGTATTGTGGATGAAAATGGGCTCGTACTAGAACTACTCATTACAAAAGTTAATTGTTGATTACTCTGTAATCCTAAGGTATGTTGTGTAAAGGAAGACATTTTCTAGCCGCTGAATTTTTTTCTCTTTATGATCCATGCTTACAGAAATCGCCTAGACTTCTCCTTTAACATTCATGTAATAGGCCTTCACTTTAAAACCATAACTGTTAAATCATAGCTACTTCCATCTTTTGATTTTTTTTGACTAGGTTTTCAGTGTGTTAAAGCTACAATTGATTGTTTCATACAGTGAACAAAGGGAGTGTTTATTTGATGTCCTCATATAAATGCTTTGGCATGAAAAAATGTAACATTCACATAATAAGTCTTCACTACAAAAACATAACTGTTAAATCATAGCTACTTCCATCTTTGATTTGTTTTGACTAGGTCTTCTGTGTTAAAGATACAACTTGACTGTTTCATAGAGTGGACAAAGGGAGTGTTTATTTGATGTCCTCATAAAAATGCTTTAGCACAGAAGTAACAAAACACTAAATCAAAAGAATTCAGTCTCACCCACCTTTGGGAACTGATGTGGCTACGAATGTCTGGGATATCACTGAAGAGCATATTGGTAAGTCTCTTCAGCAAATCTATCTTAATGCGCTGCTTCTCTTTGAGTTGTTCCTGGTAATCCTGCTTCCACAGAGGAGTGACTGCATTGTTTAATCTGAAAGCATAATGGAGAAACACAGTCATAACCAGGTGCATGCGGCCAGGCAGAAAGGAGCAATTCCCCCCCCCCCCCCCAAAAAAAAAAAAAAGCTTGAGAGAGAAGAAAAAAGATGAGAGAATACAAGGTGAGAAGAAACAGAACAGGAATAATCAAGCAAAATATGTACAATATGTAAAAATATGTAAAAGCATAATCTCTTTATCAAATCCTAACTGGAAACATAATTCATTTGTTGGCTGGCTGTGTTAGCATGGAAGAACTTTGACTTCACCTTTTAAAAATTAATTTCCTTTTTTAATCCACCCTTATTTCGCAGTGTAAACCATTTCAAGTTAGACTGAGTTCTGAAATGGAAAAAAAGGGCCCATCTCTATCACCTCCTATGCACTGACAAATCGAGAGAGCTATGGTACATGATTAGTTCGTTGCTGTTAGGGATTTGGCAATCCTGCACGATAGCAAAATGTAACTGTAGGGAATACGAGACCCTTAAGCTCATTTGCATAATTAGCATAAACATGGATACAGGCACACACGAATAAGTTTTACCAATGTTTTCAGTAACTTGTCTTGTTTATCTAGGTACAATAATAATGACTAAAATTTGTTTACTTAATTAGATAATAGGCTTAATGACGTCAGAGGTAAATGGTCTCTTATTGCCTACGGTACCTGTGAAGGTAATATGAGACCGCTTCATTTTCAACCTAAATCTCCGGGAGTTGTTGAGTAAAATACATTTTTATTGGAAATACAAATGCCAATAAAGAAGTATTTCTCTTAAAGTATGTTGGGGTTTCATCAAAGCCAAAATCTGTTGAAATTTTAACCAAAAACTAAATAACATTTATAATGAGAGAAAACTGATTACCATTTAAATGGCATTCAATGCCATGGCATTCACACCATCACGTTGCCGGTACTTTTGTCTCCGGCACTTAGCATTTTGTTGTTGATGATTTTTAGTACATCAGTACTGAACAATTATAATTATAATTATAATTTTAAAAGCTGCAGAAAGAAAGGCAACTGTAAAATGACATTAAAACATCTTAAAAACATCCAACCAAACTTGAGTAATACCATAATGCAGTGCAAAAAAGTGCACATTTTCTTCATGCAAATTTGAATTTGTTGAATTTAATACAAATTTTACACATCATTAACAATTAAAGGATTTGCCTGAATACCATTTTTTTGTTCTTATACTAGTAAAAATTCTTTTAAAAACAAACAATTAATTGAAAGGTGTTTTTTTCAGGTCATTCAGAGGAAACAATTATTAGTACTCCAAAAGCATTTTCAACCTGCACCAAAATATCACTTAATTAGCAGGAATTTTCTTTATTGCCAATATTCTGAATATAATTTAATATTTTTGCCAGTTTCAAAAACATAAAAATCCATGCATGACAGTAAGCACTTACACGATTTATCAATGCACATTACACACATATAGACCAAGAAGATATGACAGGTCTGGAGGGGTCATAAATCCTTGTCCTGCAAGTTGTCTTTGATCTTGTTAAAGATGGCTTTGTGAAAAACTAAGCAGGCAAGTTGTCAATTAGCAGCAATTAAGTCAAGAGGTTAGACTTATGACAGTTTCGAAAAACTGGCCCCAGGTTCCCTTTCATGCCAAATATTGCATGAAAATCGTTTTTTTTTTTTTTTTTTTTGTACCTCTTCCCAGGCCCGAGACTTATCTGTATTAGATATGAAGTCAGTTTTCATCTCATCTTTCACTACTGAGCGGTAGAAGGATGTTTTTTCACATAACTGCCAGTTGCATTTGGCCCTATCTTTCCTACTAGACTGACTGGCTGCTGACTCTGCCTCCTACTTGGATCTAGCAGACAACCACTCATTATTAACTCTTTGTGCATTGACCTGTAAACCCCCTGTGCATTGCTTTATTTTAGCAGCGGACGCTAATGTGGGTTCACAGACACTCTGTTATTTAGAGGGCTATAACTTTTCACCTGAACATTTTGTAGGAAATGTTGTTATAGCAAAATTCTAGAGATTTTCACAGGCTTTCTTATCATATATAATTCATTTTACATACTAGTGTGCTTTGTCCGTATGATATTTGTTTTCCTACACACATTACTCTAGTCTTTCCAACAAAAAATTTTAGCACTTTTGGGGTGGTTCCTGCTATCAATGGCAGATGTTTCATATGCACAGATAATTGATTAGGCTTTCTAGTGTAAGTAATGATACCAAAACCACGATAATCCATCATGAAAAGCCCATACAAAAGGGGAAAAGAAAAAGGGAGTGAATTTGGACCTTACCCCAGTGGAAGAACCTTTGTGAAGTGTGCTTCTTTCACACAAGGTGCTTTGACTCATTGCTCACAACAATAAACCGGACATTCTGTGTATAATATGCTGTCCCAGGAGGGTGTATTGATGTTTTCTCAATTGTTTATTGAGAACAAAACACACAGAGAATAAGCATGCTCAGCCCATGGTTTGAATCATGGGTCAGATTAAGCCTAGAGTTTCTAAACCATAGCTGATTTTTCAGTCCATGGTTTAAACCACTGTTAATTTTCAGTCAAAAGTTTAACCATGGGTTAAAAACAATGTCAATTTTAGTCCATGGTTTAAATGGTGGACTAGTCCATTGTTGGTGAATCAGAAAATAGTTCAAACTTCTTTTGTGAACTCAGGCCAATCCATCAACTTTTACTCATTGCCAAAAAATGAAACCAACAAGAAGAATATTAATAACAACACCAACAACTCATTTTAAAACATGAAAATCTACAAGAAATAGGATGTATTGTTTTCTCGAAGGAGTGGCTCTGTTGTTCAGTATGAAAGCCTAAGTAAGGCTTGTTTACATAATGCCGAAACCCTTAACAGGTTTTTATGTGTGTATAAATGAATACGATATGAGGAAGCAAAAAAAAAAAAAAAACCTGCAGAGGCATAATTTTTGCCTCCTGGAGGCAAAAAGGTGAGAACCAATCAAATCCTTATAAAGTTAGCGCAAAATATGATGAAACAACTCTGCGCAAGATGATGTTTGAAGGTTTGCATGGTGGTACGGATATTCGTAGAAAGGGTTTACGGTTCACCATGGTGAACCGTAAACCCTTTCTACGAACTCTGCGCAACTTTTAGAACTGATGTGTTAATGCACGCCTTATTTTTATAAGTTATGTCGAAAGCAACTCAGGATGAAACCAAATGAAAATGAAACAAAAAAAAGATGAAATTGCCTGTTTAAATAAGCATTTGATCATCTCCATAACATCAAGGCACTCACTGTACCTACCTCTCCTCAACAGGGAGATCTTCATCAGTATTCTCCTGATCTCGAATCTTTTTCCCATCACCTCCTTGATTCTCTTGTTTGCGTTTGAGAGCCACTATAGGATCCTCCATAGGCTTTGCAATCTGATGGAATAACGTCAGTGTGATCAAGATTTTAGTTAGGTTAATTCGCATAAATGATGAATGTATATTCCATGCAATAGCAGCCTATTGTGACAATTTACATGGTGCTCATCAAAATGACAGCTAGCATGTATCACTTTCAGAATACCACTCCAGGTTATTTTTACCCTGTACCAAAACTGAACCTTATCTTTAGACTCAAGTGTAAACGTTACCTTAGCTGACAATCTTCTTCCTTTCCATGTGTGCTGGTTTAAAACCTCCATCGCTTGTTGTCTGTCTTCCTCACATCTGTAAAATGGAACAGTAAAAGCAAACTGTGATCATCTCTGAACATGACTTCCAGCATGTACATGGTCACATTGCAATATAATAACCTTATAATAATAACAATACTACTACTACTACTACTACTACTACTACTACTACTACTACTACTACTACTACTACTACTACTACTACTACTACTACTCCTCCTCCAACACTACTACTACTACTGATAATAATAATAAGAGAAAGAAGAAGAAAAAGAAAAAGAAAAATGGAGAAAAAGGAGAAAAGGGAGAAGAAAAAGAAGAACAACAACAATAAAAAGTCCTCCCCTCCCCTCCCCAACAAAAATACATCCTAAAACTAATACTTACGAAAAGGTTACAAAGGCATAGTCCTTATGCTTCAGGGCTTTTATCTTCTTTGGCTTCAAATTCAGGTTTTCCAGCATCTTCCTGAGTTGCTGTGTTTAAATGACACAAAAAAGAAACAGACATTAAAAATAAAAGCAAATCATGTCCTAACCTGAACATCTGACCTTGGTTATGTACTACATCAGAATGTCTACATAGTTTTAGGGCTTAACCGATATAGAATTTCGTTGCCGATCCGATGCCCGATGTTTTTACATCTGCATCGGCCCGATTCCGATTCCGATACCGATGCAGCATGGAGCGCGGTTTAGTAGAGATGCGTAATTACAATTTAAAAAAAAAAGTGGAATCCCGTCTGCTACGTCTGCTACGAATGAACTATACGATCACTGCACTCGCATCATAATACGAATTGACTGGGCATATTAATTCTTTACCTTTGGAAATTAATAATAGTTTTGCTGGTCGTCTGAGTCGCCTTCAAGAAATATGAATTTCCAACGAAACGGAGTTAAAACTTGACAAATTGATTCCTCACCTTTGTTGATGAAAATGATATCGGCCGGTTCTTCTTCAAGAAATGTAAACTACGGACGGGATGAAGGTGAACGATCGACTTGAAAATCAATTCTTTACTATTTTGATGATGATAATAGTTACGGCGGGTCGATAAAAAATATATTAAAAAAGCTAAGGAAACGGAGCTGAAACATATTAACTCCCGACTCGGCATATTAATTCTTTACCTTTGGACATTAATAATAGTTTTGTTGGTCGTCTGAGTCACCTTCAAGAAATATGAATCGCCAACGAAACGGAGGTGAAGTTAGTAACTTGACAAATTGATTCCTTACCTTTGTAGATGAAAATGATATCGGCCAGTTCTTTTTCAAGAGATATATAAACTACGGACAGGACGAAGGTGAACGATCGAATTGAAAATTAATTCTTTACTTTTTGATGATGATAATAGTTACGGCGGTCGACTTAAACAAAAATATAAAAGCTTACGGGGCGGAGCTGAAACGAATTAACTACCAACTCGACAAATTAATTCTCTACCTTTTGGCATTAATAATAGTTTTACTGGTCGTCTGAGTCGCCTTCAATCAATATGAATCACCAACGAAACGGAGGCGAAACTAGTAACTAGACAAATTGATTCTACACCTTTTTCAATGAAAATGATATCGGCCAGTTCTTCTTCAAGAAATATAAAGTCTGGGTTTTATCTTTTAATGTAGTATGAGTTCCTTCGATCAGAGGGCATCAAGGCCACTCGAAAAATTTTGTGGCTGTAAACCTTCTGATTTCGAGAAGGGCATCACGGCCAGTGGGTGGGGCATACTGACAAATTGCCGATGGCCGATGGGTATTTCGAGCCCTGTGAGTTTGAATAATTCCTACTACTTCTATCGTAAGTTTGTTTTTAAACATTACCGAGTTTAAAGAATTTGTTTCTATCGTGCGTTCATTTTCTAGACATGACAGGGTTTAAATAATTTTTGCTTCTATCATACGTTCATTTTTAAACATTACAGATTTTGAATAGTTACTTTTCTATCATGTGTTTATTTTCTAGACATGAAGAAGTCTCAGTAACTTTTGTTTCTATCGTACATTCATTTTGAAACATTCCGGAGTTTAAATAATTTCTGCTTCTATCGTGCGTTCATTTTTAAACATAATGGAGTTGGAATAATTTCTACTACCATCGTAAGTTTGTTTTGAAACATTACGGAGTTTAAATAATTTCTACTTCTATCGTGCGTTTATTTTTAAAAATAATGGAGTTTGAATAATTTCTACTATTATCGTAAGTTTTAATAATTCCTACTACTATCGTAAGTTTGTTTTAAACATTAGGGAGTTTAAATAATTTCTACTTCTATCGTGCGTTCATTTTTTAACATGGAGTTTGAATAATTTCTACCACTAACGTAAGTTTGTTTTGAAACATTACGGAGTTTCAATAATTTCTTCTTCTATCGTGCATTCATTTTTAAACATAACAGAGTTTGAATAATTTCTACTACTATCGTAAGTTTGTTTTTAAACATCACGGAGGAGAAAAAGGTAAAAAAAAAGAAAAAACAAAAACAAAACTGTTGCTTGCATTGGTTCCGCATCGGCACACCCATCAAAATATCTACCGATTCCGATGTTCTGCCGATGCAGCCAAGAATCGGCACTCACCGATCTCCGATGCGGATATCGGTTAAGCCCTACATATTTTCATTCTCAGAACTAAATAAACAAATAGAGCTTGATAAATTTATAAATCTATGAGAATGTCAATGTCTTCATAATTAGACTAGGCTCAGCATAAACAGTGCATTCACACGATCAGATGTAGTGTTGTGCATAACATAGTCCAGGCATAAGTCATGCATGATGCAACATTTTTGACAGGACAGAACAAGTAGGACTGTAATTCTGTAAAGATAAAATTAGACACAAAATGCTTATCCCATAAAATACATTCAGATAAATCTGTCAAAATCATAACAGACTTTATCAAAATACTGCTCCTAAAACAACAGATGGGTTCTCTTCTGAAAACAGATCATTGCAACACTCTTATCATTGATTGAAATTATAATTCTTAATCATACAATGTGCTTGGCAGATTCCTTAGCATAGTCTTCTCCATATCACAAATACGAGATTCAACAGAGGGCGACATTTCCTGCATACCGCACAGGACAGCACATGCCCAGATACAAATCCAGTAACAACGATTTGACAAGATTTCTTCCGGCTTCCATAGAAAATTTACAGCTAGGTTAACAAATCCCTCATTTTGATGAAAATATTGTTCAGGTTTCATAAACTCTCCAGATAATTTTATTAGATCTATAAAGTAACATCAGAATTTGTTTCTTGCATTTTCTAGGCTCAAAAACTATCATTTTTATGGGACTTGCTAGACTCAACCCCTTATATTTGTATGGAAACTGGAAGTGCCGGTGTCTGCACCGTGTGTGGGAAATATCGCCCTCTACTGTTGAACCTAATATTTGCAATAGGGAGAATTCACATGTAAATTCAACATCAAATTTTTGTAGGTAGCTTAGGGGAAATATCCATGTAGTGGCATTAAAAAGCCGAGTCTGGAAAGCAGAATGCATCTTGTTGTGTTCATACCTGAAACCCAAATATTGTCGGTAGATTCCTCAGCATGATCTTGAATATCTCCGATGTGAACTCTGCCTTGCGTCCCGACTGTTCATCCTCCTGGTCCTCCCCTTCCATCATGCTTACACCATCAAGGTTTTGAGGGCCAGCATCAGCTCTACCTCCACACCCTTCCATCTGCTCATCTGCAGCAGCCCCTCCATTGTCGTGGGAACTAGTATCCTCAACTCTTTTCTCTTCTCCAGCTGAAGTTGATGAAGAAGCAGTGTCCTCTTCTTTACGGTTTGGAATCACATCTCCTTTGTTCTCTCCCACGACATCGCACACCCTGATGCATTGCCCATCTGTAGCAGTTTCTTCTCTCTTATCCTCTTGTCTGTCAGAGGATGTAACATCTTCCCTTGCTTGATCTTCCTGTTCCATGGTTTGTATTCTACAAAAGCAAGATGGAAATTAATATGTAATGTATAGACTAATTTCACCTTTGGTTTATGTATTTGGCCCTCTATCGGCGACGCCATTGCAAGCGCGCTAACCGCGATTGGCTCTGTGTACAAAATGAATGTAAGATATGAGATATGCCCCGATATCGTTCCATTTACTTTATTCTAGATTAATAAAATAAAGCATGGATACATGGGTAGATGAAGTAAGACATTGGCCATATCGCCGTAAATTTTTTGAAAACGTCTGCAAGATTGCTCACATCTAGTCGCACATCGATGCGCATGTGCAAGTTAGTCGCCATTTTCTATCTGCATTTCAATGGACGCCGGGGAAATGTAAACAAGCGGTGTGTTTTTCCAGCTACCCTGCGATAGATTTATATCTAAATTTCGGTTTTTGTACGTCCGATTTTTAGTCCCAAGTGTCAGTCGGGTTCGTGATGACCACAGCCGATAGTTACAAATTACAAGGCTGGTGGTGTCATTGGCACATGGGAAAGTGATTTTCCAGGGATTGTTTTGAAGTGCCAAGATGCTTGCTATGTACAATTAGGGGTAAAAGCCCTGGACATCATGGAGAGTAATAGTGTTAGCGTGTTGTTTTTGTTTTTTTGTTTTTTTGGTTTTTTTTAACTCTCCAGACACTGCCAGATGTCCCTGGAGCTGGACTAGCCTAACTTAGGCAGGCCTAGTCAAGTGTCAGCAATTATTTTAAATATTTAAAGTCACATTACACATATTTCAGATGTTCATCCACACTGAAGACAAAACCTAACATTCATGAACATTATGCCACATTATCGGCAAACCCGGAGAATAGGGGACCGGAACGCGCGCGCATGCCATTTGTACTGTGCAGAGATCGGCAGCATCAGCCGAAAGTCAGGGTATGTGACAAGTCCATGATCAAGTTCAAAATGACTTTAAAATATGTTTTAATCAAGTAATTATGTTCTAATATATTATATTGTCCTCTCGGCTTTCAAATGTGTGATTATGTGGTGAAAATCGTTTTGATTTTTGCCAGAAATGTTCTCAAACTCACAAATGTTTCATCCATGAATCTTGTGCAGATCGTCCCCCTCGCCGCCGACTCTGCCGCTGCCACCAGCTGCATTTGTTTGCACACAAATGAATATGTGTTCCGGTCCCCTATTCTCCGGGTTTGCCACATTATCTTTATTTTGCTTGCTGACCTATGACTATGTGCATGAAATCGTCGGATGTGTTTAATACAGATCACTTACTTAAGCCTGGAGGATAGACTACGAGTTTAGTGGGGAAATTTCCTGCAAAAAAATACATAGATGGGACTTAATTCTCAATCCTTGCGGCATATACGCACAGGGGCTTTTCTTTATAGGATTATTACAGTACTTGTTCTTAGCAAAACAAAAGCTATCAGCACATGTTGTTCACATTTACTTACCTAACAAGAACGTGAAGCTACTGAAATAAATCTGAGAAGCATAAATAAACGACGGAGTCCGGCCTTTACATATGAACTCCACATCTCCGAGGCCGACACAACTTTATCAAGCGCTAGTCTCTTCCTCAGCCGGATCAATCGTCTTTACCAAAGAATATGTTTAATTTTGAGCTCAGAGGCGCTGCACGGCGGAACGGGGAAGGAGAGGGGGGGGGGGGGGGGGGCTGAAGCCTAACCCTTTAAAATCGCTGACCCCTGGGACTGATACATCCGCTATCATTTTCATCTGTCAAAAAAAAATCTGAGCTAACTGGTTAGATGGAACGGGGATGGAACTGTAGATGGAATTTACAACCCCCCAAAAATGTAAATAGATGCCGGTTCAACGGCCAACATTCAGGCTCCTCCTTTTCACTCCATTTCTCCATCTTTGCTGCCTATACTCCTTCTTTTATCTTTCTTCTTTTCTTTTCTTTTTTTTTTTTGGGGGGGGGATACCTATAGTGGAAATTTGACAAAGAGTAGGCCTTTTAGTCTTCTCGCGGCCCCCGATCCCCTATACGGGGGGGGGGGGCAGGGGGCAAGTGCACAAAAAAAAAACGCAAAAGAGAGGGGGAAAAGGAAAGTGAAGAAAAATCATATTTTTTTCAAAGGATTTTGCTCCCACCCCTTTTAACAGGGTAAATGCATCAGAAATAGAGTTTTTGAGGGTTTAAAGTGCAAGAAATTTTAAAGCTCAGTCACTTTGAGTCACTCGCATGATCATTTCCTCTTAGAATCTCATAATTTTGCGCCCCTATGATAGTTCGTGAACAAGCTTTTCAAAAGGGGTTTCAGAATTTTAAAAATGATGATGCAATAATTGTTTTACTCGATCGCTGTCATGTAAGTTTCATCTGCCTCTTGTTAAATACTGCTCCCCCTGTGTGGCCTAATACGGCATTAATTTGTAAAGGTTAAACACTGAAATAAATTTAACATCTAATCAGGGCGGCACTTGGAGAGGGCGCAAGAAACTCAAAAGAGAAAAAGGAAAAAGGAGAAAATGAAAAAAAAAATCATGTTATTTAAGGGATATGCGCCCCTTCCTCATCGGCAGGGTAAATAGAGTTTTTTTTTTTTAGGGTTTAAAAATGCTGCTTTTTTTAGAGCTTTGCCCCCTTGCATGAATGTATTTCCTTTCATGATCTCTAGGCCTTTTTAAATAGCCTTTTTTTTTAAAGGGGTTCAGAATTTTGATAAAATAATAGTTACAGTTGTCGTTGCTTTGCTCACCATCATGTCAGTTTCATCTGCCTCTTAATGGTATGGCCGAATACGGCATCTGCAAAGGTTAAACACTAATAAAGAAATATAAACTTCTTGTCGCCTTAAACTCAAGCCTCGACTATTTCGCAAGGGTTTTCGTTAATTTTACTCCCAATTTTAAACTGAGAAAATAGAAAAACTGGTTATTAATGTCTAATTTCAACCTTCTCCACCATTCAATTGCCAAATTTCCTGGGTAAAATGTGCAAGAAATTGCGTTATCACGGATTAAATATTAATTACGGATTACGGATTAAATTTTTTAAAAATTCGCCGCTTGATCGCTTCGCTCCCTCGCTTGTACCATAATGTAGATACGTTTGGGTGCTCGGGGGGGGGGGGGGGGGGCAACTTCATTGTTTGCCCCGTGCGCCACAATGCCTAGATTCGCCACTGCCTCGATCCTGTCACTTGTTCTCTCATATGATCCTCCGACTCTCTCCCATGCCTCACGCTATGCCATTTCTTTTTCGCACGCATCCCACTCGATCCATTTACGACAGGGGCCGCGGAAACGTGGGGGGGGGATGCAGTCCCCCATTATTTCGGATGAATATAATAACATTTGTAAGATCGGATATGATGATATGATTTGTGTTCATGAAGTTATTAACATTCAACGCAGAGCCTTGTGGAAGACCAGTGACTTTCTCTCTTTTTAATGTTTTTTTGTTTCATTTTTATTAAATATAAATGTTGTACTTGTTTTAATTGATGTAACTGAACGGGCTACTCTGGTTGAAAATTTGAAATAAATGAATGAATAAATAGATGAATAAAATACACACAAAAAGTTATTAATTGTAAAAACTTAATATCTAAATCGTAATTATTGCTCATTTCATAGCTTGACTTGCCAGACCATAAAATCCCAAGGGCTTCAGGTCCCTGATGCCCCGGCCAGGGGCCCTACAGCTCCTGGACTCCGCCTGTTTGGGTGTCAGCCCCGTCCCTCCCCCCCCCCCCCCCCCCCCCCACTTCAAAAAACCTCCCGCGGCCTTTGTAGAAGGTGAAAAGTGTACGATATGCGCCATGGATGTTGCGATCAAGGAGTCAGCATCCACCACTCCACCTCCACATAATCGGTCTACTTTTTATTTGTCTGAACTACTCATCTGCATTACGACTTGAAAAGAAAAGAAGTCTCGTTCACAAAGAATCGGCAAGCGAGTGAGGACTCAAGACTGGGGGGTGGGGGAATAGAGTCACAGGGGGAGCAGGGCGGCCGCCCCTATCCATTAAAAAGAAAGAAAGAAAATGAAGGAGAAGAAGAAGAAAAAAGGAGAAGAAGAAGAAAAAAGTGCCCCTATTCAACCTATTCAGTGTCCCATTTTCTTCTTACAACGGCCCATTTTCTCTTTTGATAAGTTCCCTTTCACCTTTCAGTAAGCACCTTTATTATTCAAATAAACAGCAAAATAATGAAACAACAATTGACATTCATGGTATTGATAACAAAATATGACATAATATACAATCATCGTAATTACATAAATAATTGGAGGACACCTCTAAAAGCAAAAGCTTTGGTCGAAGGTGCCCTAGGACATAATAAATATGTTTAATTATGAAAAAGTATTTTAAAAGCATGAAAAAAGTGACAACAAAAAAGCAATCACAAAAACACACACGCACGCATTCGCCCTTTTTAAAATCCTACACCTGCCTCCTTTTTACACCAGACTGTGAATCTTTCGTCTTTTTCATAGCGCTTTTCCCTTCTGAGAGTGGGCTCTTTTCACTTCTAATGAATGTTCCAATTGAAATGTGATAAGTGCCCCTTTTGACTGCCCATCCTCTGTTCTTAATAGTGAAATTTTTATTCTGGTGAGAGCCCCTTTTCACCTCTAATAGGCTACTTGGCAAGTGTCCCATTTGAAATCTGATACATGCCCCAATTTACTTATGATAAATGCCCCTTTTCCTTTTCCTAATATTTCTCCTCAAGTTCTGTTAACCTGCTATACCGGTATAAGTGCCATATATGCTCCTTTTGTTTACTGATACCTGTCCCTTTTCCATTTTAGCTTTGATAAACACCCATTTGATTTCTGATAATTGCTCCATTTGATTTTAAAGGTGTCATTCCTTCTTTCTTTTAAGTACCCCCCCCCCCGTCTCGAATCTGATAAGCCATCATAAGTGTCTCGTTTCACTTCTAACCTGCGTCCAGTTTGATTATAATTACGATACCTGCCCCTTTTCGTTATAGGTATTGCAATTCTCCTTTCGATAGGTGCCACCTTCGAATCTGATTCATTTGCCTTTGTACGTCTGATATAGCGCCCCTTTTTTCTTGTGCCATTCTCATCTTTTAATTAAGTATTAAAGTTTTAAAAGATTAGACAAATGTATCGAAAAATGATCCTTACAGGTGTGTTAAATAGGGGTATACCAACGTGTTACAATGCAAAAATGAACTGGAAATAGCATATTCAGTATTGCATAAACTAATTTATTTGCCTAGTACAATTTGGAGACTGGTACAGGCACCTGTCATTGCCTATAGACTGATGTTTGCACGATGATTGCCTGTTTGTTTGAGGGTGCTGTGCTGTGCTGTGCTACGCTACGCTAAAGAAAAATCTTCAAAACGGGAATTCGAGACGAGCGTTGATCCAATGAACCGAATATGTGATTCTAAAGAGTATACGCACTCCTTCATCAACGCCTTTTAAAAATAGTGTGGGGTCTCCTGGTATGCAAAAGCATCTTCTTCTCTTTTATCTCTCCTTTTCCTCTCCATTTTCATCGCCTTTTCCATATAATTTGTTTCAATTTATGCCCCCTTCTTTATATCGGGTACCTCTGAGTGAAGCTTGTTTGCCTAATTTCATGTAAATATTATCATGAGCCAATATTTCTACTTTGTTTGCACGGTTATGGGTTGGCGTGGTCTATAATACAGGAGACTTCATGAACCCGTTGCATTTGAGGAAGAGATTTCAATGTACCTTGGAGATGTGAGGCGGAGTGTTAAAAGTTTACACGTTTCTGCCAAAATCCTAGGTCGGACCTTGAGGCAGTTTTCATCATGTATATTTTCCGTGCCACCGTGTTCGTTCTATTAGTTATAATCAATTCAAACTTTGCACAGATCAGTGTCACTGTAGATGAACTAGGTGTAATCGAGGGGAACGAAGTTTATTTTAACGGATATGTGGTTCAAGAATTTCTCGGAGTTCCTTTCGCCGAGCCTCCGGTAGGAGAACTACGATTTGCTCGCCCCAAACCAAAAGCTCCCTGGACCGGTACTTTGAATGCGACGAAATTTGGCGCTGCATGTCCTCCTCAGCCTCCAGCGGACGATGTGGAGATTAACGAAGACTGCCTCTTCTTGAACATTATTGTGCCACCTAACGCCACGGAAAGTAACAAACTTCCTGTCATGCTCTTTATACCTGGTCGTGGATATGGACTGTTTGCTGGCTCGGAGTACATAGGGCGAGAGATGGCCGTGACAGGTTCTGTCGTCATCGTCACCATCAACTACCGGTTCACCACTTTCGGTTTCTTCAGCACGGAGGATGACACTGTACCGGGCAACTATGGCCTTTGGGATCAACGGATGGCCATAGAATGGGTGAGGAATCACGTCGATGCGTTTAATGGTGATGGCAGTAAGATAACCATCGTTGGCCAGGGACGAGGGGGAGGTACAGGAGTGGTATCTCAAATGCTGACCCCTTTAAACAACAACACTTTATTCCAGAGGGCAATCGTTCAAAGCAGTACTTGCACCGATAGCTTCTATATCAGCCCGAGAGGTCAGGCGAGGAGGTTGTCCAACAACCTTGCGGACGTTCTCAATTGCAACCAAACAACATGGTTAGAGAGGCTAACTTGCCTTCGGCAAAAGCCATGGGAAGATATCGCCCGCGCCAATCCTTTTGTTCTTGGCGGTTACTTTGAACCTAGGATGGATGGATTCTTCTTTCCAGAAACCCTAGAGCAACTCATGGTACAAAACCATGCGCACCAGTATGATGTTATGGCTGGTATCAACAGCGACGAAGGAGCCATTCTCTTGAATCGTTTCCTTGTGGTTGATGGGGTTTTCCAACCGGTGACGGATATTGGACAGAACTTTACCTATTATGACAATTTGCAGAGGTATGACAGCCACGACAAGGCAGTTCTAGTTGTGAATGCCGTCGAAGAGAAATACCAAGGACCCCCTCATGAAACTGAAGACAGGGATAGTGTTCTCCGTTTTCTGTTTGATGTTTACAGTGACCAATACTACGTTTCAAATAACGTCAAATTCCTCCGACATCATCAGCTTAGCCCGGATGCTGATACATTCATGTACTATTTCGACTATGTGGATGTAGACTACGTATTGATAAATGATTCTGCTCGAGATTTCATGAAAGCAGTCCAAGGCGAGGAACTACTCTACATGTGGGATAATGTCTACAATACAGAGTCCTTCCCCGCCGGGAGCATATCCGAGTCAATTCGAGAAAATATGATTCAATACTGGACTAATTTTGTGACAAATGGGTGAGTGTCTTTTGAGTATTTTGATCTGATCTGATTTAATTCAAGTATTATACACTAGAACACTGTACACAGTTCAAGAGTTGTGATACCAACGCAAGTGCTGTACTTCTTCAGAATGTTCTTTTACTTAAATTAAAGTATTCGCCATTAATTTTTCTCTAACATGTCTATAGAAATGATGAGGCTGATATACTTTTGCAGTCCTCTTTTATATAATCATAACAATGATATTAATAATGAAATAACAATAATAAGTGCCAACAATCAAAATACAATGATAATCATCATGATAACAATATTATTCTCATCATCGTCATCGTCATCATCATCATCACCATCATCATCAAAGAAGACATTATTTCTAGTGGAAAAGTCATGGCAGTCTTAGAGATGAAATTAGCAAATTTTGAATCCATAAGGCTTTAATGACATTATAAAGGAAATTGACTTTTAGAATTAAAGATACTGGGATTATAATGTGCAAAATTCCATCAGCACAAAGTCCACTCAAATTAGTCTCTCATTATACAAATAATGAGTGTTTATGAGTGCAATGGACGAATATTTCATGAGGTGAAAGATGAAATGATCCATTCAACGAGGCGCAGCCAAGTTGAGTGGATCAGTAATTTCATCTTTCAGGATTGGGTTCGATTCCCGGCACGGCACCTATGCCCTTGAGCAAGGCATTGTATCTACATTGCTCTTTTATTATACATCAATTAAATGGAGTGCTATAGGCATATTGATACCAACGTTTCTTTTTTTTTAAAGAGGGTAAAAGTTAATACTCAATTTTCAAATATGGTTCTAATAGAAAAACAAATATTCACATTTATATCTCGCAGGGATCCAAATTCTGGTAGTAGTTCATCCCAAGACCAACTCCCTAACTGGCCGCAGTTCAACAATGAGAATGAATCCTACCTGCGGATCTCCAACGCAGGGATAGAGACAGAACAGAATCTCAGGAGTCAGTACACCAGTTTTTGGCTGAACTACATTCCAGAGCTAACGAAGAACAGTGATGCCAAGCCATGTTCTTTGGTTGCCCCACCTTCAGATATTCTTCGAGGAGCTGAAACCGAGGCTGATGAGTACGTTGTTCTGAACATCACCGATGGGACATCGCAGTTAGGACACGTCCGTGGTATCCTTCGCAAGGCAGATGAAGGTATCGGTGGTCGAGAAGTCAGAAGTTTCCGCGGCATTCCTTACGCTCTGCCACCAACGGGCGAAAGGCGGTTCCAGTATTCAGAGGTCCTAGCTGACTGGGGTTCAAATAGTTTCCGCAACGCTACAGAACCTTCACCAGCTTGTCCCCAGAGGCCGTTGCCTGTTTTGTTAGCAGCGGAGTACAACGAAGACTGTCTCTACCTCAACATCTTCTCACCTGTTACTCAGAACAGTGGGGATCACTTACCTGTCATCGTTTATATTCAAACTGAGCAATTTAGCTTTGGAAACGGCGCCTTTGTCGATGGGACAGCACTCGCTTCTTACTCGGAAGCAGTGGTGGTCTCCTTGGAGTACCGTTTAGGAGCATTGGGGTTTCTTTCTACTGGGGATGACGTCGCTCCAGGAAACTACGGTATCATGGACGTTGTGACGGCTCTCAAGTGGATCCAAAGATATATTGGCAGTTTCGGCGGTGATGCTGGAAATGTGTCTGTATTTGGAATGGGATCTGGTGCCCACATTGCCCATTTGATTTCCCTGAACGGACTCAATGATGAACTCATGCATAAGATCATTGCATTTGGAGACTCGATTTTGTCGCCCCCTGTCTTGAGATCAGCGGAGAGGGATCCTCTTCAGTTTGCGGTCCAATTAGCGGGCGCTCTTGATTGTCCTACACTATCTACCACAGCACTTGTCTCTTGCCTGCGTACCAAATCCACGACAGATATATTGCAAGCTCGGGTAGGTGGATCTAACATCTTCCTGACTTCATTCTACCCTGTATGGGATGGCGCAATACTCAAGAACTCTGCTGATAAGATTTTAGCTTCAGGGGACTACGAGACCATTCCTACACTCCTTGGAACGATTGAAAATGACAACACTTTAATCACTGCTTTGTACCTGAACGCTTCTGTGTCTGATGGATGTCCGAATGAGCAGCTCGCAGGGGCTATCATTGATGACGTTGTCGATATTTTCTACGACGGCAAGGAAGAGTTTTCTTCACTTCTGAAGATGTTTTACCTTGAGAGTGAACTCTCTCCGAATGTAGTTACCGATTGTCCTGCTGGACAGCAGGTCAGTGAGCTCCTCAGTGATTTCTGGTTTCACGCCCCTATCATAGAGACTGGTAAGTTGATGGCTAAATTTGGCAAAGAAGTCTACGTTTATTCCATGACATTTCATCCAGAAAACCACGTTTATCAACGTTTCATTCCATCGTGGGTTCAAACAACATTCGGCGATGATATCCCGTATGCTTTCGGGTGGCCGTATGACAGACGAAGAATAATGCAGAACAGTGAAGGCTACAACCCAGAAGACAGAAAGGTCTCCATCAACTTCATGGAAATGATTTCATCATTTGCCAAGACAGGGTAAGCTATTCCAAATGGTCACAACCCTACCATTTAATTATTGCAAACATGATTTACTTATGTACGTATAGGTAAAATGATTAGGGAATCATGCATATGTCAAAGTCAACACTGGGCACACTTCGAATGACACAGCATAATCTATGAAGGCACATTCACATATCTAGCCAGATACCACCGCGGCAAAGTCCATGGCACCAGGCGGCACAAAAGAAAAATGTCATGGTATATTATTGCTGTTATTGATACCATTCATTAACGCGCGAAAACCCGCCCGGGTTTACCGCGGGGGTGTGTGGCCACCCATGTGGACGAGCCTTGGTGATGTCAAATAATGAATTAATGTAACCTTATTAATGTCAAGTTCTTTTCTACAATGAGAAGTGAGTAATTATGTTGCTTTAATAGTCTTTTCAAGACATTTGATAATTTTCTATTAATTTTTTATGTATTCTGTCTCTATTTAGGATCCCGTCAGCTAATCCAACTGATCCCGAGTCAGTATGGCAACCCTATCATCCACTCCAATACAACGCACTCCACCTAGATGTCTGTCCGACACAAGCACCCATTCCTCGAGCTGAGGAGAAGGACGTCTTCTGGAACACCGTGATCGCCGGTCTGAAGGAGACCCTTCTCAACGACCACGATGAACCGACATCGACCATGTCGATGGCGATGCCCTGTATGATTGACAGCTTCATTGGTTTAGAAGTGACGTCGGAACAAGCCGGTCGCATCATCGGTTCTTTGATCATCACCATAGCCGTTATTGCAGGCTTAATCTTCCTTGTCTTATTCATGAAGGTGTGTCACTTGATGTCTCGAAATCGGCCTGAAAATAAACTAGTATGATTCATAGGATATTTGAGACGTTAAACAAAATCAAATGTAGCCTCGATTTCATACTCGACTCCACTCAGGTAGTTTATAAGTTTGCAAGTGTACGGAGCACAAAATATTGTAGACCTAAAGGCACAAAGGGTGTCACAGAGTATTGAGGCAACTTCGGGTATATCTAAAATGGTTCCTGTTTGAGGTCTAAGCTGACTACAATGTCGCACATAATGCACGAATCAGGTGGATTTATGCATTATTTTTATACCACTTACAATGAATTCAATGAGTTAATCATAAGCGAGACCTTTGATTTCAGGACTATACCATGAGTAATAATAGTTTTTGTATACATTATTATCATTTTGTATATTTCAGATTCTAGGAAACGATTGATATGAACATTATGTAGAGTTTTTGTTTTCACAGGATGTTTCTAAACCCTCCAGTATAGTGTATCACGAGCTACATTTGGGGGACGCACCAAAAAAAAAGAAAGATAATAATAGAAATAAACAGAACAAAATTAACAACAACAAAAAACACCAACCAACCAAAGACAACAAATATCGAGTCTTTTCATTTTATTTTCATTGGCGTCAGAAGTTTGAAGGGGGTACAGTTTTTAGCGCTTACCCAGGGCGCATTTACGCAGGTGCTCACGTTCTTATCCTACTGAGATGGAATTCATCTTCTCAATCAGTCATAATCGAATCTCATTATAATCTCTGATCATATTTTTTATCGCATGTAGGCAAGGCCGTACGGAGGATTTTTTCCTAGGGGGGCAAGAATGTATTCAATATTTGAGGGAACACGCAAGCGAGGGAGCGAAGCGAACGACTAGGGGCTTTTGCATTTTCTAGAATTGAAATTAAAATCTGGTACACATTTTGGGTAGAATTTGGGGAAATTCTCAATAAAAGGTCAAGAAAAATTAGAAAAATGTGAGGTTTTGAAAATTTCTAGGGGGCAACTGCCCCCTGCTCCCTATGTGCGTACGGCCATGCACGTAGGCTATAGGCATGATAGGCCTACATGCGAGTGTGATTCCAATGATAAATCGGTTATCAATTGCGAATTATGCTTGTGAATTTGTCCTCTCCATCATTTCAAATTTCATGAATAATAAACAGAAATAAAACCGACATCTTGAACTTTTGAAAACGATCATGCACGCTCAACATTATTTTCGCCAGCTTTCATCCAAATGTGTTGTGTTGATGAAAATACACCATGTGAGGACATTCAAGCATTACTGCATCAGCATCATCCAAACTCATTTCATTGTTGGAAAAACAACGAATTTTGCAAGATTTCATCTGGACTTTGCTGCATACCTCAAACCTTCTGTAACAAAATTATCTTACTGTTAGGGAATTGAAAATAAAACGTGAATATTGGGAATGATGAATCTTCATCAGCGATGTGCATTTTAGAATTTGTGCTTTGCCATATGAATATCTTATAAATAGTGAATTTTCACAATTATTAGGTATTTTAAGTAAATATTTGTAGTACCAGAATCACCACTTATAGGCCTACTACCTCATTCACAATTTGTCCTGCCTTGTCCATTTTCCTTTTTTCCCCCTTGTTTTCCTTTTCTTGTTTTATATTTTCTTTCCTTTGTCGTTCCGTGTTTGTTTGTTTGTTTGTTTGTTTGTTTGTGTTAAGGTGTGTGCATCAGCACTATCTTCTTCTGTTACTTTTTCGTGATTTTTAAATCTTCGTATAGTTAAAATTTAAAACAATTTTATTTTTCCTGGGGATCCACAAATTACAAATACTACTTTTTAGTGGGTCCCTCCATTCCACCAGAGTTTGAGAATTTATTTTAGTATTTGTACTTCTTTACTTATCAAGAAAAAACCGCGAATGTATATATTATATGATTTCAGTTTTCTGTAATTATACCTTTGCATTCCCAAATGTATTTCTTTTTTTCCTATTGAAATGAATGAATACGAATTTGAATTTGAATAGTAAATAACTAAGAATAGTGAAAACGTGAACATAGAGATTTAATGATGATGAACATGATTTGAAGTGAATATTCAACATGAATCTTTTAGAAAAATTTGAAGTATGAAATATTGTATTTGATTTTTATATTCTGTACAGTATTTGATTATAACAAACCCCTCAATTTTAAGAGAATATATGAACTTCTTTTTAATAATTCATTTGTACTTATTCACTTATCAAGAAAAAACGAATATATGTGATTTCATATTTCTGTATTTATACCTATGCATTGCAATTCTCTTTTTTTTTCTGTTGGAAATGAATAAATACGAAATTGAAACTGAATTTGAATTTGAATTTGAACACATTTCCATTTTATTCCGAGGGAAGGGGTCGCTTTGTGTTTTTAACATGTTTAAGAGAGAGATGTGGCGTTTCGGCATTGAGCAGCGCATAGAAATGTGCTTGTTTACTTAACCAGTGTTTTTACCTGATTACACATAAAACTGAAGGGAGTCATAGGAAATAATCATTTGGCTCAAAACATTTAGGAAGGCTTTGCAAATATTAAATTGATAGACACAATCATGTAAAAGCACTAACTCGAATGGCGCCATCTAGCGATTCAAAATTTCGTGTACTGGTTTAGGATTGGTTTGTGGTTCGTCATTCTTCTGCACACGATCTTACCCCAAGTGTAAAATACCAGAAGTCTCTGCATTTAGGCTCCATTTTCCTATTTGGAAAAATAAAGACGAAGAAGACATGATACATGTTTCGACGTAGTCAAACTCCAGACTCAGCATGAGATTATTCCATCAGAATCAACGTGTACATGCACTCTTTGATTTAACTAAAGAAATCATGCAATTAATGACAAGTTATGTCTTACCTTGATTATTCTTAACTGAACATGATAAATTTGAAGTGCGTTTAAATGTCATTTGGGAAGACAGCATCAGCGTTTTGCAACACAGATATCATGGTTATGAAACAGAGCCTTGACACACTGGTTCCTATAGGCTGATGTCCCGTTTATAGCCTTTTCTTGAATGCTTAGGGATCCGCTGCAACGGTGAGTTTTGCAACTTTGCTTTGGAAGCATGTTCTGCAAAACAAAGGGCCCCAGACACAACCATGTTTTGGACTAGATCATGATTATGACGTAGAAAAGGGCAACATTCAAACGATTACTAAGACAATAAAATCCTGATTACGGTCATGTGATCAGAAGGTAGACTGCTGATATTTAATGACAGAGGATTTTTCGCATTCTTCTTAATCATTATATCATTTTAAACCCAAAAAAAATCTGAATACTGAGTATTTTAATTACTACATTTTCATATCAGTAAAATTATTTCTAAGATGCTATATTTATGCCTAGCATGTTCATTGAAAGGTGCACTTACAAATTCTTAAATCTTGACATTACTGCCTAATGATTTTGTACTCCTGTGATTTCAAATTAGAATTAGAAATAAATTATGCCGTTTATTTTTCTTTGCTCTTGAGCTATTACGTTATGTACACCTTTTATTCGAAAGTGGTGTACGTGGTGTAACTATGTGGAAAATATTGGAAGAAATATATTACACTTTGAACTGAATTGAACGGAACCAAATGATTTTTTTTTTTCTTTTCTGAAGGATATTTTAGGTATAATTTGCCAGCCATTCTTAAAATGGCCAAACAGTAGTCGGCTGATAGATTTTGAGAGGGACTTCAAAGTACTTACAGTATTATGGTAATCAAATTCTACATATCAAACGCATAAATATTCCTACACCCTTTTTCATCTTTCCACATCATGCATACTCCCGTAGGCGGCAATCCCAGGAGGGGGATCGTCCCCCTCGATTTTTAAAAGCTTAATATATTTATTGTTCTCTTTTGAGTCAGGTGACCAAATTTAGGCCAATTACTTAAAATTTTATAGGCCTGGAGTGTATTTTGATGGCAAGATGAGGCTTCTTTCATTTTTTTTTATCTTTGGCTCGCTCGCTTTGTTCGATCGAATAATAACGATCATCCCTTTCCACTTCTCTTCTCGAAACAGATTTTTGACCGTGAGCTTCGGTGTCCCCCCCCCCCCCCCCCTTACATGAAATCGCCGCCACTGCATACTCCTATAAACTTTAACATGGAAAACACCAACCACACACCAAGCCTTAATTATACCTCTCTTAAACACTTGCATTAGTAATCGTGGCAAGTTCAAGTTCAAGTTCAGGTTTTATTTGCAATATAACGCAAGACACAATTTTTTTTTCTTCTTTTAAACAGAAATATCGTAAATTAACATACAACATTTTTTTCCCTCTTATTTAACATCAAAACAAAGCATGTTGCCAAAAGGTAGCACGGCAACAAGGCCTAGAAAACTTTGAAAAAATAATTATCGAGGACATTCGCCACTGAAGCAACTGCAGCAGTAACAACATAGAAAACAACAGAAAATATCACAACGAATATCATAACAACGTCAGCGACACATTCACTCTACAACTATAATTTCCCTATACAGTTTTTTTTTAAATTTCATCCTGAACCTTGCCTTTTAGTAAGATTCTTCCCTGGTATGAGCATACTTCATGAAAGTTTTGGAGCCAGTCCTATTAGATAGGTCTGAACTCTTAGCAATATTCAACCTTCTTGTGAGCCAGCAAATGGAACAGGTATAGGGAACTTGTCTCAAGTGATCAGAATAAACAAGAAAGTATTTAGAGTCCGTGTCCATCAGGTTTTCCTGTTATACCTAATTCGAAAATTGCTTAAAATGTTTATTGTTCGGAAATAATTTCTTGTTTCCAGTCATGATAAAATAACTGATATCATATGGATTTCTACAAGACGAATCTTTGAGTGAATTAACGACGGGGACCCTAATGGGCACCTGTCGTTAAACAAACCCTCCCACCCACTCAAACCTTCGAGTACCAAGCAAACAATCTGATTATATTAACTCAGCGCTTCCCTCTTTGTTTATAGATCTCCCTTACACCTCTCGAAAGACTTATACATTCAATTAAAGAAAACATATGTATACTCTACGTCGCATTTCGCCTCCTTTCTTGTTCATTAATTTCTCATTTTTGCTGTCTTAAAGAGATATTAATAACTGGGGTTGTGATTAGAGCGCGGAGCGGCGAGGTGAGTGCGGTCTGTGCGCGGGTGTCGTGTTGTTTGTACAGCCAACAAGGGACGGGCGCGCTACGTCAACTTTACAAGATATGTTAGCAAACTGGGTTCTGCTTGTCCATTTCTTCAGATCGGTCGGAACGCTGCATTGAGACTGCTGGTCAGTATGGATAGTTTAGGCTCACACAGATTTTACTTTGGGCTTTTACTCATAGGCGCTGTTTTGAAATGGAACATCTACAGCCAAAAATTGTAATTCGCCTAAAAATTAACTAAAATTTCTCGTCATGTAACGTTCCTTGTTAAAGATATGACACAACTAATGTCACATGAAATTATGTTCAAATAGTTAAAATTCAAATGTAGATGGTTATTATAAATGCAAAACCCCAACTTAAAAACGCTCCTGCGTAATAACGATACTGATGTTATGAAACTGGTTTTAAAAGATTGCGTATTCACTTCTCCATCACTCCCATAGTTTTGCAGTCGATTCTATACCATTAAATGCATGTCATGGAAAAGGTGAGGCTAATGGTTTATAGTCTCTCTATTCCCCCCCCCCCTTCTCTCTCTCTCTCTCTCTCTATCTATCTGTCTATCCCTGTATCTCAACATTCCGTTTTTGTAAGTTCCTTCTCTTCCCATTCATTTTCTTTCTTCTAATTTTTCTATCCTATTTCTCTTCCTATGCTATCTGAAATCTGTTTAAATATCGTTTATCAACCACATCAAACCAAAGAAAATGAAGAAGGGATAAGGGGTTTCTTCCATGACATAGTCAATGGGAGACCTCATAGCAGGGTATAATTACGTATTTAGCTAAGTTATTGATGGACTCATTGCAGGACGCAAACCAAACTATAGTGTTCAACGATCAACATAATTATTACTAACCTCCTCTCGAAGAAAGGTGCATTCAACTGGCCGTCCATCATTTTCATGGTGCGTCCGGACACCATCAAGGGATGGGGAGAAGGAGAGGGTGGGGAGGGGAGGGGAGATAGAAGGACAGAGGAGGGGCAATTTTAAGAGAGAGCGGAAAAGGAGAGAAAAGATGGATAAAGCGAAAAGAATAAAGAGAATAGATTGAGAGGGTGAGTAGAGAGGAAAATATAGAGGAAATGGGACACACTGAAGAAAAAGAGAAAGAGAGAGCTATAAAGATGGAAAGAGAAAAGATTATTTTTTTGTAAAAAAAGAATAATGAAGAGAAGTGAGCGTGTGGGGGTGTAAGTGTGTGAGGGTATGTGTGTGTGAGAGAGAGGGGGGGAGATGGGGAGGGGTACTAACATGTCACCATCTCAAATAGCATGAGTCAACGCATGGTTGCTAGACCTGCTGAGTGCGATAATGTTCCATAATAACATTTAACACAGATTAAAAGAAATCGTTATCATGGTCTTGGCCCCGTGACTCCTTGGCGCCTTCTTGATGCTTTGAATCTTTTCCGATCTCGACGTCGATGTCCGCTGGATTCTCAACTGACAAAGGTAGTGGTGTTTTGAAGACTAATCAGGGTCAGGTCCCCCTCCCCGATATTTCATAGGAGTTGGTACCTACCTGATGTTTACCCCAAGGTCGCATCAAGCCAGTGCTGTCATCCAACTTTCACTTCGCCATTGTTGAGGAGCTAAGCTTGACTGACAAATCATTTGGCCCACAAATGAGGGTTGTTATCGAACGCGAGAGGCAATCGAAATCGCTCATTTGTCAGATCAGACGCTGCTCAATACCCTCTGTTGTGAAGCCCCCACAAAGGATCCCTTGCCACTTTCAATGGATCCGATAACTGGGCTTGATGCCTCAGCCTCGGGACCTCTTCATGCGATTAGCCTAAACCTATTAATCCGAAACCAAACTATTTCCTAGCTGCTTTTAAGACGCTATAACCTTTTCTGAAGCGAGGTAAAAGCCCATGTCTCGTCAAATGACAAACAGGCCCATCATGGAGAAGATATGAATGGGAAAGATTTAAATGGAGTTCGATTGGTGTACAGCTTGGACGTTTAGACCGGTAATTAGACCAGGAAGGTGGGATGGACCGGAGTATTATTCCAGTGAAATCGAAAGAACGGTGACAGGTCTTTTGAACCATCTTCCTTCTTACATTTCATGTGAAACGAATGTTATTACTCTAAGACATTTCCACCTTTCATAGAAAAAAAGAGGTGCGTCGTGAATGCTTAATTGCATAACATTCTACACAAATTACAGGAGAATGGTTAGGGGTTAGAAAATCTCTCATGGGGCTCAGATGATGAAACCGAGTGGTTAAAAGGAAATGGAATTAATTTTGAGAATGATACGAGAGCAAACAAAAATCAGCGCCTCAACATCTCGATTATTTTCCCCATAAATACACGGTATATAATGCTTCACAGACTTCAACCCCCCCCCCAAAAAAAAAAAAAAAATGAAGAAAAGAAATCAGGAACTTTTCCTCATCATTCCCTTCTCATCATTTTTATTTGATTTGATTTGTTTAACCTGTATCAGAGTTTAATTCCATCACTGCAAACTTATAGCAACATTACACAGGACTTTTGTGCATTATGTCTTTTTTGTGTGCATTTTTATGTGAACTATGTAAATTTTTAATTTTATGTCTGATAAAATGCTGGAGTGAATTGAATTGAATTGCATTGAACTGAAAATTAAAGTTGTTTGGAATTTTGAGTTACATGTGTTCAGTAGTAGACACATGATACAGGTAAATAAGCGTATGAATCAAGCGACACAATACAAAGAACAATACAGTATAGTTCACTATGGTAAATAATATCCATTAATAGTAAACATCTATCCTTGTAAGAGAATGTGGGGGGAACCTATGAAAAGCAGAGCTGTCGAGCTTTAATATGACCCACTCGAAATCTACTCTTTCCGGTTTGTTTGTTGTTGTGGGTTTTTTTTACACTTAAAAAGCTTTAGCCTTTACGAGTTTCGTTGCCATAATTATACTCACCGAGGCAATTACAGGAAATATTTTAATATTTGATTATTTTGTTTGAATACTTTTCAAAACCTTATATTCAGTTTATTAAAACAGATATCGGGTACAGTAAGAGCAAGAATATTGTTCGCTCGAGAATAAACATGAAGGAGATGTGTTGAAATGACTCCTAGGGAATTTTATAGGATAGTTAACCACTAATTATCAACGTTCTTTTTTATTCTGTTTATACTATTACCTTGTTTCATCAAGAAAAGAGACTGAAAACATTTCCTCGCGAATTCCTTCTTCGGTTTTGTCTTGAATAGATCATTTTAGGGTGTGATTTGGGACGCCATCTCTTTCTCTCTCACAACAATTCTCATTCATAAATTACTGGATTCGGTAGATAGAAAGAAAACAAAAATACGACAAAATTCCAACAGACAGCGGGAAGCTGAGACGAGGCTTCTTCTTTTGGTGATGAGCGGCTCTTGTTTTGGGGGTGCGTTGTTGCCCCCTCCGAGTGATACCGTCTCCGGGTAGACACCAAGTCTGGCCCACTCTCGGTCAAGGCTAGGCACATCTTTAGACAAACTTGGAGTCCCACAGTGTATTGTCCCTTCTTGGGGACCATTCCCACTGCTTCCTCTACGCTCATGCACGCCGTATCCGTGACCAGTGGTTAGAAAACTCTGCTAAGATATGGTTAAAATGGCAGCGATTTAGAGCACCGGCGTATGTGCGTTCCTTTGAATAGCTGCATGTGTGCGTCAGCAGAACGACATCACTGTGAACTGATACGACGGTTTGACAAAGAGAAGAGAGAGACGAAATTTATGCTTCAGTGGGAACGATGTGTTCCCCTTTGGAAAAAGCTCCTCATTTTATGTAGGGCACACATGCTTCTTTACAATGCAATTGTTGCCAACGATTCCACAGGGTAGGTTAGCGAATCTTCGGCATGAGTTGAGGATAATAAAGGAAATATCAACAAAAAACGCCCATAAATTTCAGCGTCCTTAATTCACAGCAAGAGGTATTCCAAGTGATCACGTTCACGAGCAAAAATTATCTAGTTTTCAAACTACGAAACTTTTAGAATGAAAGAGGGAGAGAGTGAGGGGGTAATGATAGCTGATACTGCTATCTAATGCAAGAAAGGAAACTAATCAGATTTACAATTAGTTAACTACTTGTAACCTCTAGAAGAATCTCTTATTGTCACAATGACGGCAATTAACATGATTAATGAATATGTCGAGAAACCAACTTAATACATGTATATATAGAAAGGCATTTTTGCAGAGTGGTGTAAATGTCAAATTATGTTAATCATTCATAAGCAGGGTATTTTGTCAAAATGATTCACGATAATTGTTGCCTTGGAGGACTGCATTATAAAGAAAAGGACCAAGGATGGACAATTAAGATGAATAATTCCTTATAAAATACATGGATGAATAGAAAGTCAAATTATATACAGATGGGTTTCGCATAAATGCGTATAAAACATATATGTACGTTTATGTGTGAGATCAGTTGAGAGAATAATCATGATAATAGCGTTGCATGAATCAAAGTTCCCCAGAGCTGTCCTGCCATTTTGGAAATTTTGCAAAGGTTGAAAAAATATGTCGGGAATCGAACCCGGGCCTTTGGCTATGAACGCCAATGCCTTAACCACTATAAGCACACTTAAACAGCCTTCTTACTTCACGAGAAGAAAGCCTCCTTCTATTGATTTATATGACCATGATGACTATGCAAGGGAATGATTATACAAATGGTATATAGTCTGTTTGTTTGTTTTTATTTCCGTTAAAAGCAACATAACACACATATTGGATAAAAAAACGGCGGATAGCTCATTGCAATCGTATCAATAAAATACGACTGTTCTTCCATGGGGACCGAGTGTATTGATTATGATGTCGAAAGATAAGAAAGATAGCGGTTGAAGAAAAGCGATTTACTCTGAAACTTTGAATGAACACATTATACACACCCTCCAACGCCATTCTCAAGTACATTCTTGCACTTTCTTTCCTATCCTACTCTCACGCATATATTCAGTGCAGATATGATAAAGTGAAAAAAAATTAACCCATTCGTGACAGAGGGCCACATTGTCGAATAACTTCGGAAACAAAACTTGATTTGAAATTTGAATTTGAATTTTTCATGCAGAGCCCCCCCCCCCCCCCCCCAAAAAAAAATACATTTCATTTTATTTCATTTCATTTATTTTCATTTATTTTCACAATATAGCAAATAAAATTTTACAAGATTTTTCATATTTCAAAATCATTCTGAAAGCAACAGTGTAAAGTTGTACAAAATATTGATAGCAATACAGTTCAGTATATCAATTAATATATGGTAAATATAAAATAAACAAAAGAACACTCGCTGTAATGTGGAGGAAACCTTTAGAAGCTTTGCTTGTAAATCCGGTTCCCAAATACATAAGCAAAAAACAAAAACAAAAAACTCTAAATATACTGTGCCCGTCGTTGCTGCGTCTTTCGATGCTAAATTTCTAGAAGGAAAATAAACAACAAAGTCCTTCGATTGGCAACACGTCGGAAAAAGTTTTTAAAATATCAATGTTTATCCAAGTACACACTGGAAACTTTTTAACTTGTCACAAACTCTCCATCAGTCATGTATCATTACAGATCCATGACTGAAACTATATATATCTTCTTTCATATTTTTATGTGATTATACCTATGCAATATCATTGTATTTCTTTTCTCTTTGTTGGAAATGAATGAATATGAATTTGAATTTGAATTTTGAATGTGAATATATATATATGAAAAATCTAGCAATAATTTCTGGTGTTGCTAATTTGAAGAAGAACAAAAATTAAATTTGGCTTCAAATAATTTCTGTCACAAGGGGGTTAAGAGATAAAAATAAACACAATTGATGGAAAGAAAGATTCCGTATAAGTGTGTGTGTGTGTGGGTGTGTGTGTGTGTGCGTTTGTGTGTGTGAAGGGGTAGAAGGATAGAAACATGTAAAAGATTGATAGAGAGAAAACAAGAGCAGAATATAGAGGAATGGTGAGTAGACCAATGACTCTTTTCTCCAGAGTTCAGTGAGGTGTTATATTTCACTTGGACACAAATGCTCCTCTCACTTCACTCAGTTCTTTTGACATTCCAAAAATAAAAGGTGACGAAATATTCAGCCGATTGACAATTATGAAAATATGCAACTTTTCGACAGCGTCAACATTTATTCATTTAAATGAAAACACTGATTTTTTTTTTTTTTTATGTAGGGACAGTTTTGCGCCTCCCAATAGCAAAGTTTACTGTTGACTTTTGATATGTTCTTGAATACTGTTGGCTATCTCTCATTTATATTTAAAATCCAAATATCTTGACATGAAGTTGAACTTTTGCAACGCATGAGAAACCTTGAGATCCCTTTATTTTTGAAATTCCATTGATTCATAAATTCATTGGTGTGAAAAACGAGAAAAACAACCCATAGACAAATGAAAGGCGGAGTATTTTGTTATCATTTCATTATGAATTATATTTATCTCTCCAAATTATTGACATATGCTTTGATATTTATACATCACTAGTTTGCGAACATTCTCTTAAGGCGGAATTGTTGATACATCACTTTATTGAGAAAAATACAGGAACAGAGTTTGACATAAGAATGTATACAAAATAACAACAACAGATTACAAGCAAAAAGCCCAGGACTTGGCCAGATTGATGACCTATGCAGGGCAAATAATATGAAAAGTAAAAAGATTAAGAATTGATTTTAAAAAACCATTCTTACCATCATTAGTCATTACAATTATATGTTCTTTCGATTTCTACCAATTCTAATATGCGATACCAAAACATGAAATAACTGTCCACGAGATTCTGAAAGGTCCATCCACACAGTCGGGTAGTAAACTTTATAATAATAATAATAATAATAATAATAATAATAATGACAATATTTATAACACGCAACATATCCATCTCAAGAGATGCTCAAGGCGCATACAAGATAATTTCAGTTACATAAGATGAAAAACGAAAGTTGGGTTTAAATGTAAGCTCACAAGGTAATTTAACAATATGCATTAAGCATTAGATAAGTTTTAAGCCTAGTTTTAAAAGTATGGAAGTGATCGAACTCAACACAACAAAGGAAGACCTGAACGTCTGAAACTATTATTATGTCACAAAATGCAACGAAATCGTCTTCTTCTTTTGGAGAATATGCACAGGCATCCTAATGGCAGTCCTAACACCACAATCTTGATGTGGGGATCGATGCATACAAGTCACGCACACGGAATCACCAAGGAGTAAAGGGGTTATACGGAACGATCTCTAGTGGCTATCATAAGACATCGTAAATCAAATATCATGATCTAACTGATTAGAAAATTGCGACTGCTGTCACAGGGGTGTCATTACATAACTTGAGAACACAGACGTTGCAAGAATACCGACACTCCTTCGCATACATTAGTGATGAACTCAATATGCGGGTGAGGAATTCACTCTAAATTTCTTAGACGTCTATCAGGGACAACTCGAAAATTCTATCTAAAATCTTAATCTAATAGATTTAGAAATCAACCTTATTGATTATGATTTCTTAATCTATTTGGAGCTGTCACTAAATGCAATCAGTTTAGATTAATTTCAAATCTAAGAAATCCAAAGTGAATATGATTTTATTTCAATAAAGAGCCTGTGAAATTGGGAGGGAGTTAAATTTGTTACAAAGAGGAAAGTAGAAAGAGAAATAGAAAAGTATGTGTAAGTTTTCAGTCAAGACAAATTGTTAAATGTTATAATCGTTACTGTTTTTATAAGAATGATAGGTTAGGCTTTTGGAGAGCAAAATACAAAAGTTCTTTTTATACTAGTATAGAAGCGTTTTACAACTAACATAAAAGGAATTTACAGTGGAAAAAATGAACAGACAATGCTTAATATTACATAAATGACAAATAATCGATGTACATGTACAATCATTCCAGTAAAGACTAATCATCAGTCAGAAACAAATATTACGATATTAATATCCATAGTAAGTAAAAAAATAAAATAAAAATTTAAAAAAAAGTAATTTGAAAATAAACATGCTAGAAATTTATTCAGAAACAATTCGATCATTTTCGAAGATAACAAAAGTAAAAAGTTTGTCTTAAAAGTTTGAAGGGACTCACGCATGCTAATTGTTATTGTTTTAGGACATGTATAAAAACATGCGATATAAACATCAGGAAAGAAATTAGCAAATCTTTTTGAATGACATCAGAAGTAGAAAATAGTCAATTTCAATGTGTTTTCTTGATTCGAAAAATTCATTCTGGTATAATTTTGACACTATCTGTCTTTTGGAGCATTGTGGATCTCCGTGTTGATATTTTCACTCTAAATTTCTGAGACTTGCACAGGAGACAACTCCAAAATTCGATTAATAATATTGATTTAATAGATTTAAAAATCAATCTTACAGATTGTAATTTCTTAATCTAATATTGAGGTTGTCCCTAATTACAATCGACTTAGATTAATTTCACTTTTTTTTTTAAACAAAGGGGTTTCATGATAACAAAGACCCTTTCATTCTTTAGATATACCCAACATGTTTAATGTCAGTTCTCAAAACAGTTCACCCCATTGCCCATTCGGCATGTAAAGCCCATCGCACACTATACGATCCGTCTGCGATCCGATTTTGGAAAATGTTGTTATAGCATTGGATATGAAAACTCAGACATGTAAAATCTTAATGATGAATGTTCCGAATAGTCGTATAAATACTAAATCGAAATTTCGGGCTATTGCGAGCCTCCCTTTAGGAATAAATGCGAACTAAATTCCTAATCGTAGTGACGTCATAGGAATCTTGCGATCGGCTACGATTTGAAGCCGATTTGGCCTTTACTCCGAGCAAAAGGCTTGCAGTTAACCAGAATTTAGATTTTAGCATTCCTGTCATTGTTCCGAACTTGAAAAAAAGATAACTTTACTTGTTTAAACTTTCATATTTAATGCAAAATGCCATTTGTTCGAAAATCGGGTCGCAGTTCGTCGGATCGTGTAGTGTGCGGTGGGCTTAAGGAGCAGCGTGACCCAATAGCGTAAATCCCGGGGGGATGGGGGGTATATCCCCCACACTTTTTGGAGAGGGGGATGGCGTGTACAAATACCCCCCCCACACACACACACACACACACTTTTTAAGGAAAAAGTGATATTTTGATTAATCAGTTAGTAAAAGTTTTAATAATCTGTCATAAACAACCATCATATTTTTAGAATTTCTATTTGAAAATGCGATTAAAAACTGGAAAAGTGGTTATTTTTGGCTCACTCGCAAAATAAAAATTAAAATGTGTGTAAGGGGGTCTGTGCGGGGGGGGGGGGGTGAGGGTGTGTGTTCATACTTAAGTGTGAGTTCAACAGAAAAAAATCGGCAAAAAAGTCGATCATTCCCCCCCCCCCCCCCCCCCCCACTTCTCAAAGTGGATTTACGCCGGTGGCGTGACCCCTGTATTGAACCAATATGGGCAATACGAGAACCAGCGGTTAAGAGGGAGATATGCAAAAGCTTCGTCATTACATCTTTCTTTGAATTAAAAAATCATTATTCCTGCGATAATACGGTTATCAGACAGGCGATAACTCCCAAAATTGAAGGGGAGAATCGACAGTTGGCATATTGTGACAATTTGAATTTGAATATTGAAGGGCTTCCTCATTGTCTCAGACGGAATGTCTCAGGTTTATGAGCTTATTCTCACGGTACTTTTCACTTGTAAGACTTCACCTTCAGCGGATTTTCATGTATACCTACTGAAAGCAAGGAAATACTTCTTTCATAAATAACGAAGTTAATTTTCTAACAATGTTCTTTGTTTTTTGTTTGCATCATTTTCTTGTTTGCTAGGTATGAATATTTCTATAGTACATTAGGATTAGGACCCATTAGTGGATGTAGAACATCGGGTAGTTAGATCTAGATTGACAGTCGCTTCCATTCATCAGTTCATCACTCGGGCAAGCATTTGGGAAGTTGTTAAAAAGCCCTGTAACTCCGACACCCTGAATTTATGTAGGCTAGTAATCCGGGGCGTAACGTATGGAATACTAAGTGAGGTCTTAAGATGGCCCCGCGCGTATTCAGTGTCGCGTGCGGGGACCGCACGCCGCCGCACTCTGCGAACCATTGCTCGCACAACCACTGTTCCTATCGCCGGTCCGTTGCCGTAAAGCAGCGACGACGTAATATGAACACTCAGGGAGTTTGCAGTGTCGAGTTGGTGTATTCATCTCGAAGTCTGCCTTCCTCCCTCCCTCTCTCTCCTATTCAGAAAAAATTATAATAACATGGATGGAAAGTTCATTGACTGACTAATTTTGACTAGGGAATTTGACATGTACGTTTCGCCTCTGTTCACTGTCGGGGAAGGGGGTTTTGTGGTGGTAAAAATGGAAAGGGCGGGGAACTTTGCCCTCCCCTTTGTTGGGTAGCGTGCCTTCTGTTACATGACACCCATTTGTTCCATATTAAGCGCTCATCACAGATCTGCCAGTTGTCCTAAACTTCTCCCCTTTCCTGCTTCCTCTAACAAACTAAACTCTAATTATGAGATAAAACATAATTGTGCATGCATGTAGAGGTTGATTTCATAATAATCACAGCCTGAAGACTCAATGTTATCACAATTAAACTGGTCCAGGTTAAAAGGAAAAACATGAAAAAGGCAAGAGAACGAAAAAAGAGCAAGGAATCAATCACGAAAAATACTTTGGCGCGCGCTCTCTCTCTCTCTCTCTCTCTCTCTCTCTCTCTCTCTTGCTCAGTCCCAAGTTCTTTTTATCCCCCTCCTATTTTCTATACACATATTTCATTATATAAATTCGCCCTTTTTTTTCTTTTTACTTATAATTCAACTCCTGCCCCTCTTTTTTCGGTGCTATATTTTATTTTATTTTCTGTTATTTCGATCCCCTGTTCCTTGATTGCTTAATAATGTCGACAAGAACGCTATTTTTCCTTCCAAAAATAACATAATGGGGCCAATGTGTTCACGTGACTACGGTGAAGCCTACCAATCAGAAACGATCATTAATCTGTTAATAGTGCTTTTCAACAAACACTCAATTGATAAAATATATATGTGAGTGTTGGTGTAGGGGATGCCACCTCCTTAAAAGACATTGTATTTTAAGTGAGCAATAATTATAATCTCGATTTTGTATGTCCTTTTACCTTAAGTCTCTGATTTCAACAGCACCTTTCAAAAGTGTGTTACATAAGAAAAATCTAGAATTAAAATATCTTTATTCAAAGAGAAATATGAGTGGAGAAAGATTAGAATGGGCACGCCTGACTGGGTAACTATTCGTGACTATTTCCTCGCGACTCCAGTCTGCCAAGTGATTAGTTATTACGATATCAAAGTACTTTTCAACAGGACAGAATCCCATTTTTATCACTTTTATTCGTATGCATATCAATATACTACAGCAACATTCTTTCACTTGAAAATCTTTTTTTTTAATGACTTCTTTTTGTAGAAGAAAGATACAATAAAATTTTGAAGGTGCAATAGCTTTATTTTAAAACATGTGAGGTGGGATAGGGGCAATGATCTGACTCTGTGGTGCCGCATTCATGATTATTAGCCGTGAGACCGGTGCGTCACATCAATACAGTGTTGGTATTCAAAATATTCTAACCGAATTTCAAACTTTATACTGTTTGTTTATTCAAGCATTTACATCACTGTAACGCACAGAAGCATTCTCTCACCTAGAGATGTCTAAACAACACCTTAAACAGAGTGGAGTTGAAGTGAATATTTTGAATTGCGATAAACTTTATCTATGAAAGACTGCGTGATGAGAAGAGACTAGAGATGGGCCTGTCTGCTTCGGTAAATATTCATGATTATTTCCCTGCGAGACCAGTGTGTCACATCATTTTGTTCTCATCCTCAGATGTCAGTATTAGATTACGTAATAGAATCCATGGTGTTTTCCCAGAACAACTCGCCACCAAGATGCTTCTATTCGCAATAGATTCTCGAAAATTTATATTCATTCACGTTGATATGATACAGTCGGAAAAGCTGGGCTTGACACATTTTTTATTATAAAAAAAAAAGAAAGGAAAATAAGAAATCATGATCGTGAGTTAAATTTGGGAATATACAAGAACAAATCTTTCCCACTGATGTTGATTCAGGACACTTTTAAACATAACGAATATGAATTAAAAGATCATAATGTTCGTTCCGTGCACTGAGATATGAAACTAAGACGGCTCGCTGATTTCGCTTGTCATTGGTATGCATACCTGTATGTATGTATAGTTACCGAGAAACTCTACTACGGACTGTGTGATTAGAGGATGAGGTAATGAGTTTCACTGGAAGGATGGCGCCGTGAATGTGAGATGATGCTGCTTCTTCGGAAAGCTTGCTTGTCTGTCCCGGGCTGCCGGTGGGGGCAGTCCCCAGTGGAACGCCGCCTCATCAAACTTGCATGTCTGCTCCCGTCACGCTTCACTGCACTCTCATCCTCCACTCCGTCATTAGCCTCTGCTCCAGTCCTCGTCGGTAGCAGGGTGACCGGATTCCGCCAAACCTCCTGACTCCTGGATGAAAGGCTATAAGAATGCAAATTATAGATAATATTCTTGATCGAATGAAAAAAGCACTGAAAATGTGCTCAAACACTTCCATCTGATAAACATTAAAGGTTATTTTATACATCCCATCTGTTATTCATTTCGGGTTTTGTTGTTGTTGTTGCTGCTTTATAACAACAAGTTGTATGTTACTTCCGCTTATTCTGAAAAATAAGATTAGTTTTTGACGGATTAGGTTCTTCACTTTAGATTTGTTGGAATGATTTTCATCAGAACACAGCCAAGTTAGGTCACGAACACTTTTAAGACTCAACAACATATTTTCATCAATCCATGAACTTCATAATTCGAGAGAGCAGAACATGCAGAATGAAATGTTCGTTTCGAGGCACAACGCTCTCATTTCATTTCGTTTCAGAGAAGAAATTTTTACTAGTCTACGAGGGAGTTGGTCTGTCTTACAATGGTCATAATATGCTATAAGGAATGGACAGAATTTATCCATTATTCATTTATCCATTATTTTATCTCCATATACGGTAGATCCCTATATCCATTCAAGTTTTTAAAGATACTTCACCTGACTGTCAAGCTAAGCATGTCTTTCTGGGATTAATCTCACTTTCTGTTTACTTCCTCTTCCAGACGGTCATAATGTGTTTTCTTTTCTGTCCATATTTGCTGTTTGTTTCCATGACATGCTTGTGTTTATTACATTCTTGCATTCTCTTGTCTGTAGAATCGCCGTTAAATTTCTGCTTGTTCTTTCATCGAAACAGTAAATGGGACTTTAAAGACATGCAGTGTCTGGCATGAACAGTACCTACAATGGCTCACCCCTCGGTCCGACGTCATAAAAACAAGTCAACAAATATAGTGGAACGGTCTAGAAAGGGTAACAAATTGGTGCTTATGTCCAGTAAACATGAAGAGACAAAACAGGTTTTAAAGAAACAAGAACATTTACAACTTTGGGGCATTATTTCCTTTCGTGTACTCTAATCATCGTTACGACCGGGTTATGTCCCCCGCATTACAAATAATGACTTTCGGTTGAATTCAAAGTTTATTCCATCCCTGAATCGGTTACCCCCAAATCAACCACAGGTAAAACAAAATAATGTGATGCGTTGAAATAAAATTGAATAGTATAATGCTACAAATCTGGGTCCCTACTGCAGGATGAAAAAATGAAATCACCAACAATATGGATATAATTTATGCATGTCTTTCCTCATACGAGAAACGTGACTTACTTGACAATCATTTATTTATTTTCATCTCTTGTCAAAATAAGAAAAAACAGTAATGATTTTTTTTCTTTATTCCATCTCAGTAATTACATAAAGGAGGTCAGTGAATACGAATTTATACCAATGTTTTGTAAGTCCTAGTCAAGTGATAGTGTTATACAATTAACAGCTTTGGTTGTGCTAAGAAGTATGCATGTAATGTATAGTTGTTGTTGTTTTCAAAAACATTTTCAAAATCACTTTGAAACTTTGTCGATTTTTTGGAACGTTATTTTCACAAAAGATAAAGCTTAGGTAAGCACGTTAATATACCGCAAATCTAAACATTCTATAGTGCAGTGCATGTTATTTTCCGAGGGGCCCTCTCTTTTCTTAAGTCAGCATGCAGCATCACTGTAAGCGGATAGTTTCCATTTTTTCGACAGAACCCACCGTCTCTACAGTTACTTTGCGTCCATTTCCCCTTTAAATCCGCTTTTGGACATTACTTTTGACGCCATTTGGAGCAGAAATCTATTTTGGTTTGTCGACTAATTCCAGTGGAAGGGCGAGCGGCACGCGCTCGGGTAATAGCCTCGCCAAGGGAAAAACGCAGGACTGTCCGCCAAAGGCCTGGAGGTCGTGGACCAATACTCATGGTACTCATACATGTACACGGCACTGGGTCACTTTGACCAAGTACAAGTTAAGATTGCTTTTTTTTTTTTTCATTCGCAGAGATAAGAAAAAAAGACACTTAACTTTATACTTATGACCATAAGCATGATAAGTAATGTATTAGGAAAACCAGAAATTATGTTTAAAAAAGTGACAAGATTCACGATTGGCCAAAACATCATTGTTATCGATGCTTGTTTTTAAGTATTCTTTTGACCATTTGGACAGTAGCTGAAGCTTAAAAAGAAGAGGAGCGTTTGTGTGTGCATATATACATATATACCTATTTTCAAACACACCTATATATAAACACAGTAGCAGAGGTTTGTATAATACCTTTGCAAAGTATAATCCAATATTCTTCTACCATCAGACCATTCTCCTCCTATTCCTAACAGGTTGCTGCTTATTACTGCTTTTAAAAAAATAAAAATAAACTACCATAGAAAGTTCATTCGATTTCATTTTTCTTTTTCATTATTTTGCAAATGTATTCTTTCAGCTTGAATAGATTGTTCATCTTTGAGTCGCGCAATATTTAAAAAGTTCTCTTCACTTGCGTCTCTTCTCTTTGAGCAGATGTATGAGTCTATTCCGAGTAAAATTATTTTCTCATCTCATCTATTTTGCTTCCTTTCATCGATTGTAATGAATTGTCAGTAGCCTTATTACTGCTCTCAAGCATTAGGCATTCAGTTACAGACACTAAAGCGTATTATGACGTACGACCTAAAAACCCGCTCACACCTAGAATTTTAGGGATCCTGTCAAAACCGATGCCTTCACGAGAATTGCATTAGAGAAGTGCATTATAGAGAGCGATGCGTGCTAAGCATTCTGTATGTTAATTTTCCCATCACTATAGACAGCAAGTATGATAGACCCATAGAATAACGTTCCGTGAGATTATGTTGTTAATCTATCTTCACATGTGATCCATATTTATACATTATACACTGCAATAATTTGGTTATAAGTTTACCAGATATTGGGTATATAATTAAGGGCATAGAAGGAGACATGTATGTTCTTTTTATAGAATTTAGTGCAATAGTAAGTAGAAATTTACCCAACGATGGATAATATTAATTTTTAATCAATATTTTCTGAGATTGTACCAGTAATACCTTAAAATCAAGCCACTGCATATAAACGTGTTAATCACCAAATATCAATTAACACTATTAGAGCATAACGAGATCCGGGAAAATTATGAACTTGAATAAGTTACTGCCATTGCTTTCATGGTATAGTTAGTATGTAACATATTCATTTCATAATCAATAGGCCTTAAAATAAAGAATAAAAGTGTAATGTCACCTCTGATGAAAAAAAACCCGTCACACCATTATTTCTCTCCCGTTTGTGAGATAATCCATGGGCAGTAGTGTTCTCATAAAGAGAAAAGAATAGAAAGTGAATTGAGAGAGAGAGAAAGACACACACACAAACACATGCACGCACAGATACGCCCACATAGATAGATGGACTAATTTCATATACCGATAATCTGACATGAAACTTTGATAAATACTTTTATCATAACAATCTAATTTATGACGGTGTGTATAGACGCATATATATATACTTTTCCCTGCTAAAGCAATAAGAAATTCGTTTCCGAAGATAAATAATATGAATATAGGAAACGTTATATTTCTTTCAAAATGAGTGCTAGGATCAGTGTTAATGACCACTTTTAATATAATTTTACATTATAACCACAAGTGAGGAATGAAGTCCCTAAATTCTACGATTATCATTAGCATATAAACATAATAAGTGGGCAGGAAATCCTTTCACCCGAACGAAAGTCAAGAAGCATTTAATTCTGTGAATAATCAGAAAATGAGAAAAGTATCATTCTTTTTTCGAATGTTTTTTTATTCATAAGATTTTGACACCATGAGTCAGCTACACTCCTCGAGAATCACATTAGCACTACTCTCAGAAACAAAACGAATACGTATACGAAGACCTGCAACTAAAATGCAGTTATAATACGCTCTAAATAGAGACTACGACACTGAGTGTGAAACCTTTCAGCGGTGTTTATTTTGTCACGTGGTGTCCATATTTCTATCATCATATTCATTTTGCCATTTTAATTTTTTCATTGAAATTCATGGGTCCGAGAGCTCCATTACGGAAAAGGTCTTTTATTGTCTTCGTTCCATGCAAGAGAGGTGGTAATCGTTTACATGAATTTTCTCACTTTGAAAAGTTGTGATGATTTATGGACATCAAGTCCATGTACACATGTCATTCGAGAACTAAAAACGACCTGCCTTTTGGTCCATTTGATTTCAATAATTCAGAATATTCATACACAGATGTGAATGATGTTTCAAATAAACTACAACAAAAAATACAAAATACCATAAATGCTTACATTCGTACGTGAATATAAAGGTGGGACCAAAAAAAAATCCATGAACAAAAGTGTTTGGAATCAAATATTTATAATGTTATATATGTTAAGGGTTACTCTATGTATCTTATCGTTTCACATCGTCATAATTTACTAGGTTTTTCTACTTGTATTTCTATCCTGGGGAAGATCAGGACCCAGATTATTAATATCACCTCTCACAAGTCATGACACCGATTACGTCTTGAAAAAGCTTTTCTCTCGCCCACACCAAATGTCGAATTTAAGAGCTCCAGGAAAAAAGAATAACCCTAAAATGTTCGATAAAAGTATAAAAGTTCGAATCAAAGTATTAGAAGGACACTTATCAAATGAATTGAAATCGAAAAAGAGATGATATATTCAAAGCGTTCAATAAAACTTGAGAGCTGAAAGATAGCGTTGCATTCCAGAGAGGATCACGGGAAAAGAGGTGTTTAAATCGTCAACTCCAGTGGCCCGATTTGCGCGAAAAAGATTCATATTTTGACAAGAATAACTACAACGATATGGAAATGTATTCATCTTTTGTCAGGTAAGCAATTGTAAGAGTCACTTGTCATAAATACCCCCTCAGGCGGCTGGTTGCATTGTAGTATTCACTCAAAAATTCCGCGAGTGATATCGGTGATATAAAGCTACACCCTTGAGAGTAAAGGAAACACTACAGACTTGGAAAATCACATCGATTTGTATCAGATATCATTCTATTTGTCAAATCAAAATCCCCAATAGGAAAATTTTCTTCCAAGAAAGTCAAATTTACCAAACACTTCAACCTTTTGCTCCTTTACTGTATTTGTGATTTGACATATAAATCTTTTAGCGCCTTATGTTTGATGAAGAAACAGAAGAAATAAAATGCAAAGAATTAGTTGAGAAGAGTAAGGGGTTTGTATGACGTCTGGTGTAGAGGAAAGCGCCCTGCACTATTTGGTTTTTCGGTCACGGTTGGTGAGTCGCTGTTGACGGGCCTCCAGCCCGAGAGCTCGTTCCTTCACGCGCTCGTAACCACTGATTGCACGGCGCGGGATTCTATGACTACCAAATGAACCAAATCGCACAAGACAGATGAAGAGGCTCCTAGCTTTTCTCTCTTCGTCGCGGAACATTTTTTGACAAATTGGGTCCATTTCGGGCCATTCGGGCAAAGCGATCACTCAGGCGAGTCTACGACGTAAAAAGGCAAGAATATAAGTGTGAGATAATGGGCTAACAATTGAGCTGCGCAGAATAGGACGGACGAAAATATGATAAGGATTAAAATGCACAGCGACAGATGGACGTAAAAAGGCTTACTGGTTGGGTAGAATTCTTACAAAATAGGCTACTGATCTCACATCAATATGACTGTGAAGAAGGGAGAAAATTACATCGGAGAAGAGACAGGGAAGGAAGGGTGGAGATGGAAAGAAAGAAGGCCTGGGTAAAAAGAAAGCAAAAGAAAAGGGAGCATATTTTTCGTAAACACCATTGGAAGACAACAAGTAAGTCTGCCACATACACACTAAAAAAACCCACATTTTTTAAATGTAGAACATACGTCATTTTCATTCTAAAATAAGATCAAAAATCTAGACCTTGTTCACTGAAAAAAGAAGAAGAAATCAACACGTATGCAGCAGAACTCCATGATACCACGGTGTAAGTTAATGACAAAGAAATCGTATATAATTTGAAGCCATGCAAAGTTGCCAGTGTCATTACTCATGTTACTGTATATTGTGATCACGGTTATACCAATAAGGAGGCCCGACATTCAACCGTGTCATAGATAAAGTGAAAGTTATATTTTGTTATTTCATGCCAGTAACCACGTCATTACAAACACTTCTCTTCCAGCGTGCTCTGCTTTTACCCATCTAATAATCCTTGGTCGAGAGGGACGCATACGGGTTAGAAACAGTCTGTAAGGAGGCACCGAGAGAGAAGCAACGAGCAAGGATCGAATCCAGTACCTCTGGGTGTGGAGGCCCTTCACCAATATACCACTTGGCTTCCAGTTAGCATGCAAAATATCTTTCTAGGAGGAGGTTTGCTTCATTGTGTACGTGAGTGTGTGGGGATGTATGTGTGTGTGTTCTTTGTTGTTAAGTTTGCAAGGGGTTTCTTATAAAAAAATAATTTTGTCAAGTTTCTTTTTTCGTGGAAAGTCCCAGCTTTATCATTGATAATATTTAGCTGCTACATGATTATAAATTTCCATTGAAATGTTCTCGTCGGAGTCGATACTCTGTTGAAAAAAAAATGTTTTCTTTATTAATGCACCAATCGTTTTAGCTTCTTTTTTCTTCCTTTTTCTTCTTCTTCTTCTTCTTTTCTTGTCTGTTTGTAGTAAAGAGCACGCTTTTCATAGTGTATCAAGCGCTGATTTACTGATCTTGAAAAGACACACGTGTAAAACCGGAAAATTTGACTCAAACAAACAGAGCCGCTGTGAATGCTACTCAACAAAGAGTGCGCTCGCGAGAAAATGCGTGCTTTTGTGCGTGCAAGAGAGCGAAGCTGTCGCCTCGACTCATGACCATGCCTGTGGAAAGAGTATCCCCTTTGCTGGCGGATCAATGGGCGTGGTCAAAATGTTGGTGATGGACGTGCGCATTGGACCAATCAGCGCCCGCTCTAAGTCGCGCTTGTCTAAACGGTGTAACCTAGTCGAAGGCACTTCATAATAGGTCTTTAATTGGTGTTTCGGCACGATCTCTGATGATTCCTCGCCAAGAACCCATTTTTTCCCTGCTCTTCCTCCCTAGTTCTCGCCGGGACGCGAATCTGGAGATATAAATATAACCATTCTCGCTCTCTCGACACCAACTTTTTCACGAGTGCACCAAGGTTGGGGAATGCGCGCGCGGTGGCATTGTTTTTTCTCCCACTCTCTCTTCCCTCTGTTCTTCACTCCAAAAAGCGAGATCTCCACTCCAGAGTTGAGAAGTTCGTCGCCGGCATCGTTCGATTTTGTCGCCCCTTGGAAGTTTGTTAGCTGCGGACTTGTTTTTAGTGACTCTTTCTCTGTGTGCTTGTTGGTGACAAGTGGGAATGATGTATGACGGTAGTGAGGAGTATCTCAGCCACCATCGAGCCCGGGCTCACGCCTTTGCTCTCAACAGCATCGTGCCCCCAGCACCTCGGAGTTTCTCCTACCCTGCTCTCCCCATGCAGTCATCCAATCATAACTCGTTAGGATTCTCAGGTGAGGTGTAGGAAATCCCCTTCAACTCGACCCATATCAACACCTTTCAACAAACACCCACACCCTTAATCTATTGCTTCCTATTCAATCAGGTTACATAATAGCATTTTGAATTTGATCGCGTACTCAGTAATCTAGATAAAACTTTCAAACTTATCAAGTTGTATTTGTTAAATTTTCCAAATCTTTTATACTCGTGTACAGAAAATATGTCTTCTCGTCCAGGTGCTACTGTATCATTTATACTTGAAGAATAATACTTTAATCTTTCTTTTTTCTTGTACTACACGTATAACTATGTAGAAGGTAAATATATTTTCGTACAATATCAATGGATTAATTATAGGATATTTTGTGCATGTGCAATTGGCCTTTGAATATCAACTTGTAATAAGTAGAGAAAGAGTGGGGGAGAAGGGAAAGGAAGGCAGAAAGAAATGAATTGTCTTTATGTGAGAAGGAATAAGAGAAAATAATTTTCCAAATGCAAGCTGCGTTTTAACATTCTATTAAGGTCTTCATAAAATATTTTTAATGCATTGTATGTTTGAGAAATTGGACAACATAATCAGGTTGTAATTCTGTTTGAATTCCAGTTAAGAATAGGTCATGCGAAAATGACTTAAAGATGAAAATTAACTTATTCTTCGTCATTCTTCGTCATGATGCATAACAATTCTCAAAGGATTCACTTAATAATGATTCTTTATATATATATATATATATATATATATATATATATATATATATATATATAATTTCGTTTAGAATATAATTACGAGAAGAAAGATAGCTTTATCACAAAAACAAACTGAACATTGGTCTGTCACTTCTGCAAAAATGAGCAAATTAATGCATTAAAAGGAAATGAAACAAAAACAAAAAAACTTTTCCAAGTTGTTGAAAAAAAGGGTTAGACTATCAATGTCTTGCACATGGATACTATATATCTTTTACATTGGACGAACCCCCATCGCAGTCCTCACTGCTTGTTAAATATTTACAGTATTCGCTGCGGCTGAGCGGGGATGGTTGTCATCCTATCTGATGAGTTAGCTATGCACGGGCTGCGGCGGGCGGCTTGGTACGGCATCCCCATACCCCACTGGTCGCCTCACAGGCTGGTCCCAGCAACAACCTGATACAACATCCTTCCTCCCTCTCCCCGCTTCCCTCCGCCTGCGACACAGAAACTCATGTCTTATTGACACTCGGCATTTACACAAGTAGTCCATTTTTGGCAGCCTCTCCTATCCCTTTAATTCGTTTGTACACCACCAGAAAATGCGGGGAGGGATCGTTTGCATATATATATATATATATATATGCGCTGAGAATGGTTCATTTGTATGGGACGTTTGTATGCAAAGACAGATTCAAAGTGGAGGGAGGTGTCATGGCTATTTATCACCAGCACGAAGTTACACATTTTACAATTTGCCCTCTTTTCCCATCTTTTTATGCTTTCTGTTCTTTTTACCCCCTTGCTGTTGAATAAACGTTTAATACACCAGTGCACAGTTTGTACAGTCCTAAAGAGCACACACGAAATTCCCTCTGGAATTAGGTCTGTTCTGCAGAGAACAATCCCACGACATGTCTATAAACATTAGCAAGCATGCACGAAAATTTCACTTTAAGACGTCCTCCATTTCTCCTTGCTAAATAGGTAAACCAATAACGTAATGAATATAGGTAAAACCAACAAACGATTTATATTGCGTGACGTCTTGGTGAGAAATATCTAAAGGTCCTATTTAACTTTTGGGGGTATGACGACATCTCAATCCAAAGTCTGATGGACAGCAGTATAAGCTTGAAAAAACACCAAAAAAATAACCACAACGATTGAAGCATTTCATAGAAATGCAGAAATTGCAGATGAAATAAAGTCACATAATAAGGCCATCTTTGTTTATAATGCACTCGTGATAAAACTGAGGAAACAAAAATCAACAAAGGTTGCATCAAAATTCTCAAACAATTATTGTAAACTTTCTTTGAGTTACTAAATATTGTGATTCACCACAAATCCACCACCAGGTATTTTTCATTTCCCTAAATGGTTAAACAACTCCTTATGATAAAGACAAGTGATGACAAATTGATAGATATAGTGATCCTGAAATTTTAAAACCAAACAAACTGAATCAGCAATGTGTGTGAGTGTGTGTAAGTATGTATGTTGTTTTTATATAATTGATTTTTTCTTTTTTGCTCATTGATTTGTGCATATATAATTCAAATCATGAAATGAAAAGAACTTAAGATTCATATTCATATGGAGTTATATACATTGATTTATATGTAATGATTAATTTGAGATGATATCTGTAATAAAAATATAGAAAAATAATGTATGTATACAGTAAAAACTTGGAGGGACCACCGAAGGGGAAGAAAAACATGTGGCCATTATGGACAGGTTCTTAAATGATTTCCCTCCATGGGTATCAATTTTAGTGGCCACTGTATATGACACTGGCTGCTGTAGAGAGGTGGCCGCTAAGACAGACATAACGTGATTAAGTTCCGAAAGACAATGGAATGAATAAAATGGTTTAATATTGCCCTCTTGTATTTAAGCACATTATTGCGGCTCATTAACTCAGTATTCAATAAAGGTGACAAAATATGCCAGTAGCTAAGAATTGTGAGCATCTTGCTATTTTCAGTTAAAAGCAAGGAAATTTAATGACAATTTCTGTCATTTTTTTTTAAAGGGGGGGGGGGTGTCGAGGAAAGAATTGCTTATCTAAACTGAAGATGGGTTCGAGTAGAAGTCAGTCTGAAGATGCGTGGTATCCCTGTTAAGTGGGTCTGAAGAGCTTCTTCACACCCACTTGATGGCTATGTTAGACCAGGAGAGCAAGTCAAACATGTTAACGTGCTTACGGTGGCATCATCCTCAATGGACTTCGCTTTCCTATTGTTCCCCCAATTCATCTTTACTCCCATTTAAATAGAATCGTTTATATCTGGCTAATAAAGCCGTGGACATTCTTATGCCCCCCAAATCAAACATAATTACGCCTAGACCTTTTTTCCTGCACCCACTCTCCCTATTAGAAGGTTGAGTGCCAAGTTAAACTCTATAAATGTTGCTATGCTTCTACATAACAGTTCTTCCCCATATAATGATGTATAAATCACTATTTTGCTTTAATAGAATCACTGTTTTATTTAATCAAAGTGATAACTGTTTTACTGTATATATTCACTGTATAAAATACTGAAAAGCAGTTAAAATGAAGCTATCAATTTACAAATCAGAGACAAAATAAGAAACAAGCTAATTCTACATTAAGATTTCTAATAAACTTAACATGGGGAAAATTATGTGATATTTTTCATATACTCAAACCTATTGATGAATATTAAATGTCTTCTTGATTTATCGTGTTCATCGAAGCAAATTTATACCCTACTTTGAATGATTGTCTGTATTTTCTCTTTATATCCTTTTAAAGCATCATTTATAATACCTTCTAATTAAATATGTAGTGACATTATAATTTCACTTTTGCCATCACAAAATTTTTTTCCATGGCTCGTTTTGTGTCATCAGTGGTAGTAATAGTAGTAAAATAAAGTAGTAGTAGTAGTAGTAGTAGTAGTAGTAGAAGTAGTAGTAGTATAGTAGTTAGTAGTAGTACCATTATTATTGTTGTCATTGTCATTTCTATCATAGATGTTAGTAGTGATATAGTCGTAGTAGTATAGTATAGTAGTTTTTTTTTTTCTTTTTTTTTGACGATTATGATTATCATTGTCATTATTATGTTATTTATTCATTCCTTTTTGCCTTTGAATTATAAGCAGTTAACATATTTGACTGGTTATTGCCTGGATACTGATAATCAAAAACACTGCGAAAGGTGTAGATTAAAGATAGCCTTTAAATTCGAAAGAAATTTTAGGCCATTCTAAGCTAATGAAAATAAATTTGAAACAGGAAAACTAGTAAATTACAGGTTAAAAATCCGCAAATCATATAACTGATTCATCATGCTGCCCTTGTCTTCTCATTTAAGAATTACGGTGTTTATTACATTATGCATAATGTCTTTAGTTATTTAGCATTGATAAATCTTCTGGAAGATGGTGTCTTGATTGATAGTATATCAATATATTGTCAATTTACTACATACACTCAGGTAAACAAGAAAAAAAACAATAAACAAGCTACAACTTTGGTTATCTTTATAACGTCTTACATAAATCTAGACCAAAATATAAATCTAATATCTAATGCAGAATGTATGATCAAAATATAAATCACTTGTTAAAAATCATCTTTTATGAATAAAAGTTTATGATACTTCCACTTGGACTGCCAGTCTAATGGATGTTAACCTAAACGATCATTAAATGTTAGATTTGTTTCCTTAATATATTTTTAGTATTTAACTTGTTTTGCTATTTATATTCCTGCAATCTTTTTCAAGTAGAAATATTTAAATCGATGCAACAAAAACTAAGTTTGAAAAGACTCTTTGTCGTCTTCAAAAATATCGTTGGTAATCGATTTGTTTTTAAAGATGATTCAAGTTGTTGAAAGTCGGAGTGATACACAGTGCAGTCATCTTGTATCATCGCGATGATTATGTAGCTGGCCTAACCAGCCACGTTCATACACAATCCGTGTGTAGCATACATTTACATAGTTTATCACTCTCTCATATTTTATTCATCCGCGACGGGTAAAAACGGGGTCCCATATCGTGCATCGGCTGTGACTCTTCGCTGCTACCCCCTGACAGCCTTGTCATCACTTCCCACATCCATGAGACAGACATGGCAGCCAATGGTGCAGCGAAGCTGTGATGTCACGCCATGTTTTAAAGGGAAATTGAACCCGGTATTCAGCTTTAAAAAAAAAGATTTTTTTTTTTTTTTAAGCAGAATTTTGCAAGTCAGTAATAAAAGTTGCTAAAATCATAAAACATGGATTTAAAAAAAGGGATTCTCGTATATGCATTAGAAAAGCTGACAATTCCTTCAATTCACGATGGCGTTACTTATACTATATTGTGTCCTTTTTTGCATATAAATTTTTCAATTTAAAAAATTATCACGCTTGATTCGACACAGGAATTTGCTAATTTTCATTTAGTTAAATACATCGATATAAACGACACATAGCATTGTAATTTTCTTTCTCTCTTTCTCACTTTCAAAAAAGGAGTCAGGTGAGATATAAAAATTATTCAGATGATTTTGTCAGTTATCATGAGAGTCCCTCTCGTGAACTATTAGGCAAGAAGAAAAAAACAACAAAAGGGGATGTACTATATGTAAAATTAAGAGAACGGATAAGGCGATATGTCTTAGCGATTCGAAACAGATACTTGCTAGAACGAAACACAAGTGCAGCATCCAGCCTGTTTTATGTATTGTTTATTACACTGTTTCAAATCAACCTCCTCAGGAGATTCGAGGGAGGGGCGTTTTAAGAAAATTTCTTCACCTTATCCAAAAGAAAACGAAGGTTCATCAATATTCCAATGCAGAAGTCTCTATCAGTATAGACTTTAATTTGTTCGTGATTTCTACAAATCCCCTAAACTGTAATCATGATAAGTATCTCAACTAAAGAAATATACTTAAACACAAACTACTGCCCGTGAATGTTGATAGAGAGAAAGAGAGAGAGAGAGAGAGAGAGGGAGTGAGAGAGAGAGAGAGAGAGAGAGAGAGAGATGAGGCTTATGAACTTCAACGAGATACGTAGTTACGAGTATCAAGAGATAAAAGCGGCATGACTATGAAATTGGAAACACAATCATTTTTCGCAGGAATATTTCTATCGAATGATTTATCGTAACTCATCCCATACTCGTTGCAAATGTTACCCAACTGACCATGTGTAACAAGCAATAGATAAGAACCTTGACCGTTAAATTTTGCAAATCCGATAATCATAAAGATGTATAGGACTCATGAGGCCCCGCTTTAATTTAATTTTTTCAATTTTGTCATACTAGCTGATGGCTATTTTTATTTTTATTGATCGATGGAAATTAATATTGTCTCCCTTTATATGGAACTCTGACATGATTTTGTTCTTTTTCGTTAACAGTTCTCTAGAATGTTTTTAAATTACTGTTCAGTTTAAAAAAAAATCTATGTTGATTGTTATACAGTTGTTATGCAACTTCAACATGTATATGAAAAACTAACTATTCAACTAACATCGATCAACAATTATTACATCTAGGAATTCATTTGTGTTTTTCATAACAATACATTTTAGACAGAGTAAGCAAAATCGAGTTTGAAGGCGTATCTCTAATTCTTATTAATTTTTTCATTTTTATAATCCCCCAAATATATATATATAGATATATAAAGGAAGATGTCCCCTCGCAAAACGTGTGCAGTGCTTCATTTTAGTACACAGTGAAAGAAAATAAATGGAATGAAGCTGACGTAGCTCTCGATCATTTCCTTTTAATGTAATGGCCGAAAGCTTGCCATTACAATAAAAGGACATGATCGAGAGCTACGTCAGCTTCATTCCATTTATTTTCTTTCACTTATATATATATATATATATATATACAAAAATGTTATTGATTATTTAGCTCGTTGTAAGATTCATAGTTCGATGTCTTACAGTCCTCATTCTAATCAGTTTCTGTTTTAACTTTACTTTACAAAAACACTAAGTAAAGACCAATGAAAACTGGCGTTTCCTAAGCAGGAGTTAAAACAGTTGACGTGACAACAATAATACAATGTATATATATCCCCCCCCCCCCTCTCTCTCTCTCTCTCTCTCTCTATCCCTTTCTATCTTTCCATCTTCTCTCCATCATACACTGTAGAGTACGCAGTGCTTAAAGACCATAGTCGGAATATTTACCTTCTAATCAATTAAGCCTACAATCGAAAACAGTTACTTGCAGCGCGTTCAACCTGTCAAATCTGTCAGTGTACATTAAGGGGTTGCTCCTAAAACATATAATCAGCCTTGCTTAACATCTATCACCTCCCCATTCAGAGTAGAGACTATATTACAGCCTTCCTCCAAACGCTATCCACTCGCCGTGCACGCTGAATGCTTTTTAATGCGCCCCTGATATACAAACCGGTCGATGGACGGGCCTAATGTCCGACATTGGTCGGGGCACGTAATAACGGCAATTATCTTTTGACAGTCGCGGCTAATAGAGGGTTGCTCATTAGCAGTTTGTTGTGGACATATCCTATATTCTCCTTTCATGAAAGTAGTGGGAGGAGGGGGACTGTTATGGTTTAATCCATTTGACTTCGATTTGTAATGGACGTGAGGGTCTTATATAATCATATTGAACGAACGAGTGAGTGCTTGTCCATGAGCCACTATGACTCTCCCCTTTCACCCCCCCCCCAAAAAAAAATAGCAATTGAAGTTCTTAATACTAAAGTGATCTTTTAAAATCAGGCATCCAAGCCATGTAAAGCTTATTCTTATTTCAATTCTAAGCGACTAATGATGAATTTAATCTTGCAATATCGTATTTAAACTTTGTCATGTTTAGTTTCACGAATGCACGGAAAGTATGATTTTAAACGATGGTAAATGTGACGTGGATCCGTTTTGGAAACATGAACATATTTTCCTCTTTTTATTATCGCAATGAAAGAGGAATCTCTGTATACATTATAGAAATCACTCAAATGATTTGCTTACCACTTTTTAAAATTCCAGTATTAACTTCCAACCATTACCCCTATCATGCTTCAGAATTAATGGAAAAGCTTGACCCAAAGTTGTTCAGTCAAAGTGCATTCAATATGAAAGAAAGATTTATCATTAACGTCACCACCTGAATTTCATCATTATTAATGTCATTATTCCCGCATTGCCATGCAAATGGATTTTACATGACTGACATAAAAACTGCCTTTTTTATCTACCATTCTCATGATTCCAATTAAATTTCACCTGTCGGAATATAATTCATATTTGTTACTTGGCAGAAATGTATGTGATGTGTTTTGATTGAAGCAGTCCAATTAGGTTTAAATCAATTTGTCCATCCTGTGTTTTACATCCCGTAGAACGTAGCAGTCACTTCGGAGACTTCACCCCGCTGCCCGCCCCGCCAGGCGACCACAAGACCGCTGCAGCAGCCGCTGCCACTCAACAAATGATGGCGGCCGCGGCAGCGATGCGCCCGCCAGACCTGTCGGCCCAGAACCCTGCTACCAAAGACATCAAAGTGACGCTGGAAGGGAGGGAGCTCTGGACCAAGTTTCATGAGATCGGAACAGAAATGATCATCACGAAAGCGGGAAGGTAAGACTTCAGAACCACTTTTTCTGGAAATATGTCTTGTTTGTTTTACCTTTGATGGATTGTTATGTCCAAATCTTATAATCGGTGCATGACTTCAGGCGCATTAAAATATACCGCAGCCTGTGGTAGGTTAATAGATTGAAGATAAGATTCAAAATGTATTCTTTCTTTGAACTTTAAAGAAAGACTGATACAAAACTAAAAATGCGTCTTTTCTGAAATACTGATCAAAATTTCAAGGCACTTCATTTTGATATTTTATATCGTAGAAAAAAAAACAGTATACACAACTAGACCGACCCACTTCCGATGAATATTTTAATCAATAAAAGCAAAATAAAGTGTGTGGGAATTTTTGCATGTCGCCGTCATTATACGGCTCTTTAACACTAAATCACTAATCGATTCTGAAATGCGCCAAGCACACAGCAAATACTGCGCTTGTTTATGAAAGATCCCCTTTTGCACCCCATTGTGTATGGGCGTCAACATACATGACTGGAGTAATTTGTGGTCATCGTTTTATTTTTGTGTGTGTGTCGCTTGAATGGGTGTGCGTGTGCGCGTGTGGGTGTGTGCGTCCGTGTATTGTTGAGTGACCATTCGCCACGGCAACAAAACGGGGAGACATTTGTGAATAAAACAAACAAAGAAAATCATTATTCTGTTATTCAGAAGGTGTGAGGTAGTGGAACATGGCAGGCATGACATGCATGTAATGCATAATTTATTACATGCTTGGTTTGATGATAAAGTTTTAAACCAAACTGTCTTCCTTGGAGGTAAAAGCCTTACCCCTTTACGGTCCGATTTTTTCTCTTTTTTTTTAGCTTGTCATCTGACTCTTCCTTTTTCTTAGGAAAAAAAATGGTAAATCCCATAATTATGTTTTTTTATACAATGACATCTTTCTCATTTTTTTTTGTAGAACCTTTATTAGATTTTTTATTGCGATATTTTCCAATACACATCATAACTATATAATTACTTGATTTCTTATCGTTATCTTCATTATACTGTTATATATATATTGTAATTTTCTTTTGATATACATGTCTTTTATCTCAGGACCTTGATGTAAAACAGTTTTAACTGATCTCGTTATCCTGAATAAATAAATAAAAATAAATAAATAAATAGACATGATAAATAAATAACCTGTTGAAATGTGGATATACTGCTAGAGTGATATTGAAACTGCACTCATCGCAGCATTTTGTCAAGATCACCCGCCATGAGTGTTTTCATTATGCATAGCAAAAGTTGAATTCTGATGCAGTTGTATAAAGTGCAGCTTTTCTTAAGTATATAATGTGATGATAATATATATCTACTGATAAGTATATTAAAGTATATTATAAAGAGGAATAAAATTATTTTGTAATCATAGGTAATCATTATAATTGATTTTCTTTCAAGAAGATGCATTGGTTTTCTTCTTCTCTTTCCTTTTCCCCTTTGTTTTCAGTTTATTTTGAAACACGTGGGTATTCCTTATTCTATCATAAAAAGCAGGTCCTTACGTAAGTGTATATGTATTTGAACATCATTTTCATCTGATATTCTTGTACTAAAAGATTTGAAGTTTCATTTGAAGGAAGTGCTCTAGCACTGAAATTATTCCAATACAAAAGAGGGGAGAAATCTGTTCTAATCTAATAACCCCTATCTGAACTCATACCTTTGCAAAACCGCGAATCATTGATAACAGTTTTATAAGGATCGAAATTGTTTTACAATTTGCTAGAGTTTTGTAAATATTGAAAATAGTGTCTTACGTGGTTAAGCCTTTGTAATCTTTATTCTTATCTATTCATGTGTTATAGTAACTATACAATTTCAGCACTATGATATACCCTTTTTGTTAAACCATATGTGTTTTTTTTTTTCTTTGAAATGACAAGGCCTTGGTCTAAGTCTAATATTAGGGGGTTAATTGTATTTCTTGATTTGTCATTTGTTCTGTCCCAAAATATTTCCAAACACTTGTGATCATTCCAGATGGTTTCAGTCAGCAGTGGTCAGTATTAAGAAAATAGTATTGTTATCATTTTATCCCACTTCTCTTATTTTAATTCGTATGATTATCAGTACAAAATATTCCCCCCCCCCAACAGAAAGGAAAACGACTACAGCCGCCCCCTCATCCTCCGCCCCCAATTATCTGTTCTCGAAAATATTACTCATTCATGCATTGAATGATAAGAGTCCTGAGCAATAATTATGAATGCGGTCTATTAAACCAGTGTAAAGTGATTGTTTGTAAATTCGATATCTGGATGTAGCGAGTATTTAGAGCGAACCGTATAAACAGGTAAAGGAAGCATGTCTGATCGGGATATATGGCTGTGCATCCCGCGGAAGTGGCTGGCTGAATTTCACAGCTGATAGCCCTCTTGTCAAAGATTCGTCGCCGCAGAATATGTCGTGACCGCAAAATATTGTCATGAACGATCATGAAGATAATAGTTTGAACCCGTAATCTAGATCTTTTTGCCTCCACTATTTCTTTCATCAGAGTCTATGCAATCTTTCTTTCCGAGAAGTAAGGAAAAAGGGAATTGGAGAAATATATAATGAAACAAATTTTGCGACGACACTGCTTAAAATGCTGTGGAAGCTGCGCAGATTATCTCTCATTAAAAAAAATGTTGATTTGAGTTGCACTATGAAACAAATTTAGCTGATAAACTGAGGTAATTGTCATGATGAGAAAAACGTTCACATTTTAGAGTGTTTTCAATAATTGTATTACTGTGATGTAAAAATACTGAATGCTTCAGATTTGTAAGTGATAAGTGGTAATATTGCGTGTACATCAATGAAACATGTCTAGTTCATTGGGAGAGCTAACGGAAATGTTATATGAAAATATGCATGTATGTATGTGGTGTGTGTGTGTGTTTTATTTTCTCATGTTGTTCTTCAAAAGAAGTCAAATAAATCGTAGATTTTTTCAGTTAATGACATTATTATTGCCAATGAGGCATCTCCCATGTGATATTTTTCTACACAACGCGAATTTGATTATCTTTGTTAATGGAGAAAAAAAAGAAAGAATTATGCTCGCGAAGTAAGAAAGTTTTTAAAAATAATTATGTGTGTTTTACTAAAGGAAAGCAACATCATCTCGTTATCTTCATGTTTATGCGGTGTATCAAAATATCACTATACAAAATGGAATGTTTATTTTGAATAATCTCTCTTTAAAAAAAACCTACTGATCTCAGAATAAAGTCTGCCAATTAGAATAATCCCAGTAACCAAGGGCAAGTGTTGGACAAGTCCTCATCACGCTGTAGCACATTAGTAGATAATCGTGTTCCGACGTATTGGTTTTTTTTTTTTTTTTTACATTTTTGATGCAAACAGATTTAATTTCTAAAGGAGTAAGAGAAATCGGAGGAAAGTCAAGACTGAAAATTCAGCAAAAAGGATTTTTTTTAAAATGAAATATTATAAAACTGTCCATCCTATTACCACGGTATTCTGAATTGAACCATACCGCTCACACTCCATTTATTATAATCCTAACAATATACACTGGCTATATTATAATGATATCAATTATCTGTTCTTGTCAACAAAAAAGGAGTTTGACAAAAATATACATTTCTGTATCATGCATCAAGCATGTCGACGGATCTGAAGGGGGCGAACGGGCATGTAATCTGAAATACCTCCACACAAACATGGCGGTATACAAGTATTAGGCTAGGGTGTGTTTACTGTGTTATCATCAATTGCTATGTGATGATACATAATGACATGTTGTGAAAGAAACTGGTCCTTTCTTGCACCGGTACAACATCCATAAGCTCGCGGAATGGTCCCACGAGGGCTATTCAACTCGTCGCTTTCAGCCATCGAAGCTAGTGCATCAAGCTTGTCTACGCATAATTATCTGGATTATCGAAACAGTTCGATCTTTTGTCCGCTGCTCTTTTCAAGCTGTTCTTCTCACTCAACTCCCCCTTCCTCTCCCATAGAATTGTCCTTAATACACCTATTTAGGCTGAGCTATAGTCCGGCTATACAACCGCCGCACAGGACTAAAACACTCTTTTTTCCACCATTCACAATTGGCTTTCAATGCTTCGATTTAATCTTGTTTTTTGCAACCCCCTTCAGAAAAAAAAGACCATGGAGGGGTTAAAAAACGTTTTTGGCAAACTGACTGGGCGGAGTTTTGTCCCAGGTTGAGATGATGGGAAACTAATTATTTGGCTATTGATGTCTTTGTGGTGGGGGCAGAAAATCCATGTGGTCTTTTCAAGTAACTTGGCAGAGGTGAGGGGTAATGTGAGGTTTCAACTAGAGTGATTATTGACCCCCCTTTCAGGCAATTCATACAGAAAAGAAGAAGGATATAAAAAAGGGGAAATGATTTGGTCGAGGGCACAACAGTTAATTCTCATTCTCTCTGTTCATCTCATTGTTCTTTAGTTATAGCTCTGTCTCACTCCTACTTTCCCTTTATATCTGATCTGACATTTTTTTTCTCTCTCTTACTTTCTCTTACCTTCTTATATGTTTTTTTTTCTCTCTCTCTCTCTCTTTCTCTCTCTATTTACGTCCATCTCCCCCCCCCCCCCAATTCTCCGTGTTTCTATTCCTCCCTTTCTCTCTCCCTTCTTTTTCTCTCTCCTCTTTTTTTTTTTTCTTCCCTTTTTGTTCCCCAACAGTATAAAAGCACAAAAATGCATGTGGTTTAGAATCCTATTTTCTGTTATAAGTTCTAAGTATTACCCCAGCGCACAGCTTTAATGGGATCAGACTGACATGAAAGGTTGGCAAGATAAAAGAATTCATAACGACAACCTTCCATTTCATTTTCAGTTAAATAGCAGATAATTTGCCTCTTATATCGCTTAAAATATTATTGTCAAGACATCAACCGGCCTCTCATTTTCTCTTTATCATGACGAGATTATTCCTGTCGGTCGTCTCTCACTGTCTGTCGATCCCTCTGTTTATCTCCTTGCCCCCTCTTCCCCCCCCCCCCCCCCTCTTTCTTCCTCCCGCCCTCTCTTACACTTTCTCTGTCTTTCCTACTTCACTATCGATCCGTGTTTAACATGTTAAAACCCCTTTCTTTGTCCAGATAACCTGTCTTTACATTCTCTTATCATTTTCGCGAAATGTCATCCCCTTTGAATTACAGTGTCTTTCATTTTCTTTTTCTTCCCTCTCTGCCTTCATTATGCATGTTATAACACTGAACGTTCTTTCACCATTCCTTGCAATGTTTTTTTTTAATATGCTTATTACAGCTCGGCCTTCAACAAAATTTACCGTCCCTCCCCAAAGCATTACTGGTAAGAACTTTCATGATATAGATTGATTCACTCTCACTATTTGAATATTTTCACGTCAAAAATCCTCATTCCTAGTAAGTCAAGTTAGAAGAAGTAAGGTTTTAAAGAATATCATCATTATGCCTTCTTTTTGGATGAGTCTCCAAACGCCAATGCACGAAGCATTGAAGAATACTTTGCCACAATGATGGGCGAAGGTTAAGGTAATGACAAAATGATCGCTTCAAAATAAACATCACTAATTCAATAGTAGGAGGCCGACCCCACTGACTCCAAACACAAGCATTCTCGCTCAAGATGCCTGCAAAAATACTAGATCAATACGCCTTCGTGATTTGATTTCATTTTAATTCAGCTATCTAATTTCACCTATATGCACCACGACATACCCTGTAATAACAGCAGCCGTTGATAGTTAACTTCGTTGTGAACAATGCCCTAAACTAAACAATCACCTTGCAATTAACTCATAGACCGTTCACATTCGGGCATATTAAGTCAAATTTTTGTCCTTGTATCTGTGGTCTCTCTCTCTCTCTCTCTCTCTCTCGCTCCTTTTCTCTCTCCTATATCTATCTACAAGGAATTTCATCTAACCTTTTTAAAACAATGTATGCTTTTGTTCCAAGCAATGTTTAAATTTATCATTACTCGTTATATAAGAGCCCTCTCGCATAATCCGGGCGTACCCCCCCCCCCCACTATCCCTCTCTCTTCTCCCTCCTTGCCTCTCTTCTCCGTTTTTGCAGTCTTCTTCTTTATCTCCCTCTTTCTGACTTTTTTCTTCTTATTATTTTGTATACTCGTATTAGGTCAAAAACGCATCGTATCATGGTGGTTCAATATAATTTTATAGATGGTTTTGTTAATGATGTTCTGTTTCATTTCTCTTTCTATACCTTTTTAATATTCATATTTTCTGCTTGTTCTAGGTTCCAATTTTTCTTTTTCGTTTTCTCTTCTTAAAGTTTTCCATTTTCTTCTTTTCACTTTCTCGCTCTCTCTTTCTGTTTTTTTTTTCTCTTTCTCTTTCTTTCTGACAAACACAGACTCATTCTCTCTTCTATCTTTCTCTGTTTCTTACCCCCCCCCCCCATTTCTCCCTTTTATCTCTATCTCCGTGTCTCTTTTCATCTTCTCCATGTCATCTTTCCGTTTCATCCATTTTCGTCTAATTTGGTCCCTGAGTATTCTTCCACCAGCCTGTCCCACGTCCCTCATCAACCATGTCAACTGATGGACATCGGGGTAAATTAAGAGACGGGGAATTCAATTTGGCTGTCATCTTTGTAATTAGGGTTAGGGATAATATGTTTACGTTGTACTGTTACTCCGTATGATTCAAGATCATACTCTTGGGGCTAAATGGGTCATATTGTATGTCACTAGGAAAAACAGCTATATCACCACGACGATTACCATCTACACGAATATGAATATCCCGGAGAACACAACGAAAATCATAATTTATGTAATTAGCCTGAATAAAACAAGTTAGGCAAAAACAAGGGTTCTGTGAACGGAGATGGATCGGGAAAGCATGAGGAAGAGATAAACTACAGAAGATGATTTTTAATGAGAAGACAAAGAAGAGGTTAAAAATAGGTAAGAAAATTACAAGAAGTTAGAAGTAATGGGGAAGTAAAAGAAGATAACAAAAAAGAAACAAAGAAGTAGATGGAAAGGAGAAACGTGCATAAGGACCCAAGATTTAGGAATTAAATAAAAATGTATTAATGAGGGAAATTAATTAACTATGTGATTAATATAAGTAAATAATAGAGGAAAATTAGAAAAATGGAAATAAAAGATTATCTTGCACTTACGTAACTGAGAGTATAATGTCATTACAAAACTACGCAGAATGCATTCTACACGCAGTTCCATCTTACTTATTTGGCATGTTTGGGATAACAGATTCTTCGTTTCTTTACTTGCTGAACATATGGAAGGCCTATCTATCTATTTCCAAGCGGACTTTACTTTTGCACAAAGTGGAGAGTATACGGCCACCGTGCTTGCATGGTGTATATTTTAGTCATCTTTCTCGTTGCTGCCTCCCCATTCTTTACAATGTATCGCCGGGATCGCTAGGGGCTATAATTTGCAGTGTTTGCTCTTCAGACGGTTTCTGTGCCACTTGCTTTTGCGATGAGGAGGATGGAAGAGCATAAAGGCCCGCTAAGCAAAGATGTCAACAAATTAAACAACACCCATCCTCTTCAGTGGTCCATAGCCCCAGTGACAGATGCGAGTATTTAAAAACCCATCCCGCCGCTGCCACCCATTACAAAGAATATAATGGTCAATAGGAAATGATTCCGAAATGTGATGATGGTAAAGAAAACCAACCGGCAGTCATTATACTTCTCCTGGGAGTTAAGTGTGACAAGTGTAATTTGCAAAAAGAAAAAAAAATGCAAAAGGGATGGCGTAATTGAGTTGTCAGTGGTGGACTACCTAGTATCTAGACCCACTAGTCATGCTAGTAAGCATGGTAAGAGGCATTCCATTAATAATCAAGCATAGCACGTACCGATCAGACAGTGGTTAAGGCACAATGACGCAAGACGTATTTTATTTTGTCTTACTTTTTCTTGTGTTTTTTTTTAACATCACCCCCCTATGCAGAAAAAGTCTATTCCTCATAATGAAGTCTTCTCCATGATTGTGAAAAACCACCCACTTCTGCAGCGATTCCTCTTTTCTTCAACATGTTCTTTGCTCATGCACTGCAATGTATACTAATGTTAGTTTTCTAGAACTGCCGTCCTCTCTTTAGAGTGGTTTTTGTCAGGTTATTATTTGCCTAGTCTGATGGTGTTGTCCCCCTCTTGATCCGAGTACTTGGGTTGCTTTTGTTCCACAGTGTCATCAAAGAGTGTGGGCATCAATGATAGTTGTGCCTCTTGTCGCATTACTTCTCACCAATATCGATATTAACGAATAAAATCGAATGGGTACAAACTGCAGCGTGCACTTTGGTAAAACTTGGTATATTGTGTTATCAAAATGTTAATATGAATGCAGAAGAAAAATAAATCAAATCAAATCAAATCAAACTTATAGCATTGGCTAATCCGATCTTAATCTGGCATATCTAAGGTACATGAAAAGATGTGCCCTTGTTTTCCATCTATCTTTATTTTAAAAGCTTTTAAAAGCTATTCAAAAGTAAATTTGCATCCATCATGAAGTGACATCTTTTCGGATCGGAAATGTTTCGGAATTCGTCCTTTTCCAAGAATTCTGGATGCATTTATTCGCCCCTCTTCAGTCACGTCACTGAAAGCGTATATACGTCCCGCTTCAGTCCGTATGAATTATTGGCGAATGAAAAGCGTGACCTGGGGCATTTGAAGCTTGTGTAATTTTCGCGCTAAAACTATACCCCTGTAAATTACATCGATTATCGATTACCTGCATGTATGCTGCATGATCTGGCGTTAACGACAATATGCAATGAATGAAGACACTCGTCTGTCGAGTGTTTTACGATAGATAGTGAGTTGCATCGGTTAAAGTATAAATGAAGCTACAGATGAAATGGGATTTGATTCTCGTCATATCCCTATTGTTTTCTTTTTATCTTAGTATGTTTCATCATGTGTTTGCAGGCATGCTGGTATGGTGTTATTGACCGGTCGTCGACCATCAGTTTACATATCCATTAGCTTCTAGTTTCTTATGTTTGATAGATTTTTTTTTTAAAGGATGGAATCATAAAAAAAAAATCAATAGCAGTAACTATTTTTTACAATAAAAGACTTCATTTCAACGTATAAAAGTCTGTGTTATGTAAGTCTCACCAAATCATGTAAACAAATTAGTTCATGTTCAGTGGACTTGTCAAATGATACAAAAAGTATTCATTTTTCGAGTTCATGAAAACATACTGAATAAATCTGAAACGCACTCGTGTAGACAACAACATTCTAATATCTTAACCAAATAAAACCTTCAGGCTCTACTCTAGCAACTGTTGCAAGTTCATATGTATCTATTGAAACCGTGGGATAGTAGGAGTCCTGTTTTGTTCCTAGTTTTACACACTACTTTTTACCGAGGGAGAACATGTATATGCAGAACTTCAGGGTTAGAGCAACAAAATAGAAATCAAACTTGTGTAGTCCAGTCCATTGAGTTTAGCGGACCCCTCGCTGGTAGGATCGTCGGTATCAATAGCGCGACGGAACTGCTGGAGTTTTCACCGATTAGCCTCGATCTCGCACAAGGAGAAAGAGATTTTCCTCTCCATTTATCGGCGCCCTTACCTCGGTCTATCATGTCTATTCTTCTTAGGGTTGGGGAGCGGTATTTAGAAGCTGGCAGCGCTGGAGCCAGTGCCTAAACAAGACACGGATCTATCCAGACTGACGTAGACAATCAAAACCAACTCAACCAGAGTCAAAGCCGTGTTGAATCGTTTTAAAAACCACGAGTTTCTTTTTCTATCCGAATGGGATATCATAACCCTCATCATGAATAATATATCTATTGTGATCTTGTTTCAGTTTTCATCGAGTGAATGATGGAATTTTTCTCCCCTTTTGTTGGATCGTATGGCCTTGCGTATTGCCATACCCGCTCTCGTGGAGGAAAAGAAAATAATGTGTTGGCGTCGGAAAAATTTGTATTCATTCATTTCCTTTTTTTTTTTAAAGGCAGATTAGCCGTTTTTTTTTAAGTTGAAAAATCGTGACATATTTAACTAATGATCGTCACACTTATTTATTTTCGTACCCTCAACATCGCAAACTCATTATGCGCTGTCAGTGTTGAGTGTCATTTCTACTGGCTGTGCAGGATCAACACATCATTTCCATTGATTATTCATTCATTTTATGTGTAAAATTAACTATATGCTATATGAATAGTGCATTGTTTATCATGCAATAAAAGGAAGGGGAAACGACAAGTACTAAATTATCATTTTTTTCACCGAGGCTGAAGGCCGAGGAAAAATAGACCTGCACGAGGGATAATTGAGTATTTGGAGTTTAGTTCATAATCCAGAGTAATTATGCATCATGTCAACAGAACATGCATTACTTATTATAGTAAACAAAGCCCTAACGATAGATCTAGTGTACCACATTAAACACGGGATTCCCCGTGCAAAATTTACGCACGTCACGTGATGCAGATCTAACCAATCACATCACTTATTGTACAAACACTATTTACTATGTCATATTTTATATATATATATGAGAAATTTGAGAACAGAATTTCTCTTTCTCACATCATACAGGAAGTCTGTCCTTTGAGTTTCATGGACCTCCAAATAGTTCCCTTCCACAGCAGTGTCACATGCGACTAGACTGCGTTCGCGAGCGCGTATCACAACCCTCTCTTTCAGTACGCTACGAGAATGGCGCCTCCATAAACTAAAACACTTCAAAGATCACGTGCTCAAGCCGGGTCAGCCTTGGGTCAAAATATGTTGTTAAGCGTATAGATCAGCTCTCAGTTTATCTGTGAGTTTTATTGAAGTCATTTCAGAAAGCTCAGTTGATATTTTTTATTTTGTATCCAGTATGGCTTATGCATGAGGAAGATCATGATTTGTTAGTTGTCTGATTTGTTCTTAAATACAAACAGAGCAAGGAAGAGATCACAACAGTTTTGTCTTACTTTTTCTTGTGTTTTTTTTTTTTTCTTCTTCTTCTTCTTCTTCTTCTTCTTCCACAAAATTAATAAAGAGCAACAGATACACAAGTTATGAATACAAATTTTTTCATATTGTCTAAAACAATCTGAATTTGCACATGCCAAGGAAAATACACACGTTTTTAATATAGTTTACAGTTTTGTATTTCTAATGCTCTTTATCTGATGCAATCGTTTTTATATTCGGGCATTCCCCCCCCCCCCCCCTTTTCTCAGCATAATTCCTCTTATTTTTCATATGCCTCATCATATTAGAAGTGCTGAAATGATATTGTCTCTGAGTAGTTTGTGCCATTAATGGAAAAAATAACCGTCGACGTAAAAGCGGACCTTATTCCTTCTGCTCGTAAACACATGGGAATAGTCCTGAAAACACCAGTAGATGTGTTAAGTAAACAAGCCGTGTAATTCATCACGGTGATTACTACTTGTCGCTGGTGTGAGTATGCTTGCATTCTTCTCATATTGTTTACCCGTCACTGGTACACATTGTATATTAAAGAGATTAACCCATCACGATTTTCTGGTAGCAATTTTCATTCTATTCCGCACACACTCGCCAGACGGGGCGTGTGTATGATTTGTTGAGAAACTATCTGGGATTACTGAGTGCGCGTTGTATTACTTTCAACATGATTTGATCAGAGTACTGTTATGATCAATATCCCCAGGCTAGTATGATTAAGGGGGATGTAATTGGCTCACCTCCTTCCTAATATTCATTTATGAAAAGTAATGAATATATATTGTCGATCCGACTCAACCAGTCATATTACAAAAGTGGATTGAACTTCTTGAAATCTCTTCTCTTTTTTTCTTTTTCTTCCGACAAATACCTTTTTAAGGGAAGCTTACGAGTGCGAGACATATCAGGCGAACACGACATGAGATGTTGCGAAGCAGAGGGCAACATAGCGTTCCCCCTACTGTTCTTTTACCGTCTTGCCGTCTGTCCCACATCAGACCTATATCATTTCTCTCGTGTTTTCCCGCCCCGAGCGTTGCTATCGCGATACACCCTCGTGCGCTGTAGTCTGCGTCTGTACGAGTGGTGCCTCTAATCTCGTTATGATATAATACAGACTTTTGTTAACAAAGCTGACAGATATCGTTGCTTTTATTGCCCTTGTCGTGACTGCCATACAGAACGCTTTCATTTTGGAAGTCTTTTAACATGGTTGATCCTTGGCTTTGTCGACGAAAATTTATTGGGTTGACACGATGTGGTTGCTTTTTAACATGTGGAGCCCGATTTCATTGTTTTTGTCCAAGTAAGATTATATTTCTTCATTTTTCTTCTCCCTTTTCTCCTTTTCTCCTTTTCTTCATTTCTCTCCCTTCTGTCTCTGGCTGCCTGTTTCATTACTTTTCAGCCATTACTCTCTCTCTCTCTCTCTCTCTCTCTCTCTTTCTTTCTCTTTAGTTTGCATTCATTTCTCTTTCTCTTTCAGTTCTTCCTTTCATCCTCTTCCTTTTCTCTTATCTTGTCTTTTAACTTTCTTTTCTTGGTTTTTCTGCTGCATATTTTCATTAAAGGTTAGGGCCTGATAGTTAACAGACTTCTTGCTGACTATTTGACCAATATTACCCATCGGCTGTTTTTTAATCCACAATCATAACTAACTGACCACAAGCGCTGTCCAAAACCAGGTCAAAAGTCATTGCTTTGTTCCTCCTTATTCTTACCTTGTTCACTTAGAATTGAAACACTTTTATTGCCCGAAGGTCTTGGTTTGGTGTCAGTCTTTGGAATTATTTTTTCTTGTCGCGAGGTCGACATCTAACTGAGATGATGCCCACGGCAGAGATCCCGGCGGCGAGATGCACTCTGAAGAAGGGCTGGAATCTGCGAAAGACTAACATCACGCACCAACGGTATCCAAATAGTACTGGCTATGGTATAGGCGGTAATTGAATTAGAGACATTCGGTTGCTCAATTGCAGGATTGCCCATATCAAAACATGCCATATTCACTTTCAGCTTCATCTTATTTTCCTTCTGAGGTCCAAATCGAGATTGTGGGAGCCATATGTGGGATAACGCCTTGACTGACTGAGTGTGGAATGGTGGATGTTTATGCAACAAACACCGCAGTTGTTAAAAATGAATTTCTCTGATTAATATTTCGCGCGTTTGCGAATGATATTTTGACAGTTTAAATGTTGTTCTTGTAACGGTGAAAAGAAAGTCAGAATCCTTGAATATCTTTTTTTTTTTTACAACACTGAAGGCCTTTTCAGAATAACTCAAACCTTGATCTTCTTCATAGCAATATGTTTCTTGTTTCCAAATTCCATCTTATCGATATTAACTTCTCTTCCTCGGCCATACAACTCTGTCATATTATCATGTACATGTTCTGATCGAGTTATTCCCAGACGTGTCTCTCTCTCTCTCTCTCAAAATGTTGATCGTATTGATAGAAACTCATCTTTTTGCCTATTTTTTTTTACTCTAAGCTTAATCTATAAGGATATCTGTATAATATTACCAAAAATTAGAAATGAACGTGATCCTTATAACATGTTGCAATATACAATTAACAAGTCTAACTGAAATATAACACAAAATAAAAAGTTGTGCATCTACGTTATGAATCATAGCAGTGAGGTTGTACAGCTTGGTGTTTTGATTTTGCAACAGGCGCAATATGTATCTAAGCATATTAGTCACCTTTTGCTTTTCGTTGAATATTCCCACAAAACACTGCGGGCTTGGTGTAGGAAAATGTATTATCTAGCCTCTTTCTTTCTTAAAAATGATTAAAAGAGAATCCCCCCCCCCCCCCAAAAAAAAAAAAAAAAAAAAAAAAAAAAAAAGATGCGTGATATATTTCTCACGTACCAATCACAGTCATGCAGAGAAAGCAAGGCAACGGGAAAGCCATTACTCACTAGTCTTCGCTTTTGGAAGCCTAAGTTTCATTGTGAAAATTGAAGTTTTAGGGTTGAATTCTAACAAGCAAAGATGGCGTCGTGACACCACCTGGGTATCAATTGGGTGTGAACCTGGTGCATTTTAGCTCGGGCCGTCAGATCCATGCGACATTATATGTCGGAGGTTAACTGATCCCGAGATTAGATTATGTTCGAACGCGAACCTTAACTAGGTTAGCTCTGTAGGAATTCGGGTGTCCTGCCTACTTAGAAAAAAATCTGGAGAGAAAGAACGAGGAAAATGGAGAGAGTAGAAGAAGGAAAAGAAAAGAACAATAGGACAAGGAAAAGGGGGAAAGAAAAAACAGTACACGAGGAAAGGAGAGAAAGAGATGACGAAAGCGATAGATATGGCCCTGAAGTGTACGTCATGACTGTTTTGTTTGTACTTTCTCAATGGAAGATACCTCTAAAACAAAATGATTCTTGTTTTCTGCAACGTTCATAGATATTTCTACAACTATGAAGAAGTCATACATCGAAAGATATCATAATACGTGTATATCTGACTGACCTTCCGTCACATGTACATTGCTATATTTATTCGGATTAAACCCCCGTGGAAGTATGATTCTTTTAATTATGGAGGCTGATAGTCGCATACCTCTGCTGTTTATAAGTGATAAAATAATACATTTTCATTTTCATTTCCAAATTCTCTTTTCCCTCTGGATCTCGCCGACAAAGAAGGCTTCTTATTCTGCATCTTCAAGTTTATGAAGGGTATCCCCCTAGCGAATCTTAGACCAAAAAAAATATCCCTTATGTTATGGTGGTCATAGATTATAAAGAATTACAAAGAATTTGCATGTTCTTTTTACATTTCTAGCACTTTGTTGAATGCCACTGACCTGTACCGTTTCTGCTCCCTTCTCTCTCTCTCTCTCTCGCTCTCTCTCTCTCTCTCTCTCTCTCTCTCTCTCTCTCTCTGTCATTCACACACCACCTCCCCACACTCCACTTCACCCCCCCCCCACATCCCTTCATTGCCAGTGAAGAAAAAAACACAGAATCACGATGAAATTCGTATCTTGTATATTTCAGTGTATTGCTCTTTTTCGTGTTTGCCCGAACGTAATGCGTTTGACACCTTCATGCTGCCCGCGGCGTACCCTTAAATTAAGTTTGGTATCATTAAGGAGCACGGAGAAGATCACACCTAGGAGGATGGATGATGGGGGATGCGGGCTGCTGGTGGTGGTCATGGTGGTGGTGGCGGTGGTGGTAGTACAGTGGTAGTATACATCTACGAGATGCTCACAGGGTATGGCTTCGAAAGCAGTATAGCAAATGAATGCATTTATGGTCATACATATAATATCATCCTCCTCATAGCAATGATTAGATTACTTTAAATTCTAACATGTTTCCTTGATCTAATGTAGCGATCCCGCAATTCTGTTCTAAATTCTCGTTCTATTCATGGTTTCGCATCACAATGATTACGTGAAGGGGAATCGTGAATGTCTCCATACTCAGCTTTTGAAGATCATCTTAGTTCATTAAGTTCGCCTGCCCTTTCATTTTAAGGCAACTTTTCTTTTCGACAAGACTTGATATAAACATTTTAGTTAAATTCTTTTATAGTGATGTACAAGTTAAAGATTATAGAGAACATTCACATGTGTAAAACTGAACTTGAGCAAAACTTCTTTCTGGAGAGAGTGGACGTCGTATACCTTTTTACCCCCTCCCCGATCTTTCTCTCCACCCGCTTTCTATATCTCTCTGTATTCTGTCTGTATATCTGTCTGTTTATCTGTCTGTTTATCTGTCTGATTATCTGTCTATCTGTCATTCTATCGCTATTTAGCTATCCCCCATCTCTTTCCCTCTCACTAACGGTGCGTAAATGGCATTTGCTGTCTTCAGGAGTGAAACTAAAGAACGAATTACCAACTAAAATTCTCGGGGCTGTTGAATGGCTGATTGCATTGGCAAGATTGAGGAGAAAAAAGTAACAAGATCAGATACAAATAATGGCAGATGAGGAGTTTAAATGAACAGCTAATTGTCTCCTCTTCAAAGTCAATAGGCATTTAGTTTGCTTAGAAACAGACGTGGCGGAACAGCCACGGTAGGGCAGGCAGTTTCGAGTGTCATCTTATCCGCGACAAGTCGGATTACGGTTTTGGGTTACGCGACGGAGATACATGCAGCGCCCCTGGTCGTTGCGCTTTCTGAGTTCCCTCTCTCTCTCTCTTGCCATCTCTCCCTTCCCTTTTGGACCTCCTCCCAAACACTTTTTCTTCAATTTCACTTCTATTTTCTTTCTGTTTTTACCCATCTTCGTATCTCGTACCGTTCTCTCTTTCTCTCCCATTAATGCTGAAAATGGTAGTGAAAATCATCTTCATCATTCATACATTGGCAAAAAGCCGTTAGCGTACATGAAAAGAGAGAGAGAGAGAGAGAGAGAGAGAGAGAAGTATAGAGAACTGAGCCTGAGAATATAGATATTACTACTTTAATATGAGGATTGCTTCTAGTTACTCAACTGCATTTCTAAACGTTACAGGTCCATACAGTTTACAAATGGCTGGGGCTAAGGAAAGATGGAGCTATGTCCTATTTTTTCATGGTCTCAGTTTGATGGAAGATCATGATACGGCCTAATTTCTTAAATCAGATTTTAAAAGGGTTTTCTTTTTCTCTCTTCTTCTCTGCACTTCCAACGCCACATGACTTAGGGAGAGGGGGAAGGGATCCCAGTGAAATGCCTCCAATGTTATCCAATTATGCGATTGCATTCTGTGCATAGAAAATCACTACATGGAAGGGAAATGAATTCGTCTTTCATTTTGGAGGCGACTTTTTGATCTTTTCCGATTCATGTAGAGGAACAATTGCACCGCCTGCAAGTGAGTTTCAATTCAAAGATGGATGGTACCGGCCCATTAAAAAAAAAAAATCAGTAAGATTGAATCGTTTGGCACCTTTGCTTTCAACGCGAAAATTTCAAGTCAATCTAATTTGTTTAGCTGACAAAGAAAATGTTAAAATAGATCGTAAAGAATCAGAGTTAATTTTGTATGGTATGTATTACCAGTCCGATCCCAACCATAGTAAGAGAAGAGCGAGAAAATGAAAATAAGTATAAAAAATTGTCAATAAAATACATCAAGAAAATGAGAGAGAATAATGCTAGGATTTCTATGGGATTCTAAAGGCTATGAGTTAACATAAATCGCGGAGAGAATTATAGGCGCGTAATTTGATTAGGACCCCTTGTTTAATCTCATATGGGGCCTGATGCTACTTACAGGCAAAAAAAAATAAAAATGAAATAGCCCCCTTTTTTGCTTACTTGTCTATAAATATGTCTCCTGTGAAATATGAGAGAGAGAGAGAGAGAGATCCCGTGATTCTATTTCGACATTCATTGATCCGCTAGCCTTATTAAGATACAAAGACGAAATCACATTTTATTTAACGAAATTGAAGTCATCTCTATACCCATATACTCTGCTAAATGAATTTTATTATCGGCTGCATGAATGGGGCTGGGTAGCTATGAATAACCGAGTAGGATGCTCCTACAATGAAATATGATTAGTTTATGGGCAATTTTCACATCTCTTTTCACAAAAAAGAGGGTAGCTTGGTGGTAGTTAAGGAGCGGAGAAAATCAAATTTGGTTATTAGGTGCGCCTACAGTTCAGTCTGGCGACCCCTGGAGAGAGGGGGAAGTTCCGCGCCCGCGCTCTCGACTCCACGAGGACGGACGCCCGTATATATCTTGGCATAAACCATCACTGCCGCGTACCATACTCTAGCTGATCTGAAATCAGCGAACTTACGAGGGGCCCGCGTTGATTTGACACAAATGAGGGTGATTTAATGAATTGAAATTAACTAAAGGATTCAAACAACGGGGATAACACGCTGTTTTATGCAACTACCGAGTTAAATTGATACCCCTCCCACTACTCTCGCTCATGTGTAATCGCGTAAGATCAAGTCGTATAAAATTCTGGGCTCGATGTTCTAATCGGTGCCCACTGCTGAGTTAACATCCGCGCAGGGGACGGCCATACCAGTAGGGGACCCCACCTATCACTTCTCCTCAAAAACATTATTATTTGAAGGAAACAGTAGAATTAACAGATGAAAATAATAAGTTGTTCTATGTCAACCTTCGAAGGTGATACCGTTCGTCCTGTAGAGACCCGCCTCTTCCAAATTCATTTAGCCATCAGGATTGAGCGACAGATTGTACCTAACTTTCTTTGAATAAAGTTTTCTCTTTTTTTAATTAAGCTAAGCCCTATTACTGACATAGAAATTGCGGTCATGGTCTAATTTCCAATATCTGACTTACCGTTGATGACAAAGTTTGATTATTCAGATTCACCTGTTCTTTTTATAACGTCATTAGTATTGTCCGTGTACATTTTGCCCTCCAACAATTCATGACCTAATTATATCGGTCACTGTCGATAAGCATGAGTCAAAATTTTACAATCAAAAATATCGAGGAAAGATAAAGATTCAGTTGTCGGTGAAAATCGCTGTAACCTTTGCCGAACTAATTCATATCCTGCAATGGTCACTAAAGGTAAAAATTTTTTCCTCCTTTTGCTACCAAAAGAGGGGGAAATTTTGCGATAGGGGCTTATTGTGCAAATCTGTTGATAAACGAAAGCGGGAATGTATAAGCGATGCATTTTATCGCCTGATTAATATTTTGTCTATATTATAATCTGCAACAACCACCTAACTTCACTCCATATAATGTTTTGAGAAAAACTGCAATCACATTTAGTATGGAAGAAAAAAAAAGTCAATTTTAGTTTCATGTGCATGGTTTAAATGATGTTTGAGGGCTACGAGTTTTTACTGGGCACCTCGTTCACTTCTCAAGGAATATAACAAAACAGAAGTTTGAATGATATATGAAGAAAAATGAAAGGAATGAAATAAGTATAAGGTTGATTTATATATTTTCGCTCGAATTCCCCATGGAGGCTTTGCGATCTCACGATCGATGAAGCGTTAATTTCGAGTCCCTTGTTCCAATATTGTCATGTCTTCATCTGTCATAACACCACCTCACACCCTCCTAATGCGCCTCTCTCTACCCCACTCTCTCTCTCTCTCTGACTCTTTCTCTCTTTCTCTCTCTTTCTCCCTTTCTCTATTTTATTTCTTTCTCTCCCTTTCTGTAGTTTCTCAATCCCTACTTCTCTTTTCCCCTTAAGAAATCCACATACATACACTCTCTCTCTCTCCTCCCCCTCCTCCTCAAATCTCAATATCTTGTTCCTTTAATTACACCCTTTTCTCTGTTTCATAACCAAATTTACATCTATAAATAATAATCTCCTCTGTTTTGTCCTGCTTTTTACACGATATTCGCTTTACCCGTCTCTCTCTCTCTCTCTCTCTCACTCACTCCTCTGTTTCAATTTCCTCATAATCATGATAATGTCCAATTCACGATGAAGTCACATATCGAACAAAACAAAGTGTATAAGAGTATTCATTTTTCCTTCAAGTTAAAAGGAAAAATATTATAAAGTAAACTATAGAATGTGGAATAGTTGAGCTGACTGCAGTCTTAGTCAACTGTACCGGAGCTCTGAGCGAGTGCTAAAGATCGCTATTTTCACACCCATAGCCCGATGTACAGAGGAAGGCACGAGGAGTCTTTCAGCTGCCTCTAGTCCCAGACGTGCTAAAAATCGTTGGGAGAATGTCGAGTGACCCCGCTGGACAGGTGGAATTGCCTCCCTGTATCACAACCAACGGAAAAGAGGACCGTCATTTTGGCTTCTCCACAAATAATCCAAGCTCTGCTATCCATTTAACCTTCTTGAAGAGAAGAAAAAAACACGAAACAATATATCTATCAGAGTCTTATTTTGTTCATTCCGTTTTATGTGTTATCTTTCGAAGTGCAATTCAGAACAAACCCAGCTGAAGTTGCACAAAGCTAATCGTTAATTTTCATCATTGAGCCTGAGATTCATGAAATTCCGATCATTGATGTGACCAGTAAAGAGCACCACTTTCTAAAATTGTAAAAGAAATGCACTAATTTCAGAGTTTTCTTCATCGTTTGTGTGAGAATGTAATGCACTCAAGTCAGCCATTCTAAATAATCAGGACTTGTGTTCTGATGATAACTGTGCATATAAATCTCTATTTTTAATCAGGTTTTTAAAGATCATATTTTTAGGTTGAAGGAATATCCACGAACGAAAACTTAAGAAGGTCTGGGGAAATGAAAGGGTAAGGGAAATGAATATAAAAGTTGATTATTGTCATAATTACCACGAAAAGTGGGGGAAGATTGGCAGGAATTGGGAAGTGATGACAAAAATATTGCTTATGAAAAAGGAAAATACCACTCCATAAAAACTTCACCATATATATTTTGTGTAAGTACGTTATGAAAAGTATTTCCCTTTTCTGTTTTTAACAATGGACACGTAATTTCAATAACAACTGTACCATGTGTACTGTTGGAGAAAACTGGCAATGAAAAATATAACGAAATAAAGGAAATTTGGTGAAAATTAGCTGCAGTGGAGGGGAAAATCTCACATCAATATGCCGAAACTTGCTACACTACTGTACGATATAGCTAAGAGATTATACCGGGAAGTCATTAACTTCAGATGAGAAAATATGTGGTAGAAAAACACTTGGAGGGTTCAGAACCGAAACTCTTACAACTTTTGGCGGAAGCTATTGTTACAAATTCCCTGACCCTTGCAACAGTTATAACTAATCCCCCTATGAGCCATTATTGTGAATAACAATATTTATACAAAACGCGTTATACTCCGAAAAAAAAAAGCCCAGCAGAGCCTTGTTCGAAAAAAATAGATTATTAATGAAGTTTTCTTGCAACAGCGCCCGAAACTAAACGAAACGCCAAGTAGGGGTTGAAGAGCGGTACATGTTTGGACAGAGAGGGGCAAGCGCGTGCTGGGGTTTGGGGCGATAGGGGTGCGCGTGGACCTAATGTGGGGCTGCAGGGGTATGGCGAAATGCGGGGCTGCTTTAACAAGCTGAACTGTTTTACTTGAAGTAAAAAAAAAAAAAAGGAAGAGGGAGAGATATAAAGAAGAAGATGAAGAAGAAGGAGAAGAAGAAGAAGAAGAAGAAGAAGAAGGAGGAGGAGGAGGAGGAGGAGGAGGAGGAGATGAAGAAGAAGACGAGGAAGGAGGAGGAAGAGGAGGAGGAGGGGGAGGGGGAGAAAAAGAAAAAAGAAGATACAGAAAAAGAGGCGGAGGAAGACGAGAAAAGGGAGGGGAAGAAGCAAGAGAGAGAGAGAGTCAGAGAGGGGTTGAAATAAAGAAGAAAGAGACAAAATCATAAAATTCGGGAATATTAATTGAAAAACTACGCAGCATATAAACATTAAAAAATGGTGAATAATCATTCTTGGAATAATGATCAGGTGAACATATCTCGAAAAATATATGAACATGAACATGACTGAATCTAAAGAAACATAAACTCTTTCTAAGTGTTAGATCTGCATACTGTTCGATTCTCCGAAGATACACTGCGGAGGTTCTAGAACTGTATTCCCTTGTGAAATGTTCAGAAATTAATACGTTATTCATTACTATTTCTGACCTTGTTTTCCCCTACACATTACCCTATCACTCCTCGGGGTGAATTTATTGTGGCAGTAATTCACGACTCTCACCCGGTCCATCTATTATCTCTCTGAAATAGAAACCTTTGCTAATGATGATCGCACCATCTTGAATAGTATAAAACGCGTCACAGTTTGAGACGGAAAGCATGAAAAGCGACAAGTATCGCTAATCGGTGGCGTTTGCGTGGAAGAATGCAACCTGCTCCCATCTTAAACATCACCATGATCATGATGATACAAGTCAAAGGAGCATGAAAGTCTGAGATTTGGTCACAGATCTTTAATGATGCCCACACGTCGAGCTGGCAATGTTGTCACGGGTCGTCGGATCAAGTGGCCCCGTTTCAAAATGAAAATCACGGCGGATGTGATGATGCGGATGATGACCAAGAATGAAAAGACGGTCTGTTGATGGTGGTGAAGAAGAAGAAGATGAGGAGGATGATGATAGAGGTTGGTAGTGATGGTGATGGTGGTGATTATGGTGGTGGTTGTGGCACAGAACTAGAAAATAATGGAATGGTGATGATTTTAATGCATCTTCGTTCAGTGCCTCACGCCTTGTTTAACAAGCTTTTCATTGGGTGGCACTTTGAGAGAAAGGGTTTCTTACCAGTCTGCCACTATGGGAATCCTCTAAGGGACCAGAAACTCCTTATTCTGGGGTGTTGAGACGTAAAACGGCCCAATTCATTTGTCATTTATTTCTACAGAGGGGTGCGAAAGGGGTGCTAAACCAGACTTTAGGGGGTAACGACACGAACCGACAAAATTTATAGTTTTGATGCGAAAGGAAATTCAAGATGCGGATTAGAGTTAATCAGGGTCTTTTGAAAACAAGTCGGTTTTATAATGAGTGTATTTCTTCCGTGCATTGCACTTTGATATGAAGAATTATTACGTCTTTATCTGAGATAGGCCTAGAGAGTTAACGTATTACGTATAACGTATGAAAGTAATTTTCCTGAAGGTGCATTTTTCCGAATGATTGGAAACTTTTCATCACGTCCCCATCATGATCATTTTCTCTTTACGCTATTTTTCATGTTTTACTTTCATGTTTTACATTTTCGTTCTTGTTTTAATGATTCCAAAAGACTGGCTCATTAATGTGCATATTACAAAATAATGTTGCAAAAAATAAAATTTTATTAAACTCGTTTTAATTCGGTATTCATCTGTTCATCAAAGCATTTCAGAGAGGTTTTGGGGATAATCATTTAACAGTTAAATGACTCGTTATAACATTTAATTAACTAACTATGATTTACTTTTGGTTATTTGAAATTTAGGTGAATCGTTAAATGTTGTTTTTTTTACTCTCATGTTTTTGGCGAAATGTTAAATCAATGTTCGACCGATCGACTCGATTGAATCCGGTGGCCGTTATTATGCAGCCTCTATTAGAATTTTTCAAAAGTCAGCTTTCAACGAATTGAGCGATAATTGGAAAAACAACATCTAACTTACTATCTCTCTCTCTCTCTCTCTCTCTCTCTCTCTCTGTCCAGGCGAATGTTTCCGACCTTTCGGTGCAGCATCACCGGACTGGAGCAGAATGCCAAGTACATCCTCCTCATGGACATCGTCCCCGTGGACGACACCCGGTACAAGTACCACAACTCCGAATGGGTGGTGTCCGGCAAGGCCGAGCCTCACATGCCCAGCCGGCTCTACATTCACCCGGACTCTCCGGCCACGGGGGCTGTCTGGATGAAGCAAGTGGTCAGCTTCCACAAGCTCAAACTCACCAATAACAACCTGGACCAACACGGCCATGTGAGTAGCATTGTAAGCGCTACATGTTCTGTGTTTGTGTTGTGTGTCCCAACAATTTCTTTTAAAGCATGAATGGTAATGATAAAGATTATTGAGAGGGTTTCAGGTGTTGGGGTCCAGTGGACAAGTCTCCGGGCTTTGAACCACAAGGTACGGGGTTCGAATCCCTGCCACAGCACTAATGTCCTTTGGCAAGACACTAATCTACATTTGCCACACTTGACCCAGGTGTAAATGGGTACCGGCAGGAAGGAATTCCTTGAAAGCTGTGAGCACTGAAATTGGTAGCCTAGCTTAGCCGGGATAATATTGGGAGCGCCTTGAGCACCTTGTTTGGTGGATACGTGCGCTACATAAATATCTAATAATTGTTATTTCATTTTATCACCTTTTCGTAGAAGAATCTATAAGCTTTCACATGTCCTTAACTACGTAATGTATTCTTCACATCAATCTTTTCCTTTTCCGCCTTCATCTATACATTTTCACAAACACTTTAATGTATTCTTTTTTTTTTTCTTTTTCATTTAGAACATAATGTTTTTACATGAGGCTTAACTCTTTACATGAATCGCCACATCTCCGCACCATCTTGTACACAAATCGATACACTGATGCAAATGAATATAAACCGTCAACAACACAATAACCTAATTTGCTTATCCTCTTTCATTATTTTAAACAGTGTGTGATAAGTTATCCTATAATATGAAAGCCTTAACTAGGATTTCAATGAAGAAATTCTGTTTTGAAATGTCCAAAATAAAATTTGGCCTTTTAGCTGGAATAACAGCCTTTCAAGTAATTATGAAATAACGTTTCTGCCCTACTTTGGCAAAAAGAAGCAAGTAACAAAAATGACATTTCCTGGTAAAAGAGTAAAATTTTCACTGACGCCAATGCAATACCACGATGTCTTGCCTAACATATCTCTTAGCAGAATGAGAATTCATGCGTAAAATTTGGCTCAGAAGCAGAGCACACTATATGAAAACATCAATAATTCATATTTGGTTAATATGTCACTCCCTTCCTTTTGCCAAAGTAGGGCAGATTAATAGAACATGTATTTTGAATTAGAACATTGAATTACCTTCGGTCATCGTTATTCAAAACCAACCTTCAAGGAGACATTACTTAATATTTCAGTTTCATGCAGCAGCGCCATTAATCAAATAATGATCCTCCTAAGGAAAAGAAATATTTATGCGCACTGTTATTAGATGAAGGAACTATATTAGCACTTTAAAAACCATCTTGAATCACATGATCATGAACCAGTAATTGTACTTCTCTCCATTCATGTTTCTACTTTGGGATCGATTTTGAAATTTTGTTTAATTTACGCGTTACACTCCGGAGCGGGAATGAATCAGCCTTTTCTCCCGCTCCACCCGGGGAGGCAACGTGCCAATAATCCGCGCTAGGGGCATTTCCCACACCCTCTCCCACTACTTTTAGAGTCCAATAGCCTAATGGAGGAACCGTGTCTTGCCCTGAAATCTGTCAAAGACCTCCGGAAAAAAGAGGTCAAACTTAATCTTACAAATGAGTCTTCCCGCCAAATCCTCAAACTTTCTGTTGCATCATCATTATCAACAAGGTCTTTACGTCTCGCTGAACATCATTATAATACCAACTTACTTCAGTAGATATGAACGTATAGTGGGGGATACAGATTATCAACCAGACAAAAAAGGAGGGAGGAAAAGAGAGAAAACAGTCCTTTCGTGATAATTGTTAATCTCATAAAGAGCCCTTATAACACCGCTAATTGGGTTTATGAGAACTCAGCATGGTGGAGATGACTCCTCCATGTCCATATCGCATCGCTAGATTTATCTCCATTTCAATATCCCGACCGACCAAGGCCGTGCGCGCCTTTTTGGTCAGAGACTCGATTCGAAACACTCCACTCTCTCCGTCAGCCGTGCGTACGACCGTGCGTGCTGTCGATTCTTTATACGAACACACTCGTTGCTTGGTATTCCGCCGAGTTTGGTGCCTTTAAACATACAGACCATTTAGGCGCGCAAAGAAGCGAACACAAATCGCATCGATACAAATCAGATCTCGCATATCAACCGTGCTAATGCCACTTAAGTCTGTTAAACGGGACGGGCTTGACTTAAAAAGATTACGGCTTTTTTTTTCACTGCCAAAATAGTAGTAATTCTATTCGGTGAAATGAATATCCATCGTATTTTCCTTCAGTGAGTCGAACGGGTCGAATTAAGATACAGCAGAAAAGTAAAGTTCATTTTGGTTCATATTCTAGAAAAATATCTCTTTTTTTTTTTTGGTTTACTTTATTCGTTGTTTGCGTTTAACAGGTAGCGGTCATAATTTAATTACCCCATGGTCAAGATCGCGGGCGAAAATAGGATTAATATAGGAAGTAGTTGGATTAAGGTCAGATCTTACGCGAATAGGCAACACAGTCATTAGGCAATACTCCTAAACAATATCCCCGTCAATTGAGAGACGAGAGGATTTCATCAGTGGATGCTTCCAAGAACCTTGAACCCCTCGAAAGATTAATAGCCCTCCACATTTCATTTCGATATGATGAGGTAATACTTGACAAGGTTTTGTAAACCTTTGGATGACGCCGTTTAAAGTTTGTGGGACTGACGTGAGTAGAATGAATATAACACACTGCATTAAAGCCGATGTATTAGTGTCACCTGTCCGCTTTACACCTTACACAAAGGATCTGGATCGATTCGAGTGACCAGCAATCACATCAGTCCTTGTTAGACAGTTAAACCGGAAACAAAGGCCCTTCATAGAATAAAATCTCGTCGTCGTCGGCAAAAGGATATTGTTTGGCAATGTCACCCAGCTATAAATGGTATAATATAGTACGAAGTAGCATTATAATCACTTTAAACAAAAACACACATAGCGATTAATGAAAGTCACAACAAGTACAAAGTCGCCCCTAAAGGGGTATCTCACTGAGCGGTGAATGCTTGCAAACAGCGATTTTGGGTTTCGTAAGGGTAAATGGTTGTAAAAGGTTGCTTACAAGTTTCCCAACAGTTCTAACCATCGCAAATTGTTTTTCCCTGTCGCAAAGAAATTATTCTTCTGCTAACCGTTGCAAGCGTTTAAAAAACAGTCGTAAGCCTTCGCATGCAAAAGGTTGTAAGACGTGTCGCTATCATTCTTTGATTCGCCAATATTAGTGACCATTGTGAGTTATGGTTCCTTTATAAAATCGACCCATTGATACTATCCGTCATTCTTACTTTTCTTCTTCCTTTCTTCTTTCTCTTCATCTTCTTTCTGTCTCTCCTGTTGAAGCAGCAACCAGCATGACCAGGCAACGATGCGCACACTGCTTTTCCCCAACATTCGTCAAAAAGTTGACGAATCAAAAAATCGCCATGCTCATAAGCATTCGCCGCTCAGTGATCTTGTTTGCCATGTTTACATGTGTGTGTTCGTGTGTTAACTTACGGAAAAAACACGTCACAGTATATGTTTTTGATAATGACAGTGAGATACCCTTTTCTTTTCATAGCATACTTTGTATTTCCTTTTGAGAAAGAAAAGGGGATTCTTTGGTGACGCAAATTACTATGTAATACATGGATTCAAAATCACGAGATGTGCTTTTCATTTCAATTTCAAAACCGGCCATGTACACTGACGTTATTTTGATAAAGGTGAAAAGACGTGGTCGAAATAAAAATAATAGTGTCCTATGCATTATGAGCAGGGCCTGTTTGGGGGAATTAATAGGCGGTCATTACTTTCATTTCTTTTTTTAGAGAATTCAGTCTATGCTAAGTCGCTTCTTTTTCAGGGTAAATCAAAACTCACAACTTGGTTTGATTGCTCAGATATCCGGGATATTGCAAAATGTAAAAGTTGCACCTGCGCCATTCGATGCCGGGAAGGAAACATTAAAAAAAAAAGCCTAATGATGGTGATGATGATGATGATGATGATGATGATAATAATAATAGTAATAATAATAATAATAATAATAATAATAATAATAATAATAATAATAATAATAATAATAATAATAATAATAATAATAATAATAATAATCCTTCAAAGCTTGCATGATGACGTGATGTTTTAGTAAGCTTATCTTATAACCCCTCCGGCTTTCCCCTTCTATTTTCAACTTTCTTATTCTTTTTCTCTCCCTCTCCCTACATCATGTGCATGCCCTCCCCATCATGTCCATTGATTTTCCGCATGTGGGCGAGTATGTGAGTGTGTGTGTGTGTGTGTGTGTGTGTGCATGGATACCACCGACTCTCTGTTTCCATAAGCATGATAAGCCTATACATATTTCTTTTGTCTGTTTTTTTTTTGTCTTGTATATTTCATAAAAACTCAACTTGTACATAATAATCTGCATCATGATTTGTTATTCCATTCTTGTCTTCGCTTTCTCTTCTCGTCTATTCATATTCTTACATAAAACTTTTGTTTAAAACATATACCTCAAACTTTCCCACTTTACATGCCTTACCGATATGAATTCCAAGACTTAATTCTTAAAAAGAATAGAAGTCCTCTCTCCCCAAACTACTCGTACTCTTCCTCCCCATAGAGTAAATTGCTTGTTAGATGCAAACTTAATGTCAGACGTATAGTCCCGTCATGCCAGATAATGGCAAAACATTAACAGTTAATTGCCTTTTGATGTACACTTAATAAATTTCCCCGGGATTTGCGGAGGCGCTTGAACCGCGAGCTGATGAAAGGAATGAAATACGATATTCCAAGATGAGTGGTTCGTCTTTTGTGCCAACTTGGGGTTCGAATGAGGGGTTATTTTTTGGAAGGGTTTAAGGTTTGCTTTAGCTATCGGTGTTTGAGAACTGCTAAACGGGTGCTCTCAGGTTTCGCATTGCCGCTCCGATGGGTGTGTGGGTAGATGATGAGGGGGGTTCGGGGAAGCACCGTTTAATCTCCTTGGTAATCCTCGCTTGATCTGTGATGGAGCGGTGTCGGGAGCGTAATTAGGGATGTGTGGCTCTGTGGGCACGATGGCCAGCCCGTTGACGCCCGTTACGTGGCACCTGACAGCTGGTATGTCACATCTATTCTAGCCGGGTGGAGCCGGCTGCTATCTCCCTTGTCTTGCCCTTACATTCCCTGTGCAAACCCGTAGGTAGCAAAGACGACATGGCCAAGTGTGAAAGCCGTATTGAGCGCCGCTGAACGTGTCAGGTTTGGCAGATAGCGGCTCCCCCTTCACCGGTCCATCGGGAGTGGAACGTCCCGAGTGGGTTTAGAGGTCGAACACTGGTGACTACACTCTACAACGAAGATTACAACCAAGTCTCAGCTCTTGTTTCCTTTCCAGTCTCCCCACCTCTCTCTCCCCTCAATCTCTCTCTCTCTCTCTCTCTCTCTCTCTTTCTCTCTCCCTTTCCATCTCCTCTCTCTCTCTCTCTCTCTCTCCCTCTCTCTTAGTACTCTATCTTTCCTCCCTCCTTATTCCCACTTCTCTGTGTAGATCTCTTCCCTTTCTCACATAATTATTCTTCCTTTGCTCTCGTCCTATCCTACCTCTCTTGGGCTCTGTTAACTTTTCACAAGTTGAACCATCCGATGCGTAATGGGATGTGTCAAAGATTGGAGAATATTCATCCATCCGTATTGACGGTGAACTTCCGATGATTAGAGTTATTCCTGCGGTTATTAAAACGCAAAATGACGTGTCAAAGCATGAATCCTTCTCTCGTTTTCTTCACCTTCACAAAGCTTTATTTTGACCTGAAAAAAACTCTGTAATGATTATATAAGAATTCAAGCTTTTGTCCCTTTTAGTTTTACATTGAATTATAGCAAAAGCCTTGTGGATCTGTTTGCTTTCTGCCCATTTAAGTGACGGATGAATTAAAAGAAACTTTTGAAAAAAAATAGTAGGCTAATGATTATTCTAAGGAACTTCTTCATCCAGATTGCTCTCACAATTCTATATCTGTAGTCAGATAGAAATATTAATATCATTGGAAAGGTACCTCAAGAAATAATTATCATCGAATCACAAAATATAGGCTACAAACCGTTATCATGCTGCGTCACCATGCTAAAACCCTTTCCAGAGTCTGTGAATCATTGGCGTAAATCCCGGGGGGGGGGGGATGGGGGGATATATCCCCCCCACTTTTTCAAGAGGAGGGGATGGCGTGTACAAATATCCCCCCCCCCACCTTTTAGGGAAGAAATGATATTCGAATTAATCAGTTAGTAAAACTTTTAATAATCTGTCATAAACAACCATCTTATCTTAGAATTTCTATTTGAAAATGCAATTGAAAACCAAAAAAGTGGTTACTTTTTTGGCTTGCTCGCTTCGCTCGCTCGTCATATTTTAGAAAAATGCGATTAAAAACTGGAAAAGTGGTTATTTTTTGGCTCGCTCGCTTCACTCGCTCGTCATATGTTAGAATTTCTATTTGAAGATGTGATCAAAAACCAGAAAAGTGGTTATTTTTTGGGTCACTCGCTTCGCTCGCTCGCAAAATGAAAATTAAAACGTGTGTAAGGGGTCTGTGCGGATGGATGAGGGTGTGTGTTTATACTTAAGTGTGAGTTCGACAGAAAAAAAATCGGCAAAAAAGTCAATCATCCCCCCCCCCCCCCCCCCCACTCCTCAAAGTGGATTTACGCCGGTGCTGTGAATCGTTTCTTCTTGATTGCCAACTTTTTTTTCTGTTTTTTCTCACTCTCTGAAATAGTTGTTACTTTAGCTATTATCGAGTAAAATCATTTCAAAAATGCTAAGAATAAGATAAGAAAATGAACCATGCGCTGTCTATAAACTTTAATCAAGCAACGCACCTGCACTGTCTCTAATTATGTTCAGCGAGCGCGCGCAACTACACCCAAACGCAAGACGGTATCAATACTTAATGTAGGTATATCGTGAAGACATGATGTTGTGAAGACACAAGTCATGATAGCATAAATAAGAAAACAAAACCACAGGGGATAAGTGACCTTAAATATCGGGTATGCAACCGCCTACACTTTATTATTGTTGCGATCAGGAAATGGTTGATAAAGACAGAAACTGGCGCGTAATAATGGCGTCATCATAATGGGATAGCCTTCTCTAGATCGTGGGCCACGCATTTGCGATCGAACGAGAATCGAACGCGGGCAGCTGAAACAGCGCACATTGATTAAATCACGGTGTGCTATCTGCAACCGATACCCTTCTTCTCCTCCTAAATTGACTTCTGAGCTCTGACTCGACTCTCTGTATTCATCCCTCTCTCTCTCACTCTCTCTCTCTCGCTCTCTGTATCTTTCACTTGCTCTGTCTCTGTCCTCTCCCTCCTTATGTGCGTGTTTATTAACGATGGAATACATACATTACTGAATTACAAAATTTATAATAAAGTAAAACATATCCAACAGCTTCGGTATTTCTCGAGGGAAAAAAAACCCAATGGGGACAACTCTGGGGAACTTTAAGTAAAGTTAATAAAGTAAAACATATCCAACAGCTTCGGTATTTCTCGAGGGGAAAAAAACCCAATGGGGACAACTCTGGGGAACTTTCATTTAAGTTACTCATTATTCTCTTATTTCCCAAGATATATACATGTATATATATATATATATATATATAGTTGTGACTGAAGAAGGAGGCGGCGGGACGTTGCTAGTATGTTCACTCTGCCTTTATTTAGCCTAAATAAAGGCAGAGTGAACATACTAGCAACGTCCCGCCGCCTCCTTCTTCAGTCACAACTATAATTTTCACATACGATGCAGCACCCATCACGTACCGAAGCACTTTCACATTATATATATATATATATATATATATATATATATACTTATAATAAAGTAAAACATATCCAACAGCTTCGGTATTTATCGAGGAAAAAAAAACCCAATGGGGACAGCTCTGTGGAACTTTCATTTAAGTTACTCATTATTCTCTCATTTCCCTCTTATTTTTTTTTTTTTATTTATAACTAATTAGTTGCCTGAAGATCGCATCTCATGGTGCGTGAAACTCTGAGTAGCGATTTAATAAAGTGCAGATGAACTACACGTCAACTGTGTAACTTGAACTTATTATTTTACGCTCTGCCTCATCACGGACATCGAGCACTCTTAAGTTTATAAGGATAGCATTCACCAAGTGTATATATATATATATATATATATATATATATATATATATATATATTGCTTCTCTTTCCCTGCATTTTTCCTGTCTATCATTTTTTTATTCCCTCAAAAGTTGCATTTCATTTTTCATGTCTATTCTTTTATTTCTCACAATTTACCTTATTATTCTTGTGTACGTGCGTGTGGGTGAGGGTATGTGTGTGTGTGTGTGTGTGTGAGGGTGAGTTTGGATTTTATGTTTTTTGAGAGAAGTTCAAGACTTTTTACACATTTTTCATGATTCTTGCTTTCACAGTCGTCGGAAGGCAAGACAAGGCAAGCTGCTAATTCACTTACGCTTTCTTTTACATTTTTTTTTCATATTGTTTGGTGTATGTAAAAAAAATTTCGGGGGATGTCACTGAACGATAGTTTGTGCATGAAAAAACAGCATAATTATTACAAGAAAAGGTCAGATTTCAGATGTAGAGGCATAGTTAAGGTCCTGTCACTGAAATTTAAATGTTTAGTGTCACTTGATTACCATAATCACCGAGCCGGATAGAACAAACTATAATAGAATACAACATCAGAATGAAAATTTCACCCTCATATGAACTTGAAACATGATATAAATATAATTTCTTTCGTAACATCGGGAGTGCGGCGTGTGCCAAAGTCAAACAGTCGGCAAGTATCAAAGCCATCTCGAAGATGTTTCATTCATTTATTCTGCAGTAATCGTGATGGTAATGCTACTGAACAAAAAATACACGACAAAGACACACAAAAATGAAGGATAAACCTCTGATTGCGCTATAAAGGAAGGAGGGCATCGATTTTTCCACGACGTTTGGGTCGTCGTCAATGGACCCGCCCGGGAGTTCGTTTGTTTGAAGCTTAATCCAGCATGAGGAGTTGAGAGAGCACCGACCCTCGCTTGCTTAACCCCGGAGAAACCGGCGAGCAATCAGGCGAGCTACGGGGATTGTCCCTACGCAATGCCGGTGATGTTGCGAGCAAAAGAGCTTTAAACAGTTTTTATGAACGCATTGTGACCGCTCCTCCTGACCTCTTTGCATCTCCATATGTACCGACACTTTCTCTAATCAGAGAAATTCGGAATGAAAAGCTTTTTTACTTCATGAAATGAAAGCTTTAATATATCTTAATTTCGTTTATGAAATTTCTTTCATTTCCTGCCCCCTTATGATGCTTATAGACTTGAGCCCTTTCATCTTTATGAATTAAGACCCGACATGTAAGTCTGGGATATTATTTATAAAGGCCATGATGTAATTTCATCCAGCCTTTTGGTGGGGTGCTTCTCAGTATAATAAGCGCTTAGAAATGTAATTATAAACGAATCTGCTCACATATTTAATTCTTTAATAATTATTCTTTATTCTCTGATACAAACAAAATTATGACGCCATCACGAATTTTCATTCATGAAAGGCTGAATTTGTTTGAATTTGGCAAATGCTTTACTTTTTCGTGCGATGTATTTTTCTAATTTTCAAGTAATAAACGAATTTTGTAATCAAAATTATATAACTTCTGAAACGCACTTTTGTTTCGGATCCCAACATTTTGTAACTAACGTTTCCTTAAGCATTGCAAAAACATAACCATATTTTTTTTCTAAATAACGAAACATCTTAATACTATATCTGTTTTTGATATAATTCATTGCATACGCTTCGTTTTGTTTTTGTTTTTCCATGAGGGTTTCAAGCAGTTAGAAACTACAGGTGTAAGTGACCACAGGGGGCGTCTTATCGAAGCAAAGATCGCCCTTCGCGCGCTCCCGAACGGATGTCAGCATTTTTCCGCCATCTACTCCGAGGCGCCACGTCACGGAGCAAACTAGAAATAAAAATACATATGATTAAGGCTATGGTAAATATTGTAAGTGAGATGTGTGTCTTAAACAGAAGAGGAGGAGGGGGTTCCAATGAAAAGTCAGGAGACAGGCGGTTTATGTTAGACCCCTTACGGTCTAATGGTAATTTAAAATGCGTCTTCAGGAGATTCATTTTCTGCCATTTTTTTCTCAAGCATGCACTAATGAAAACAAGGTACCACTCATTAAAGATCGCGTACTATGATAGCATCTGATAATGTAAAAACCCATGCTGGGCGACGCATCTGAAATCTGACTTTTCGAAAAATCAATGATTTTCGGAATAGAGTCGCGGTTCTTTCACATGATTTGGCTAAAAGCTGTGTAAAATGTTGATTAAAAGACTCGGGCAGCTGAATCCGACTGAATTGTCAAAACATAGTCAGCATAACAATAATTCATTCGTATTTATGTCAGCCGAAGGAGATAAATACTCTCATCTGCATCAGATGTTGTCATAAGAGATACTTTATAAGTTCGGTTTTCCTTTCCATTTATTATTGCACAAGGAATCGTCAAGAAATCAGGATTTGATCATATACAAAATATTGAATATTCGACAAATAACTGAAGTCAAGGATTTTACTAAGTGGGAGATCAGCTTATTAATTCAATTCATTATCAAGTAACTGGCAAACTTTAAGAGAGCTCGATGAAAAGACGATAAGTGTAACCATTTTGACAGTTTTCTCTTTTTTAATTGACAAGTCTTTTCTCGCTTCGGGTGTGATGTCAGTCAGGCAGAGTGAAGTGTCGGTGATGAAACAAGGAGAATCAAAGTGAGTGTAGGAAAAAAAAATATGATCACCTAGGTCTCTAAATGTGACGCTGTCGCTAAAGAAAGCGTCATCGAAGTCCGCGAAAATTGTCGGGCTATTAACACATATCGGTTTAGAGTGCAATACGTAATGTGATGGAGTGATGCCATCGCGTGACACTAGTGCTCTTTCGAACCTACAGACAACCTTGAGGTATAATAGAGCTGTACAATGCATAGTCATTCCCGCACACACCCACATTAAAACAAGGAAGAGATAACATATAAATAATGATGGGTAGAGTTGCTATGATGGAAATGAAAAGAACTGTGTAAACCAGCAATGACAATAACTGCGTGCCAAATTATTCACCCTCTGTATATACAAGATAATAAAAACTGATATCAACACAAGGGCATATCGTTATTTTGCCGCCTTTTGTTACGCAAGGAATGTTGAGTTGCCGTCGTGATTATTTTAGGAGACCGCATCTTGTGGAGCAGCGTCTATTTCCCACAAGCCCAACAACAGCGGTCCAGGTCCCACTGGCGCCTGCAACTTCGATCCCTGTAGTCCCATACATTGATCAATTTGATGCTATCGTCACCTGTTGAAACCGACGCATTATTCGGGCCAGCTCAGTCGTAAAATCCGCCCACCGATTCATCACCATGTGTTCACTTCGCCACGCTTTTGTTTTTTCTGCCCTTGGCCACCTTTTTATATATTTTCTTCCACTTCTCCTATTTATTCATCTCTTTTTTCTCTCTCTCCCTCTTCTTTTTTCCTCTAAATTTCACATTTTGTCATATACAATTTACTGTCGTCTATTTTCTTACAGTTTGGTGCTAACTGTTTTTGTGTGATTGTTATGTCTGTAACGTTGATGCGTTTGGCATGATCTATCTTTGACGAGTTCTAGCGTCCTGCTGAGCGAAGGTCGTCTTTTCTTGGCAATTCCATTGCAGTGACTGCATGCCCACTCCTGTTATGGTTCTAGACAAGAAGAATCAACATTTTCTTACCTCTTTGAGGAGTCTTTAACTCTGTGTTTTGCTTTTATATGAGAGAACCGACTGAAAATAGACTGAAAAGTAACCGTGGCCATGAAAAAAGTTACTGTTTCATTCAGCAAAGCGCAGAAAAGATGTAAACACATACTGAAACGTGACTTGAAAACTGAAAAAAGGGTTATCGAAAAATCTACAAAAGATTATTAGTTGTCATTCTTGAATATAACTCGTAAAACTCAAACTCATTAATAAAATCACCGTTTTGATTCATTCTCCCACTAACTATAAATATCTTGATAATTTTCAAATTGGTATTTGTTTGCTGGAATTGATTTGGGCGGTCCATTGAATGAATCTCCAAATTATTGGTGCTTACATGATTTTTGCATTATTCCAGACTCGTTGTTTAATGTATAGGGTTAAAGTGCTTATCATATTTCCAATACCACCATGGCCACCTCTGATTCTTCTCTTTCACAGTATCATCAGTGATGACACACTCTCTAATGGGACCATAGTGTCACACTCAATATTAATCTGTCCTCTTTAATATTATGTAATGAAGAGAAATGAAGGGAGTTCGTATACAAATGAAGGAAAGGACTAGCTTAGTTATCATATTCTTTATTTCAAACTATGTTCAAAACCATATAAATATTCTCCGTATTGAATTGAGCAATATAAAACTGAGGTCTGTCCGTCATAAAACGATTCCTTTATCCAACCTTATTATCTCTTTCTCTCTGTCTCTCTCTCTCTCTCTCTCTCTCTCTCTCTCTTACATTACTATCAGACTTTATTGTTTATTCGAGAATGCTATCAAAATTAGAATATAAATCTAGGATGAGCTCACTATCAACATCTTCTCTTTATGTAATTTTTGTTTTGCTGCAGATCATTCTAAATTCGATGCACAAGTACCAGCCCCGTTTTCACATCGTACAGGCCAACGATGTGTTCAGCCTGCGATGGAACAGCTTCGTGACATTTGCCTTTCCTGAAACCGTCTTCATTGCCGTCACAGCCTACCAGAACGAAAAGGTGAGTTAATGATGCCACAATGATACACTCTAAAAACGATTGGTCAAAATAACCAATGTGTAGGTGTAGGTCCGACCAAAAATTGATCAAAGTCAACCAGAATTTTGGTATATTTTAACCAATAATTTGGTAGTATTGATCATTATATTGGTCAGTCTTTACAAATGTTTTTGATCGGACACATATTAACCAAAGCATTGGTCATTTTGACCAATCCTTTTTTAGAGTGTAGTCTCATGGTTAACTACAAAAGTGATAAGAGTACAAATATTACTGGTGAATGAATGCCATTGAACAGTTGATCGAAGTTGTTATGAATTTGATTTTCCAAAAGACAAATAAAAGTCGTTAATCATGTTAAGAGAAGATGAAAGAAAAATCTGAAACATTCGTCGTTTATTACAAACTGGCAATATACTTATCATAAAGATGAGTGCAGACACAAATTTTCCAAATTGTCGCCATCATTTCAATTCTAAAAGATAATCGTATCAATAACTTTAATGACGTGGATATTATAATTATATCAACGTTAATCGTGTAGTTACGTCACTCGCTCTGTCACCGTGCGTCATTCAAGGACGTTTCGAAGCTTTTGAATGCAGATCTGTTTAAATAGTTACTTCATATCAGTGACAATGAAACACATACCTTTCAAACAACGGTGCTTTGTTCATATCGAAAGTGCATTAGTTATAATTTTAAGTGAAGGAAAATTTCTTTTATAACATATGAATAAGGCATTCCAACTCTTAAAGTTCTTCATAATATTCCTCCACATGTTGATCGTTGTTCGGCTTTAAATTTAGTGCACCCTTTATTGTGGGGTGCTTAAAATCCAAGACAAGAGACGAACGAAGTTCATTACCATATCTATTAACCTCCTTTGTTCTTGTCTAACCTCTGGGCGTGGTATTATGGCTATTGTTTCTGCTGCATGTCTTCATGTTTTCTTAGCTCTTCTTGGACCATGTTCTCCTGGCCACATCCATTCTTCTCCTTAATTGTCAACGAGCGTTACGTGTTTGTCCATCCGACGAGAAGCTGTTAATGCGTCTGCTTACAACAATTAAACCTGCATCTCCCCTCCTTCGTAATTTCAAGTTTCGTCTTTTTCCTCTTCTTATAATCTTAGCCCTTTCCCCACTTGCGATACTGCATCCATTTTCCTTCTCTTCTTTTTTTTTTTTACCTCCGGGCTCACTATCTGAGCGCGGTTTAACTTTTTTATTTCGCTCTTCTTGTTTTTCGCACAAGTCTCGTCTAAAGAACTTTCATCTTCTCCCCGTCCCGTTAACGTAGAGGTGCAGAAAACGCGCGCTGCTATTTTTGCAGCTTTGAAACCGGCTTCACGTCGTCCATTTTGAGAGCCATGATTTTGCGATGAAAGTCTCATCAGTGGAATCGAACTGGGGCGAGTTGGTGAAGTGAATGGCAGGCCTGTAATGGACCGTTAATTCCTCGCCTCCCCACGCTGTTTGCCTTCATATCGAACCTAGTGCGGTTGTGTAAACGCGAGCGCGTGCGACAGCCAGCGGCAACCGGCAGCAACGCGCACCGGCGCAAGGCCGTTTCTTCTTCCATGTAACGTCTACGTAACGAACACAATGACAGAGATACACGGCGAACATGGGTATACATTCTCAAATTCATTCCCTAGCATTCATCCCGAGTGGGATGTTTAAACCCTCGCAAAATGTTATCAGTAAACAGGCGAACACAATAGGGATGGTGTGGGCGGACGCGAGCCCTGCATATTACATGGAGTGTTGGTTTTCATGTGATCGCGCGTAGCTCCGTGTTTCGACACGCGTAGTTTACACAACCCGTGCTCTGGACCTGCCCGGCTTGCACCACCACCAGCACAAAATCACATTTTAATAGCGGCTTGCTTCCTAAATGAAAAAAATAAGTGCACGTCGAACGTCCTCAGAGCTTGACAAACTTAGCAATCCTCTCATGTCTTCATCAAATATTGGACCACTTTTAGGATTAAACAGCCATGTCGTCACAACTGACGACGAATAACCAGACTTCATAACAAGCTTGCTTCTTTGGATAAAGAACAGAGGTTGTCCGGTGTTTCACTGTTGACTTTAAGCATTAATGTATGAACTTTATCACATCATTTTATATCTATTTTCACGTTCATCTAACCATTTATGATATACCCCACAAATGGGTATACACGGGACTTTTTAGAACCTTTTTTCGAATGTTTTACTTCTTGTTTTTTTATCATTACAAATGATAAATTATCTGCAAAGGAGCGATTACAGGGGATGAAAATCAACGATAGGGGAATGGTTGGTTCTGGGTTGGTCAAATCTTTAGCCATCTCTACGGAACATAAGAGAGACAGTTTTTTTGTTCATGAAAGCAAGTATTGAACCCCCCACCTCCATCTTCCAGTAAAACTGCCCTTCGGAAAATTTGGTTATATCAGGGTTATATCAAATTTTCAAAAAGACACATTCTGTAAGTTGTAATAAAAAAAATCTTTATGCGAAAATAAATAAGAAAGCAAAGCAAATATTTAAGGTAAACGCAGATAAATCTTCCTAAGATTTTTCTTTTATATATATATATATATATGTATATACATACATATATATAAATAATCCGAACTCATACTTTTTGAGAAAGAATATGGGGAGCATTTCCTGAAACGGGTAGAGATCGAGTTTAACTCGAAAGAAAGCGTATAATAATTATGCATGTCAATATTGTTATTGCTTTATCCTGCCTAGCATGCCCAGGGAAGGCAGATTCTTTCTTTGCTTACTACTGATTAAATATGATAATTTGTATCATTGTGTAGAGGTCAAAAATCATCTTCGTCTGTCACACAAAATGTCCACCCTTTTATCATTTTTATTCCCTTTTGTCATCCAACGTAAAACTTTACCCCTAACATGTACTTTCTGTCATTTTAAGACACCGCCAGGGTACAGAAATTATAATGTCCGAAATGCTCATTATTTCAATCTTCAAAATCACTATAGCGTTGAATTCTGAGAGGTCTTGTAAGGTAATTGATACTCAGATGCGCTTCAGTTATCTTTGATAATATGTTTACAGGAATCTTTACGGTGGTGGTCGAGGCGATCCCGCAAATGGGTTTAGGATGAGGAGAGGAAGAGCTGACGACAGGTTGAAAGGGCTTTTACAATATGCCGAGTTTGATTCGTGTGCATACAGCATGGAAATTAAAACTTAAGAAGCTTGGCTGGCTTGAGAGCGAATACATGCATCTCTGTATGCATCGCATTTCCACCGCGGAAAAGGCCGAGCGAGGGGAGCATGGGCCCCCACGGTCCCGCGGGACATGCTGGAGCGTAAATAGAATGGTCAAGTCCCCTGCCAGAATCGAAATAATTACGCCCTGAAACATCGCGATCGAGCCGTAGAACATGCGCCCAGTCACGCGAAGCCGCCTCGACGATGGTTCTGTCAGCGCAGCGATGGTGAAAGTCTTCCTCCAGCGAGGTAAAAAAAAAAAAGCTCGGGCGAGCGCGGTTTTAGGCACATAGGTTCCAGCGGTCAGGGCTGGCTGCACAGTCGACGTCGTTGCTCCCGCACTGCGATGCGTTATTCTCGCTCCATCGGGCACTAGCCTTAAGTTATGAATATTAAATACACGTTAATTGAGACCCGACTAACCCGGGTTCCCAAGAGCGTTCTGCACGGAGATCGGAGTCGGAAGAAAATACCTCATCAACCGAAGGCTTCATAAAAAAAAGGGGGAAAGACACACCAACATAATATATCTTCCTCATTATTTTGCGACCGAACGACTCATCATGCGTCAGACAGTGTTGTCAAGAAAATTGCGACCACTTTTTCAAGAAGTAAACATGAGTTGAAATAGTGATTAACTGGTTGATTAGTCGAGGCTACTGCATGATTGTCTCCTCTTAGCATAGGCGATATGAGATTAATCAATAGGCAAATATACTGGTGAGAAATATTCATTGAGTTTGCCCACTCCAAACAGTATCTGATTAGAGGTATTTGCTTTTAAAAATACTACCCCCCCCCCGCCCCCTTTCTTTTTTACTTCTTGATGCAATGCTCTGTTAAAGCCAAGAGGGGGGGGGGGGGACTACAGTCATTATTTAGAAGCTCGTTGACACCGCCTCGATGGATAAGTCAAGAAAGTAGAAGGTTTTCAGTGTTGGGTTTTGCCTGTACATGATTATGTGCGTGCGTGCCTGTGTATACTTAAGCCAAACATTCAAAAACAGAAAATAGGCCTACTAGCCAAAATAAAGGTTTAAAAAAAAGAAATGTTTTGTGATTAGACAAGGATTTAAAGAAATTGATTTTTCAAAAAATATCCACATTTCCTCTCATACAAAATATTGAAGAAAGAAAACAAAGAAAGATGAATTAAGTATCAACACATGCCGGTCTGTATGATTATCTCCACCCCCCCCCCCCCTCCCCCACTTCTTCCATCATAAACCTAGTGTTGTTTAATCTTGCGTTTCTCTTCATCTCGCTTCATCTACCAGCCTAATCACCCTCAAAATAACCCCTTCCTTCTCCTCTCATCCTTCCTTCTTCTTCTCTCTTCCTTCCTCTTCCATCCTAAACTATCTCAGCCGTGAACATCCCCTCATCCGTGATCCCGGTAATTGTATTTATCTTTAGATGACATGGTACAGAACACGCAAGAAAGCTGCTCGTCAATCGGGACATCTGTGCGTAATAACTGTTAGTCCCGGATATTCAATAATACTGTTTGTTTTGATGGGTCATCCTGATGTCAAAGAATCCCCCTCCCACCCCCCCCCCCCCCCCACACACACACACACTCGCACCATTGATATGGGTATTTTTTTTTACAAGATCTGTTAAACAAATCATTATTTCTCTTTGCACAGTAATATGTTTTCGATATTTGATTAGTGATTTTCTTGTAGACAACAAACAAGCACAGATTTCAGACCTCCAAAATTATTGCTGAATACAATTTCCAATTTACATTATGTGCCGTATTAAAATCATGACTGCATGGGTCTTTCTCTTTACTCTAGATCACGCAACTCAAGATCGACCACAACCCTTTCGCCAAAGGCTTTCGGGACAACGGAATGGCAAGAAGGTAAATATTGTTTGTTGTGAATTCCATCATGTCCATGACCAGCAAAGTAAATCGCTGCTCATTTTCAAGAAGTTTCTCGTAATATCAGTGAAATTCAAAAGATAAATGTACATGCTAAAGTCGATTTTCCTAAGTCGTGGACATTGCTGTCATGATCATTGTCCAATAGACATGCATAACTGCATATAGTAGCGAAATATTTTCGTCTCAATAAAAACAATTCTTCCTCAAGAATTCTGTCTTATTAAAACAACAGCTACTTTAGAAAGTTTTTTTGGGGCGATGGATGACAAAATCTTTTTCTTTATCAAATATCATCGTCTCTTGAATGTGAAAATAAGAATCAATGCACAAGTTTATGATTAAAGGCAATAAAGGTGATATACGGGGGGGGGGGGCAACAAGCGCTCGAGGTTTGGACGAGATGGGGTTTGGACGGGATGTGCATGCTGGTTGTCGGTAAGGTGATCACTGGTGATCGCGGGTTGAACGAACGAGGCTGGAGGTCGTGATGGATGGGCGGGAATCCGAGTCAAACGACTCTCCAATCCGCTTCAACTTCATCGCTTTATCGATATGGAGAACGGAAATCTCTAATCAGGGTTTGTCCACATTGCTATGGTGGTGCCGTCTTTTTGTATACTCTCTCTCTCCCTCCCTCTCTCTCTCTCTCTCTCTCTCTCTCTCTCTCTCTCTCTCTACACGGAACATTCTTCTTCAAAGAATAATTCAACCAAACGATTTGCAGCACGACTCCAAATGTAGAATTCAGTTGCATTAATGCATTTATGGCAGAACTCCACATTGTGTGGTTTGGTCCAATAACTTTTGACGCAGAGCCTTATAAAACTTACCAAATACATCATTGGCGTAAATTCCGGGGGATGGTGTGTACAAACATCTCCCCCCCCCCCACACACACACACACATACATTTTTAGGAAAAATAATATTGAAATTAATAAGTTAGTAGATTTTTTTATTTAAAATATCATAAATGATGGTCATATCATGGAATTTTAATTGACATACTCTTAAAAACCATAAAAAGTGGTTATTTTTCGCTGGCTCGCTTCGCTGGCTCGCAAAATAATAATATTATATGTGTGTATGGGTCTGTGCCGATGGATGAGGGTATGTGTGTATACTTAAGTGTGAGTTCACGGGGAAAAAAATCGGCAAAAAAGGTGATCCTCCCCCCCCCCCCCCCCACTCTTCAAAACGGATTTCCCGCCGGTGAATTGGCAGAAAGAGCAAAGAATTGTACTTATACCGTGCCCATTTTAATTGCGTCAGTATTTGTTGTTTAATTCATTCTGCAATTTTTTTAAAGCTCTATAAGTTAAAAATGTTTCTGTGATTTCGTCTGCAAAGATCCAAAAGGGCAAGGGCATAATAAAAATCTTTCAACAATAAATTATCGCCCTTCTGGCTGCAAAATGAACAGACTACGACAGTATTTTTTGTTTCGTTTGAATGTTATCCGTCGCTTGATGAGCGGAGAAAAGCCAGTTAAGATGTTTAAGTCCTACTTCCATATCTAAGTTAGATTTCTACAGATGCAAACATTGTTCCGTTCTCATATTCCTGCATTTTTTCAGGAAAAAATGTGTTTGTGAACAAACATAGTTTCTTTCCGTTTCGCTCTATTTGAATTCAAACAATAAACTGCTCTATTTGAGCTGATGCGAGCAACCTTGAGTTTAATCACGGAAATACACAATCCATTTCAATGTGATCAGTGGGGAAAGGCCCATGTACAGGGGGACAGGAGATCGTGAAATACGTCGTTTTCGAACAGTGTCCCAGCGCGCCCATCAGGGAGAGAGAGGGAGTTTAGGAAGGTGTGGTATCTTACGCTGTTCTCTTGCACTCAACATAACACGGTGCATGAAGGAATGAAAGTCACCGAGAATGTGAACCCTGCGATGGAAATTCTGTCCCCATGTAACTGGCAATGTATTACTGGTATTTTGTAGTCATAGACTGGTCAACATGCGGTACCTGACCAAGTTGTCATAATGTTACCCTAAATATTAAATCCTTCTTTTTATATGATATCTCCGTCATGCTTTTTTTACTTTCAAATATTTAGTATGAGGTATAGCAAATTAAATGGTAATTTGAAAGTATAAAAATCCTTCTTCAACCCCCCCCCCCCATGCTGCCTTGTAAATGTCACGTGATAATAGACAGTTAAACCATTTTTGATACCATCTCATGTCCTCACCTCTCCTCTTGCACTTTTGTCTATTTGTCATGTAATTTTATCTTTTGCACAAGTTGCGCCTTGAGCATTTGATCATCAAGTGGATTC
>CM057154.1:18581428-18624571 GCA_029962745.1 Echinometra lucunter | reverse complement strand
TTTAATCAATTTTTCTTTACTTTCAGTTTTACTTGTATAGCTATCTATGGAAATGAACCAGTAAAAAAAGAACAATTTTTAGAGTTCTGTGAAGATACAAAGAGTCTCTTCATACCATGTTCTATATGCTAATGTTTTCTCAGCATTGAATTGCCAATACAAAAGGCAAAATGAATAATTTTTTTCCTCAAAATACAAGCGTTTTGAAATTAGATCGAGCCAAGTATGCCTATTTTTTTTCTTTTAACTTGCTTAACCTATTGCTTCAGCAAGTTAATTTTAAGAAAAACAAGGGGATGGAAGTGTCCTACAGAAATCTATCAGACGAGCCGGGTGGACGGTTTTTCCGTCGACTCGGAGAGAGCGGGAACGAAGTGGGCATAAATCAAGAATCCGTTACGTCTCGCTTCGGAACTCGTCTTCATTTACCATGCAGATATAGTTTTCAACCAATGGCTTCTGATTATCATTTGATCACTCAGGGGTTCGCGGCTGGCTCTCAAGCGATCCAACTCCAAGATGGATGAGATGGATGAGGAGAAGAAAGGTGAGTTCTTCCTCTTTTTCATCACAGCTGACAGAGAGAGAGGGGGAGAAGAAGAAGGAAGGAAGGAGGAGAAGGGAAAAGAAAGAGAGAAAGACGTATAATACAGATGTATCACTAAAGAGAGAGAGAGAGAAGAAGAAGGGAGGAGAAACAGAAAAGAAAGAGAGAAGATGTATAACTAGAGAGAGGGGGGGAGTAAAAGAGAGGGGAGCAAGAAAGAAATACAGAGAAAGGAAAGAAGAGCTAGAAAGACAGAGAAGAAGGAAGAGAAGAGGACGAGAGACAAAAGAGAAAAAAAGATACAGAAACATGAATAGACAGACACAAAGATAGCTAAAGAGAATAGATAGAGGAGAAAGAGAAAGCAACTGACAGACAGAGGCATACAAAAATATAAAGGAAGAGACAGACAAGACAGAAAGGAAGGAGAGATTTCATTTCCTTCTCAAGATGGTCGGAGAGAATGATAATGCAATCTGAAAAAATATGGATAAATACAGACAATGAGAAAAAAGGGAGAGTACAGAAGAGGATAACGTTCGAAAGAGAAAAGTCGTTCAAGTATTGAAATAGAGAGAAAGAGAGAGATAGAGAGATATATAGAGAGAAAGAGAGAGAGAGAGGGGGGGTAAAAGGGAGACGTAGATAATTATGGTAGAGATATCTATCGTATTGCCGACTTTTCGTTTAAATTCTTATATATTTCCTAATCTCTCCCTAGTTTGTAGTTAGTTCCGTTGGTTATTTCCATTCAATCTCCTTGATAGTAATCTGTTTTCCTTCTGTTTTTTTCTTTTAATTTCTATCCATGCGACTTATTCTCTGATAAGTTTTCGTAGCGCCACTGGCCAAGGATCCTAAATTTCATGTATTACAACATACCTGCTACACAGTCTTATGCTTCCTTTTTACATCTTCTTCTTCTTCTTCTTCTTCTTCTTCTTCTTCTTCTTCTTCTTCTTCTCCTTCTCCTCCTCCTCCTCCTCCTTCTCCTCCTCCTCCTTCTTCTTCTCCTCCTCCTCCTCCTTCTCCTTCTTCTTCTTCTTCTTCTTCTTCTTCTTCTTCTTCTTCTTCTTCTTCTTCTTCTTCTTTACCTTCTACTTATTCTGCTGCTATCATTTCTGCTACTATACTTTTGCTGCTTCCATTATTATTATCATTATCATCATCATCATTATCATCATTATCATTATTATCATTATTGTTATCATCATCATCAGCAGCATTATAATAATGTTGTTGTTATTATCATCATTATCCTCCTTGTCATGTACCATCCTAATACTACCACTACTACTGCTATTTCTTTCCTATTTCTTGTTATTATCATCCGAGCTCAGTCACCCCTCCCCCACTTAAACCCGTTGACATATACCTTTAATACCCCTTTTCTTGTTTCCGAGAAGACGTATTTACTTTATTAAATAACCATTAATATTTATGACAGTGGAATGTGCACAGCGGGTTTTAAAATAATCATTATTGTGGATAGGATTGGGACGTGTGTGTATGAATTTATGGCTCCGGTCGTCTCGACGTGTAGCGATAGACGCGGTAATGATGCAAAAGATCAACTAAAAGTAAATAAAAAGAAAAATGTCGAAGTCCGCCATGAATATTTAATGTGCCCTCCTTGTTCCCAATTTCCCTTCCCTCTCTTCCACTTTCAAGTCGATGACTGTTGCCCCCCCCCCCTACATAAAACAACTATGAATGCAATCATTATGATGAACATAAGCATCTACTGATAAGATTCCTTCAGAGGAAGGGAGAATTTATTTTTTCAGCAGAAAACTGTCATTTCATTTCATTTATTTTTTCATTTCATTTACTTTTCCATTTTCAACTTTGAATAACATAAATACATGTGTATATATAGCAAATAATTACATCATAAGCAGAAAACACAAAATAGGAATAATTTACAAACAATGAAATTTTCAACATTAAGTATAAAGATAAATGTTGAAAATGGAGGGGAATGCTTAATTTTAAGCCAGGCTTGTATATTGCAAACCCCTGTCCAACATGAAAAGGTCAAAAATCCTTGTCAATTATGATCACGAAAATCCAACATCAAAGATGTGTGGGAGAAAATACTAGTACTAGAAAATCAAACTGAAAATGAATTCCTTCTCTTTAATTTTTTTTCCCACCGCCTACGAGAACCCGGTGGGTTGGGGGGGGGGGGGTCCTCAGTTCCTGTACTAAACATATGGGAACGCTAGAATTCAGTACTCAAAGTATTTTTTAAAAATTAAACATTGTTTACGGAGCAGATGATAGAAATATGTTTATATTGGACTCATATTCTGGAGATCATATTGACAGAATATCATTTTTCAAAACAAAATAATTTCGCTCCATAGCTGAAAGATCTTCACAAAAATTCCAGATCAGAGAAGAGTTCTATATCTACGTTAGATATGTCAGCGATTTGTGAGTATATAAATACTAATTATGTTTGTTCGATATACTCCATTAAACTGAGTAAAACTAATTTTCTGGCTCGGATCTCATGATACTTTTGAATAATTATGTTACACATTACGGTCAGTCTTATGATTTGATTTATTTTCTTCTGAATTCATATAAGTACAATATTTTTCGGTAACATTTAAAATAAAATGTAAAAGTACCTTTTTGACAATGAATCATAAATAAGCTTATGTAACAATCATTTTTCAAAAACAAACACGAAATGGTTGTAATTCATCAAACATAAAATCATTTGCGGAAGAAGGACTGACATTGTGAGCAATTTGCTTGAAAATATGGCAGCCCCAAATAGATAAACATGTTTAATCAGGAGAATTGATAAAATAACATAAATCCCAAATTAAAAGAAAGGATAATGACAATGATGCTGATGATGTTAAAATGATGATGAGGATGATGATGATGATGATGATGACGATGAGTCTTATGAGAAATGAGGGCATTTGATTCTAAGCTTTACTGATATGAATGAGCTGATATATCTACCTTAGATGTAAAACTATCTCTGATACAAGAAAGAAAATAAAGCTTAAGAATGATCATAACAGTAATGATGATGATGATGCTGATAATAATGATAATAATGATAATAATGATGACAATAATGATAATAGGAACAATAATGATAATTATGATAGTGATGATGATAATGATATTGATAATAATAATTATAATAATATGGCTTTCTGTAAGGTCTCTACGCCTTTCGAAAGGACTTTGGATATCATTACCCTTGCCTTTATAGCTCCTGCTATCGTAGGGCTTAGTGCATTCAGTTAATATATCCTGTCAGGTACCTACTTGCTATAAACCTGGGTGAAGTGCCGCAGATGTAGATAAATAGTCTTGTCGAAGGACGTTAGTGCCGTGGCAGAGATGCTATACTTCATGATAGTTATCATAAAATGACAACTCCCCCTCCTGCACTTCCCCTCTAGAAAATTGTTTTCCTACGACTCATCACCATTCTGGCAATAAATACACAGAGTCACTCATGAGATAACTTGTAAACAAGGTGGTCTTTGAGGGGCGGGGGAGGGGTGGAGGACGTATTGAATTGTTCCAAAAAACATACAGGAAGTTAAGGGTTAGGTTGCATTGTTCAAAGGAAGTTCGACCAGTTATAGGAATCATATCATGGGAACATCAAAGCCGCACCACCCCTCCCCTCCGTTTTTTGTTGAATCCTCCTCCCCCCCCCCCCCGCCCCACTCCTTCATTTCTGTCAGCAGAGCTACGCCACTCTTTCTGTCTGCGAGTTGAGTAGGCATCAGCTGGCACTGCAAGGTTTACGGGAAAAGAAGGCAGTTCGCTTCGCTTCACGGTCCCCTAACTCTACGGCAGGGGCCCTACCCCGTTGATCTATCGGACCGTCATGCCTAGCTTGCTACGCGGCATCTAAGTTTCATAGAATATTAAATGAGATATCAAAGTTTCATAGAGACGTACGCGTGTGTCATCCACAGATGGGAATTATTTTTGTCCTCCCTTTCCCTTCTTCCGTTTCTTCGACCCATCAAAATGCAATTGCAAAGAGCAGACATAGTCTTCTGTCTTGATCCTGAGGGGGGTTTAAAGGAACTCGCGACTAACTGAAGCAAATCCTGTCAAAATATAGAATTATAGTTAAAATTAACTTAGCAAACTATAATAGCAAATTTAATCATGCTTATGGTGAAATTTTTTTCTCTTATATAAAATGGAATCGTTTGCAACATCGCAAACATTGCAACAGCAAGCTGGTACATGGGGACCATCAAATTGAAAAAAAAATGTAAAGAATGTTCTGAATTGATCGTGTTTGCCGGTATAAATGATGACATTCTTATGCATCCGTTAGGTTTTATGAAATGTTTGCATACAAAAGTGTTTGACCTCAATCTTCTTGCAGTTGCGTGAAATTTTGAAGTTAGTGTGAGGCGAAAAGTGCCATCAACGATTTTTAAAAATAGGTGTAGACGTTTGCGGTTTAGTAGTTTCACTAGAACGAGTTACGACACTTACACTTTCAAGCCAACATAATCATAATTACAATAATGATAATAATAATAATGATAATAATAATAATTATAATAATAATAATAATTATAATAATAATAACAACAACAACAACAATAATAATATTAATAATAATAATAATAATAATAATAATAATAATGATAATAATAATAACAATAATGATAATGAAGATGGTGGCGATAAAAAGAAGGAGGCGGAGGAGGCGGAGGACGAGGAGGACGAGGATAGCTATATTGATGATAATGATGATGATGATGATGATGATGTTGAAAATAATGAGCTAGAGAAAATTCACCGATGATGATAAGCACGACACGAAAATACTGCTGAAAATACCAACAGAAAATAAGAAATGACAAAGTACTTACATTTTACATCTACCAAACTATTTAGTGAGATGTGATTTGATGTGATGTGATTGAAAAATATGCTATTTGTTTTTATTAATTTTGTGTGCTTGTCTGGTTGGTATACTTTGTTTACTTGTTTGGTTTTGGCCCTTCTTTGTTTGCAAAAAGATGAATGCATATTACAGAGAACATCACTGGAGTCATGTATAATGAAACATCAACCCATAATCAGAAAGAACTATTAATAGCCGACCCTAATTATACATGACTCTTTTTAAATATTGCCTTTCGCAATTTTCTGGTTTGGTGCCTTTCGTGAATGTCGCACACATACGCACAAAATCGACCTTCAGAGTAAAACGCCCTCTACCCGTGATACAGGACACTGACAAGCCTTGAAAACGAATATGAATGACATAGCCTGATTACTTTGCATTTCAGTGACGCACTCAAAGAGTGATAGGAGCCTGATTATTTCTCATATCTTCGATTAATCTTCTCTTTCTTCTCTTTCTCCTCTTTCTTCTTCTTCTTCTTCTTCTTCTTCTTCTTCTTCTTCTTCTTCTTCTTCTTCTTCTTCTTCTTCTTCTTCTTCTTCTTCGTCTCCTCCCCCTCCTCCTTCTTCATTTTATTCACGCTGAATTCAAGCATTTAATCGGTAAAAAAAGTAGTGCTGCATAAGTTTTGTTCTTTGTAGTAAAATGAATAAATACTAATGTTAATCTACATATAGAAATTCTACTTTAGCTTATGCGATCAAATACGAATGGGAATTCCAATTGGCTTTCCATATTTCTAATCATGCCTATTGCTCACAGCTTTGTGAAACACCTCCCAGGTCATCTCTACATTTACCTTATACTACGTAAAATTATATCAGTTATTTACCTCTTCCCGTCTTGACAGACTTTAAGGAATAAGGTATCGTAGTATAGTGGATACGTCACCGGACTGGACTAATGTCGTTTTGCAAAACAGTTACATACATTTTTCACTCTCCACCCCGGTGTAGGTAATGGCAGTGGCGTAGCTGGGATTTTTTTCAGTAGGGGGGCACTGGGGGGCCTTGAAATTTTGTAGGGGGCACCCCAAATAATTTTTTTTGGGCACATACAAACACGCACACAACACACACACGCACCTCAGCCCCCCCCCCCCCCCCCCCCACACACACACATAATATTTTCGATTTTGCGAGCGAGCGAAGCGAGCGAGCCAAAATAACCACTTTTTATTTCGTCGTCAAAATACAGTTTAGACCTATAATCTTTTTATATGATATATTTGGTCACCACTCTACCAAATAGAATATATCTCGCTGGTCTATGCTGTCTCAAACCATTCTGCTTCTAAATATGAAGAGCGAGCGAAGCGAGCAAGAAAATTTTGAAATCCTCACTTACAAATGTCTACATTTTTTTGCCTTTCTAGCCCATTTTGGTATTGCTTTACCTTTTTTTTGGCCTGATGATAGTGAGATACTTGGGCTTTATTTTTCAATTTGTTTTTTCTTTAAATACCTTTTGGCACATACACAAACACACACACACACACATATAATATTATCTATTTTGCGAGCGAGCGAAGGCAGCGAGCCATTCGAGTGAGCCAAAATAACCACTTTGTCGTCAAAAGAGAGTTTAGATCTATAATTTTTTGAATGGTATATTAGGTCACCACTCTCCCAAATAGGATGTATCTCGCTGGTCCATGCTGTCTGTTTTTTTTTAATACACTGTGTCAAGCAGACATTTATTTTGTTTTGCTGTTTTAAAAAAGAAAAAAATGATGTAGGCCTATGTTCACGATATTTCTATTTCAAAAGAAAAAAGATATTTTCATATCTTGTGTTATATTGGAAATAAAACCTGAACTTGAACTTTAACTCGTCTCAAACCATCCTGCTTCTAAATATGATGAGCGAGCGATGCGAGCAAGAAAATTCTGAAATCTGCACTTACAAAAGTCTACATTTTTTGCCTTTCTGGACCATTTCGGTATTGCTTTACCTTTTTTTTTTTGCCTGCTGATAGTGAGATACTTGGACTTTATTTTTCTTTTTGTTTTATTTTCCTACCTCTTGATTTTTGTGGGGGGGGGGGCCCCGGGGGGCACCCCAAATTTTATAGGGGCACGTGTCCCCCCCCCCCCCGTAGCTACGCCCCTGGGTAATGGGTATCCGGTAGGAAGAAATTCCTTGAAATTCTAGGTCGTCGTAATAGCAGTCATGCTAAAGCCTAACAGTGGAGAGACAGGAATGTCCGGTTTGGCAGACATTAGCGCTGTACGTGAACCCCAGATTATTACGGACTAATTCATTTATTCCATTTCTTTATTTTTCAATCTGCAGATGTCAATGACAACAATGGCAGCGATGGAGGGAAAGGAGAATATTCTGTGACCAAAAAGGAGAAGTCAGATAACTGCGGGCTTCTTGGGTCGGAGCTCGGTTCGACCACGGGTAGCTCCAGCGGGGAAGCTTCTGGAAGCCAGCTGACTTGTACCTCACCAGACAACGGCCTTGGATTCAACGTCGATTCCTTGGGACATCAGTCGGACGCGATGAGTGACGACTTGACGAAATCGCGGTCGATGTCAAAATCAGGGTCGTCTTTGGGTCAACCGAAAAGGAGACTGAGCGGTAGCGGACTTGGTGGGGTAGATAGCGGGGTGAACGGTTGCGATGCAAGGTTGACGGATTATAACCCCGGTAATCCGAATGGCATGGTGGACACGTTATCGCCGTGTTACACGCAGGACGGAGTCATGGATGACAACGGTCTCGGCTCGGTGCAACCCGCCACCGCACTCGCCGTCGCTCAAATGGCAAAAGACAGTGTTCACCAGAGCTACTCAGCGAGGTCAATGACCAGCATGGGTGGGATGCAGAGCCCGAGTTACTGCTCAGGACAGGGCATGGGGCTTCAGGGTTCGAGCAGCATGTACATGCAATCCTTCGAGCCGCACACGACGGCTACGTCCATGTACAACACGAGCAATACGGGTTATCATCATCATCACTCTTCCAGCGGACTCGGGAGCCACCTCCACGCCGCGCACCAAGCTCAGGCGCACGCACGACACCTCGCGCAGCAGTCCTCTTTCCCGGCATGCAACAGCATGTCATCCATCCATGCATCCGCTCAGTTCCTACATCACGGTAGCCATAGCAACCCATCGGACGCCATGAGTATGAACATGAACATGCACATGACCAATCATGCGTTCCCTTCACACTCAATGAAGTTTCCAGTCTGAGAAATATATGGCAAAGAGACTGATATCAGAAAGAGACTACCTGTATTCCATAAGAACTAGGACGATTGTGTAAAGTTTTGTCCTTGTAAAAATATTCTTATAGCGAGATCGTATTCAATTGTCTATCTGCACACGAGACAAGCATTTCGAAATTGTAATATCTTGATGATTTTAAGAAAAATCTTTGTCAGGTATCTATTTGATTCTTTTTGTGAGATCACTGATGCTATGATAATCGGTTCTATTCACATTTTTCACTTAAATTTTAATGTGTTATGTTCTGAAGGGAAAAAAAATCTGTGACTTTTGAGTGACATGTTCAGTTTTTAAGATAAGCAATGTTTCTGTCCACCATTTTTTTTCTTTAAAAGAAACAATTTTAACATGCATTTTATAGCATTCTTCTTATCCATTCCTTCATTTCTTTTCTTTTATTGTATCTCTTGCATTTTTCGTGATCAATACCACAGGAATCTCCTTTCCCTTTCCACTTTTTAAAGTGCCATTTTTTTCAGTCTCTTAAAGCCACTACACACCATGCATACGATCAGTCCGATGCGATTGCGAAATATTTGTTACAGCACCCAATATAAAAATTCAAATGATTTCAAATCTTATAATGATCAAGATCTGGAATAGTCATGCGAATACTAAAATCTAAAGCCTCTTCGTTGATTCATGAAGAAAAAAACGAAATCATTCGCGAATCATAGTGATGTCATAATAGTCTTGCAAAGGTTTCCGATATGAAGCCGAATGGCCTTTACTCTGAATAGGAGGTTTGCAGTAAACCCAAACTTTGATTTTAGTATTCCTGTCATTAATATCAACCTCAACAATACTCAATGAGAATTATTCTACTCGGTTGAAATTTCATATTTAATGCAAAATGGGATCTCTTCCAAAATCGGTTAGCAGTCGGATCGTATAAAAGTGCGGTGAACCTGATCTTTCTTGCCATCATTCATCGTGTTTCCATTCTCTAATCCTAACAACTCACCATCATTGTAACCAATAATGAATTGAGGCTTGAGTTCTGACGTTTCAGAAAAATGCTCTTCTCACACCAGGGGAGCGTTTCATCAAGCGTTCTGTCACTGACAACTGTTATAAGCTACTGCATTCCTTGCATCTGGTTGGCTGAGAGCAAATTTGTCAGTAAAAATCATTGACAAGACACTTCATGAAACGCACCCGACTCAGGAATAATTCATATGCTAAGGCAATACCTGGGTCTGTAAAACAAAAACAAAATAATAATAATAATAATACATGATGCTATCGTATTCAAAACAGTGCGTAACTTTGTTTTCACTTAGTCCTAAAAAACAAATAATAATTATGTGCATATGAATAGTTTCAGAAAATGGCTAGAAGGAAAAATTATGTCATCGCATTTGATTGATAATTTTTAAGTACAGAATTTCTTTTTCCTATTTTTTTGGGGGGGTGGTATTTTTTTTTTGTCAATAAAGCGTTCAAATGTATATAACACGTAGACTAAGACTAAACAAATGCTCCAAAAACTATTAAAACTGAAACAAAAACGGATTTCTGCATCGAGATGTTACAGGTTTAAAACCTAACTCAAACACGGATTTTCCACCACAACATGGCCGTACGCAGCGGGGGGGGGGGGGGGGGACGGGGGAGCTCTTGCCCCCCCCCCCCCCCTCCCAAGAAATTTTGAAAACTTGCATTTTTTTATTGAAAATATTCACCAAAAAATATGCACCAAATCCTTCAATTTCACTTTCAAAACTGCAAAAGTGAACTTGTGACAAGCTCGGTCGCTTTGCTCTTTCGCTTTTGAGTTTCTTCGAAAATTGTTATGCGTCTCGCCCCCCCCCCCGAAAAAAATTTCTGTGTACGGCCATGCACCACCATCCTTTTTTTCAATGAATTCTTCTACCCACCCCCCCCCCCCTTTGCCAATAAAGTTCCAATCTGAAGTTTGAGATACGATATATCATGACCATCTCCCCCCCTTCCCCCGAAAATTTGATTATTTCAGTTTTATGCATATTAGATCATTTTGTAGAAGGATTGTTTAAGCTATTCAAGGAGTTTGTACGAAAATTCAAAAATCTTAAAGCATCACGTAGAAAATTCATGCTCCAAATGCAAAATTAAAGTAATATAGAAAAACTAAGTCTCCTGTGCTATTACATTCAATGTAATCGATGAAACCCTAAGATTTGTAAGTTGTAACGATCAGGGAAAATGTTTTGAATTCATGTCGTCTAGTTATTTGTTTGTTTGCGCGTCTATCATGCTGGTTTTCTGTGGAATTGTTTTGTAAATATTTATTTCCGAGTACATAGTCATGTAAATTTTGTTGCAGTTTATTTATTATAGGTTTTTAAAGCCTCTTGCTATTTGTAACCGAAGAATAATTTATATCAAAGAGGAATAACAGGTTGATATATGTACAGTGTATTCTCCTTTAAAAAAATCATTTTGCACTTGAGCTGCATGTTAATTGTTTTGACTGTTCATAATCAAAGATTATCGAAAACAAATTACTCCAGCTATATTGATGTGAGCAGAAAAATATTAAAAAGGACCAAATCTGTAGGTTGCCGACTGTGAGTCGGAGTCCATTTGCTTGTTCGATACATTGAGTTAAAAAAATATGTTTGCTTTTATCATTGTAGTTTATTTTCAAGCAAGGGACATGCGTGAAATTGAAGCTCGAAAATAGTGATGCGGATAGTTGCTTTAACTATTTATTTTCTTGAATTACCATAGTCATGTTCATGCTGGTTAGAAAGGCTTCTAATGCAATAAGCAATTGACTCGTTTCTTGTTAAAGCAAACATTCCACATATGATTTTTGTAGTAGGATTTTGTTTCTCTGTTATATATTCCATCACCCTGTTCCATCTTTTCGCTTTATTCTCGAAATGGGCTTTGAAAGTGCAATCGTTTATAAGAATTCTACTCAAAGTATGAAAAATTATGAGTGTTCAGAATATGTTTGTACAAATAACTTTAGCATATCTGCTTTAGAAATATTGAATTTGTATGTATATATTAGGTTTGATAGCAGATTGGAAACCAGAAATTACTTTTTGTTGTTTATTGTTACTTGTGAATAAATTAACCGAGAACTTTGAAATATTATGTTTAGAAAATTCTATTCATTTTCACGGTGAATACATTAATGATAATGACCAGTGGCCATGGTGGTGATGATGATGATGATGATGATGATGATGATGATGAAGTGACGATGATAAGAAGAAATGATAAATAATCATACTGATGATAATGTTGGTGATGATGAATTGATAAGGATATTGATGATCAGCGATGATGATCATCATGATAATGATGAGGAGGAGGACGAGGAGGACGATGATAAGAAATAATAATTAGGCCTATATTGATCATAATGTTGGTGATGATGATATTGATAACGATTTCCAACAACAAAAAATCAAAACAACATTTATTTCCTTCTAATAACTTTTAAGCATTTTACAAAGTATTCAGAATATAAATACATAATAACAATACATAACTATTGAGGTACATGTATAATAAACAAGGAAGGAGGCGTAAAATCCCGAAAAGCAAAAAGCTTGTGATGGGTACGCCTGGACATGCAAACTAACACAATGAATACAAACTATCACAATAAAATGATGATCAATGATTATGACGATGATGATGACTACAGAATGACACGATTACCATGACGACGATTGCGGTGATGATTATGATAAATGATAAATTATTGTCATTACGACGATGATGATTAAAGAACTATAATGATGAAAATGATAGATGACGATGATGATGATGATGATAATGACGAATAAATAACTATAATGATGGAAATGATTAGAGGGGATGACGATGATGACAATCAAATGACATGATTATGATGATGATAATAATCTGAATGTTCTCCATGAACAACATAAAAAAAACACCAGAATGATAATCGTGGAACTGGTCGCCCCCCCCCCCCCCCCCCCCCCCCGAGTGTTGCAGCAACTACAAAACAAAGCAAAACGAACTTCATTAAGTGTCATGTTGAAATGATGGGCATAAAATCGCGGAAATAGTCTCCTTTTCCGTCTTCTGCTTCTTATCTATTCTTCTCCTTCTTCTCCTTCTTCTTCCTTCTTCTTCTTCTTTCTTCGTCTTCTTCTTCTCTTCTTCTTTCTTCTTCTTCTGCTTGCGTTCTTCTTCTTCTTCTTCTTCTTCTTCTTCTTCTTCTTCTCTTCTTCCTTCTTCTTCTGCGTCCTTCGGCTCTTCAGTCGTTCTCTTCTTCTTCGTCTTCTTCTTCTGCTTCTTCTGCTCTTTCTTTTTTTTTTTTTTGGGGGGGGGGGGGGTGCGTAGCTCTATTAGCATGGCATACTGTCGCAGAGGGAGCCAACACTAATTTTTATCTTGAGCAATAATGGCAGCCTCCATGATGTTCACGTTGAGGAGCAGAAATCGTGATTTTTCCAGTAATTTGTCGTTTGCTATGAGAACAATGATAGGTAAATACTCCGAACCTTAATAAAATTCGGACAGAATATTTGAACATATAAAAATTCTGATACTCAGGATGTATTGATTCTCTTTTTGAGGTGTGATTTCTTAGTATAATTAGACTATTCCTAAGTTAGTCCCACTTGTGAAATTCTGTGATGTGAATGTGAGAAAACAGCACGACTCTTGCGTGCCGGCGTGATTCGGCTCGAACTGCAGCCGTACCTTTCTTGTGCAACGGCATGGCTCATTGCCTCATACTGATAGATGGATAAACCCAGAGAATAAAGGTTGATATTTTGGCATAATGGGGACTTTTTTCCACCTCGTACTCATAGACTCGCTTATACATGTACAAGCTTATCTGAGTCTGAGATCACACAGTCACAGGGCTACATTGGTATGCTGAGCTGTGCAAATATATGTGACATGCTGCCCTCTATAGTCAAAGATTGAAATCACTAAAATAATCAACAAATTCATATAAAATATTGGTTTTTTACACCTAGGATAATGAAATATCCTATATCCATTCCATTCCTCCAATTGGATGTAAATTATCTTGAGCAAGTGAATTTTGAAAAAATATTTTTCTGATCACTGGTGACACAGCTCTTGCTCCTCTGTCGCAAAAAATTCATTGGTAGAACACTACTTTCCTATTGGCAGCAATATGCATGCTACAGCATGTCTGTTGTGTGAGGTTAATATAACCAAACACTAGTGTGAATGATCTGAGATGAGCTTTGTAGTGTTCTACTTATTTATTGGACAGAGTTCTGAGCAAGACTGCCAAGCTGTGTCACCTACCTCAAAATGATTACACAATGGCAAAAAATGTTTTGATATATGATCAAGAATAGAATTCTAAGAAACATTACATTAAAAATATGATGATTTTCTATCGAAATCAATGCATTTTGGCTAATTTTATCATAAAAAGTCAAGAGCTGACCCCAAAAAATTTGAGGATGAGGTATGACGTAAAAGTGGGTACCCAGCTTCGCGCATTGCAGTTGTGCTGCGCGCTAGACTGTACAATATGTATTATACCTTGCGCGCATTTTGCTAGAAGTGCGCAACAAGGTACCCACTTTGACGTCATTTTGACGTAAAAGTGGGTACCCAGTTGAAACTGGGTCACAGCTGAGGGGTCAAAAATATCCTGAAATCTTACCACATTTGGGGGTTTCCTTGGCAACACGACTTCTAAAAAACTTTAGGCAGATGATTTTCTGCTAACAAAATCATGCTCTTTCAAATGAGCTAACATTGTTTCAGCATTGGGTACCCCCTTTAAGGAAGCTATTCTTGTTTTTATTCTGATATTTCACAAATAGCGTAAGGGGTCTGCCATTCGCCCCTGTGGAGATCCATGTAAACAAAGAAATATTATGCCTCCAAATCATACTTTCTCATGCCCAGTTAGCCCTGCAAACTACCTTCGAAGTTTGCCAGTGGACCAGTAGATCTGACTGTGATATTAGAACCTAAAATTTATTTTTCAAACTCAAAATATTGACTTTTGATACGAGACCCAACCTTCTTGGCGATTTCGCCATGTGATTAATTTCCATTTTAATAGCGCGACCTTCAACATCGTGAGTTCACCTACACCCACTGGTCTCGGCCACATGCGAAGAGCGGTATAAAGCAGCGTAGCACTCTCACACGTATCAGCGAATGCAGAGTCACGAGGCCTTGTCAAAAGGCTATTGGGGCATGGTCTTTAGCCATTGAGCACAATTTGATTTCAAAATAACACACATATTCCATAGGACCTAGCCCAATTTATCTTGGGCTTAGTATTCACTGCGTTAATACTTTGTTGTTAGTTTCTTGTGTTGTTGTTTTTGTTTGTTTTTCTAAATTAGACTACAGAGGTCTTTACAAAAAGTTTTGCAGTCATTTTAAGTCTTTGAAATTGTAATCTGTTATATATATGTTTACAAATTTTCTCTGCAGGGACATCACAAGTGAACCCCATCTTCTGCTTGAGAGCTTTATGCCTGTCAGGTCAAAGGTCATTTTGGCAGAGTGCCATTAGGTTGACAATCCATCAACCAACCAGTGAGACAACAGACAGAGGGACAAACTTAAGCCATGCGGATGTAGGGGAAAGAGAGCCTGAATTTTATGCACCTGTGCCGCCTGAGAGTGGTAAGATACAAGGGAGAGAAAAAAAAATTATAAGTTCTTACTTTAGTTATGCTAATGGTCATCATCATCATCATCATCATCATCGTTTATGACAGTCATCCTCTTATGAGGGGGTCACTGACTTTCATGCCAGGATGACACTCCCTCCCTCCACATGCTCTTATTTTGAGCACCCTTCTCTTTTAGCCCGACCCTCCTGCTATACCCTCCTCATAATTTCTTTATACATATAGTTCTTGGTCTTCCCCTTCCCCTCATGCCATCCATTTCCAGATCCCATGCATTTTTCACAGGGTATCCCACAGGTGAATAGCGAGAAAAAAAAAATGATACAGCCAGCCCCCTCCCCCCCCCCCCCCCAAAAAAAAAAAAAAAAAAAAAATAGGGAAGAAAAAATCTAATTGGCTGTTGGCATGTTTTGTTTTCAGGATTTGTTTGCAATTATTCATCAAAGTGAAAAACTCTTCTCTGTTTGTGATATACCATTTTTTTTTTTTTTAATTATTTTTTTTTGGGGGGGGAGGGGGGAGAGGTCCATCTGTTTATGCCTTAGGTGAGGTTTAAACAATCCTCATGAATCCAGGCAAGTCACTTTTTATTGTTGTCAATCCTACTGTGTTTGAACTAATCATGTTTTTCATGAAATTTGAGCTTACTAGATATCACATTGTTTGTAACCCCTTTCCTGTGGGAGGAACTGCTTCGGCATACACTCAAGCAACAATTTCTCCATTCTTTATTTCATAGATGTAGATTAAGGTTACATTTAGCTTTGGGTCAAGTTAAAGTTCAGATTTGTTCAGATATGAAGTGGAAAAGCCCTGCGGTAAACCCCTGCATATTTTTTAGCATACATGAATGGGATATGGGGCAGCCCCCACCCCCCCAAAAAAAAAAAAAAAAAATGCAGAGGCAAAAGGCATATTTTTTGCCACCTAGCAGCAAAATGCTTTTATTGAGTCTATGCAAATGATTCTTTTCAGTTGTCAGTGGTTCACTAATGTCACACAATGTGCATTGTTTTGAGCAGCGGAGCAGCAGTCTTTGCTCTTGGCCAGACCGTCCTGTCAACCAAAAGACGCCAGGATCTCTAGAGTAGCCATCTTAGGCACACCCAACTCTGGGAAGTCAACCCTCATAAACAGCCTCCTTGGAAGACGGGTGAGTTCCATTAATCCACAGAGGTACATTGTCCATTTTCAGCAACATTCAGTTCAGTTCAGTTCAGTTCATTTTGTTATCATCATTTCACGGCCTCAGCTGAATTGCTTGACAATTTACAATCATATTTATTTAAATAAACATCACATTTCACCATCATTTTTCATATAATTCAGTACATTTATAAAATGGGAATACTTCTAATCATATAGTAATCAAATATACCTTGCACTGAGAGGCTCCAGTTGAAATTATGGATTCTCTTTGGTGACTGACATAGCACTATTTTCTGAGGGGTGCAGCCCCGAAGAAAATGGTAACTATGCCAGTCTCCGAAGAATCCATAATTGCAACTGGTGCCTCGAAAAGAGTGCATGGTATATTTGATTTATATCCTACAAGAGAAGCCTAGATAAGTAAAAAATAAAAACTAAATGTAGAATCTAGACCTAGACTTGTACATACAGTCAGTCAGTCGTTTGCACTTATTACGCTATACACGCATGAGAGACAACCTAGCTCAGCCACGCCGCCATCTGGCTCTCGGCTTCAATATCGCAATACATTTTCGCGATATCGATAGTGTATATCCAAACAAAAAAAAAGTGACTTCAAAATATTGGTATAGCGAAAAATATAAGGAGTTCTGACGTCACGCGATCTTCATGGTGAAAGTATTTTATGTAATATGCGACATTCCTGGCCAATCCTTGCAAGAGAATTTTATGATGTAGGATATAATGTAAGAAATAAGAAATATTTAACATACATGAAGATACGTTCCTGAATATGATTTTGAATAGTATGATTATTACACAAAATGCAAATACATAATGAGCAGAAAGATACAAGGTACAGACAAAATTTGAACCCATTCCCATTGAAATATATATGTTTTGTGTTCATAAGAGTGCTTTCAGTGATTATGGTTTAGGCATCACTTGGCAGTGCTTAAAGGAGAATAAATCCTTGGGGAAAAATCAATTTTAACAAAAAGAGAGGATATAGAGAAGTCATTTTAAGAAAGTTCCATAAAAAATGATTACATAATGAGAAAGTTGTTAAAGTTTGAAAAGTCTCAGTTTACTTTCTACAGCAATCCTTAAATTGGCAATGTTGCTTCAAAATGGCAAGTTTAGAAGGACATCTCTCACTATGTTTTGTATGTACACCAAATTTCATATTTTCTCCATTATTTCTGAAGGTTCAGCTTGTCTCCTTAGCTCAAGATGTATCATGGGAAAATGTATTTGACACAACATATGTTGAGTTCACAAAGATGCAAGCAGTATCTTAAGAGATAATGGAGAAAATTTTATAATTGGTGTATTCTTTTTTTTGGGGGGGGGGAGGGCCATTTTATTGTTTTACTCGTGAAGGTATATGTACATTTTTTTCATGGATATTTGTGAGATGTTGAAAATGACAGACAGGCTTATGTCAAGAGCAATGTTATTGTGTATGATACAGAATAACAGTGCAACCCAACAACTTTAAAGTAAAAAAAGATATTATTTCTTCCATTATGTTTGAACAGATATGTGCTGTGTCTCAGAAGGTCCATACAACTATGAGCAAGGCCTTAGCCATCATCACGCATAGGAACACTCAAGTGGTAGGTCAGAGGTCATGGCCCGTACATAAAACCAATTCAAATCTTCATCCCTGGACTAAACATGAAACCTAAGCGCAACCCTGGCTCTAGACCTAACATACACCTAATTTACACCCCTAGAGTTTAAGTCCACCCCAGGCAGATGACTGAAGCCTGCATTGTGTTTTATCGTTCCCCTCCCATTTCGTAGATGCAGGCTGTGTTGCAGTGGAAACACCCCGTCCCTCAGATAGGATATTAAATGAAGGCCAGGCCCCATGTAGAGGAGAGTCACCACCTTTGCACGTTAAGAACCCATTGCACTATTCAAAGAGGAGTAGGGGTAACCCTCAGTGTAGTGGTATGCCTGCACATCCCAATTAATTATATCCGGAGGAGAGACCTGACAGTCACAGTGATTAAGTTTGCCTTTCCCCTCCCAGGCCCAGGTAACACCAAATACTTAATGATGATAATGATGATCCCATATTATTAATAAAATAAAGCCTAGAGAAATGCCAGAGTATGTATTGGAGCAGTGTATAATTGTAAATATGGAAATATAGTTTGATCATCTTCCTCTTTTGACTATACAGTCATTGTGAATTCGAGTCATAGAAGTGTAGTTGGAGAGGTAAAGGGCTGAAAGTAATTCTCAATTGTTTGTCATCAGTTAACTTCCATGAGCAAAATGTAAACAAACTAATTGGATTAGATTACACACTCACAGATCTTGCATTTGAGTCTTGGGTTGTCTATTTGGGAATAATGATTCAATTTTCTTATTTTTCATTACTCATTAAAGTCATTATGTACTGGTCTGTTATGTAATTCCTACCAAACTCACCTGGCATGTATCATATTGTCGCTTCAGTGTAGAAATACCCTTACACTATGCTAGTGCACAAAATGGCTTCTCTCTTGACTTGAATAAAGAAGAAAGTTTTCCGTAAACACTTCATTATTTCTTCAGAACCTGTCCAGAAGGAAGGTAACATTAACTCCAAAACGATATTCAGTGTCACTACTGTATTTTCACTAGAAGAGCTATGAAATGCATCATATTTGTTAAGGACAGTTCTGCGCACAATGAATTTAGGGGCGTTTTAGCTCTGACGCGACAATATTTTTGTTTCACAGAACTTTCTTTAGTCAGGTTTGATACTGTCAACTTATATTACCTGCCATTACAAGACTGTCATATTTGATCTCTTGCCAGGTGCTGCTAGATACTCCTGGTCTAGTCAGTTACACGCAAGGAAGGAGGTAGGTGTGTATGTCTGGTTCTTTATTAGTCATCCGACAACTTGGCACTTTGCAAAATCACAATCACGTGTCCATCAGGTGTCAAGTGCAAGCAAAACACACCCCAAAATACTAGTAGCACCTGAATTTGTGTCATGCACCAATTCACCACTTGAAATTTTCAACTTCACCTCTTTTTTTTTTTTTTTTACACATTCCGTTCAATTTATTGAAAGTGGTGCTTTTCAAAAACAGGTTAACTCTGTGCAAAACTTTGGAATGCAGATATTTGGAATTGATTCAGCTTTTGGCTAACTCAGCCAAGAATATCCATGAGCAAGATCTGGAATTTTCAGGTGGTTTGATGTATAGAAATTGATGATCAGTTTTCATTAATTAGCTTTCAAGATTAAAAGAGGGCAGTCTGAGTTGAGAATTTTTTTATCCAGACAGACCAATCCATCTTCTCTTCTGGGAATTAATAGGTGGGGGGTTTTTTCATTGAAAGAAAATAAACAATTATCAACTGAAGTAGAAATTTTCTCTTTGAAAGATGAAATTTGGAAACGATTCAATTTGTGAGATATTTCACAAACGAATAGATATGCAGTATCCCCATATTTTAGTCATTGACAGCCGTTTCTTCAATATCAATACTGAATTTATATTTTTCTTTAAAAATATGTCAAAGCAACCTTGTTAGAGCTGTTCTGCCTCCATCAGTAAAAAAGAAACTTTGACACTATCTTTTATGAACAGCTGAATAACCTCTCAATATTCAGTGTTTGTTCTTTGCTCAGTATTTATGATAATTTTGTTTCATTTTTGCTTAGACACAAGTTACCCAGATCTCTGCTGATAGATGCAAAAAATACCTTCCTGGAGTCTGACCTCGGTAAGAACTCTGTCAGCTATCCAATCCACCCATTCTTCATGTAACTTGAGTACAAAATAATTGAGAAATGATGTATACACTTAAGGCATTGGCTAACTTTGTGAGTAGCTGATTTAAAAAATTCTCAAACTAAGATGAAACATGTGTATGAGTACTTGTATTTGTACTCAAAAACCCTGAAACCAACCATAATTTGGAATGAAAAAGTGTAAGTTAGACGCAAACGGTGATTTTATTATCCTTCGTCTCACGAGACAATCACTAAGAGGACCACTTTGCTTGAATTTGAAAATGCCGTTATGTGCCTCCTGCCGCGTGATACGCCAATACAAACAGTACGGTAAGGTGAGTCCTACGCGCATGCGCACTCCTTATGTCTATTCTGTGCAACCGACCCTCGTATATTTTTCAAACATTGGTTCTTATTTTTGATATTTAAAAATACTTCCTGTGGATATTATACTTTGAAACTTTCAGACTGGTATTTTTACACTATAACCCTTATGTTTATCCCATTTTCAAGTAACAAAACAAGATTTTTTAAAATCATAACAATGTTAAACAATGTCTTTAAGGCTTGTTCATTTCACATATCATGTGGTAAACCCCCAGGGTTTTTTTTGCGTATAACTTGATAAAATGGGGGGGGGGAAAACGCCGAGACAAAAAGCATCTTTTCTACCTCCTGGCGGCAAAACAGTGTGGACCAATCAAATTCTTCTAAAGTTAGCGCAGAATATGACATCCTGAGCTTGTTTGTGCAACTTTTGGCAAAACTCTCTTTAATTTGAGCATGACCTGTTATTGATACGTTAATGCGCATCTCATTATCACATTTGGTGTGGTAGAAAAAGAGAGTGGGTGGTTTTCCACGAAGGTTGGATATTTGAATGAACCTTACCCTGTTGAGCATGATTATGATTAATATGTATAACATGCATTTTGCGAAGACCCAACTCCAAGTCATGTCAGGCTTAAGGCCCCGTCGCATATTAGCGAATCAAGCCAACGAATGCCTAACGTATTCGAAAATTTGGACATGCGTTCGTTTTCGTTGCCATTCGTTCGTGACACATTTGACGTACGAGGTATTCGTTAGCTGTTCGTAGGTGTTCGCAGAGATACGCTGGAGCCGATTTTCTATTATGGACATATTCAAAAATTTAGAACCCAATTGTGGCCAAGAATTTGAGCGTATTTGGACTTTCCAAAAAAATAGCTGTTCGCTAGGCATTTGTTAGCTCTATTCACTAATATGTGACAGGGCCTTTAGGCTGCTTATCAAAAGTCTCGTCTCGCGTCTTTCATCGTCTTCTCCACGACCGTTCTTCTACCGCGGCTTTCCCGATCTACCGTTGTTTTGTCTACGGAGAAACGGGAGGATCGGAGAGGAAAAGACACTGAGCAGGAAAGACGCTAAAAGCCGCGTCCCAAATTGGCTCTAACTTTTGATAAGGTGCCTGAGTAGTGTTCAAGTGGCTAAAGGCATGTTCATGGTAAATCACACCAAATGATGTGAAAGAAAATATAGCTAAGCACAGAAAAGGTCCTATGGGTACTCTCTTATCCCAATGCTATAAGAACAGAGATGTGAAACGTAGTGCATTTACTTGAAAAAAAAAAGGGGGTGGTGGTTTACCGCAGCAAATGTGAATGAAACTCCAGTGTACATGGGGTGTGATAACAGATCCCTCTTGCAATCATGGTATGAGAAAAATCATAACTTTTGGCTGATTCTTATGACTGATTGATTTTGATCGAGTGGTTTAGTGTTAGCATTAGTCATAGCATCTCGTTGGTGATTGCCCTGATTTGCCACACATGTGATGTACTGTACTACTGTATGTAAAAAATCTTTATTATTTGTTTCATTTCTAATAATCCACATACATATGTGTTGTACTCTGTATATCAGTTGCAGTTCTGGTGGACGTGTCTAACAAATGGACAAATACGAAGCTGGATCCAGAGATTCTTGTACAACTCCACACACACTCGCATATTCCGTCTATTCTGGTCCTAAACAAGGTATACTATTAAAAACCATGCTGTGATCCAGTTGGATTGCATTTTCTATTCATGGAAAGAACACCAGTACTCAAATAATCAAATTTACTATTGTATTCCAGAATGAATGAAATCATCCAGATACACACACACAAAAGGAACATTTACCCCCCCCCCCCTTTTTTTTTTTTTTTACAGTTCCATCTGTTCTGGTTCCAAATATTATTTAATGTAAGATAGACCTCTTGTGAACTTCTGCAATCAAGTGTTTGATTTATGACAGAGACCTACACATAAAGTTTACTCTGAGTTTAATATTGTACCCGGCTTATACATGAATGTCATATTTGCCACTTACAAGTTTCTTGCAGCTGCACCAAGTGTGCAGATCTAGTGTTGAACATACAACTGCAGTAGCTCATATAAATCCATTGGCTACTGAAGTCTCCAGCCTTTTCACGTGTGCTTAATACAGGGACCACCTGCTTCTGGTAGGCAGTTGGGTAATTGCTGGGTAATTTTTAAAGCTGTTGTTTTAGATATCTATGTGGAACACTGATTATACAGGGTGATACATTGTTTGCTGATTAGTCCTCTTTAATGGATGGTTGCTTTGATTTATTCTGACCTAGGTTGATGCCTTACAGACCAAGCAGTCTTTGTTTGAGATCACAGAGGCTCTGACAGAAGGTGTGGTTGATGGCAAGGAATTTGTATCTCCCAGGAGGAAAGGAAAGTTAAGGAATCCGATCAAAGAAAGTGTGAAGTCAGAAAGGACCATTGAGAAGCATGATGAGGAGGAGGATGTGATGCAAAGTGATAGAATGAATGCAGCTGCTCCTACATATGATGACACTGAGGTTACATCAGTGGGGTCAATGTTTTCAAGTAGTTATGAGCAGGAGACATCGAACAGTCCATCTGTAAGGGAGAAAGCAATGAAGGAGATGAGCTGGACTCAAAGCTCTGTCAAGGAAGCAGATCAACATAGACTTCATGTGCAAGATCATGACAGATTCAGTAGTGTCTCTGAACCTTCAGAGCTCTCGAGCGCCAACTCCAAATGTAACCACACACAGGGTAGAGAAAGCCACATGACAGATCATGTTACAGATGACAGGAGTCAGGTGGCTGAAAATAACACAGTGCAATCACATGACTTGGACAGGACCAAGAGAGACATTTTGCAGCAGTACGCAGCCAACCTGTTGGAGCTGTCGGATGATGGGGATGAGGAGGTTGCTAGGATACACAGTGAGGTGGATGATGAGGAGAGGATGGAGAAGGAGATGATGAGGAAGGAGATGGAAAGAGAGGAGACGGAGAGACAACGAGAGGAGAGGAGGAGGATATGGAAGATGGCCAAGGAGAGGAGTGGATGGCCAGGATTCAAGGCTGTCTATATGGTATCTGCTCTCCATGGTGATGGTGTAAATGATCTGAAGGTAAGTCAGTGATGTTGGTCTAGTGCAGTGCTTTCTCAACCTTTTTTACCCCGAGGCCCACTTTGGCTATTAAAATTGTTTCGAGGCCCACCTTCATTCTTAAAAATATTTTGAGGCCCACTCACAGAATCTCAATGAGAAAAATCAGTAAAACATGACAAAAGTAAATAGAGAACGAATTGTATGGTAATTATCTGGACCACTACATTATCTACATTACATTACAAAATCCAACCTACATGTACGTTTGCAATAAATGAAAGATTGATATAACACCCCCACCCCAAATATAAATAAATCTACAAAAAAATTTAGCACATTGCACTGACAATAATCCACAACTCTTGATTTTTCTAAAAATATGTTTAATAAATTCAATTCAATTTAATGTTAACAGTAAAGCTGAATTCAAGAATTTTTTTTCTCCAAAATATTTTGGACTGAACTCGCGGCCCACCCGAGAAAGCTTCGCGGACCACCGGTTGAGAAGCGCTGGTCTAGTGGACTCCTCCTGTGCCAAGAATTGCTCCCCTCCCCCCCCCCCCCCTTCCTCCCTCAGAAAAAAAAAAAAGAATGAGATCTATTATGAAGCAGGCACAGTTACCCTCAAAGTTTTATATCTTTGGACATTTTGCAATACCATTTTGAACAAGTGACAAAGCAAGGGCACTCTGAATTTTTATTTTGTGACTTTTGTCCAAACCTTGGTGGCCCAGATGGAGCAAAGTACCAGCTTTAAGTATCATGATGTTTGATGCTTTAATGGAGACCATGAAAAGTTGCAAACAATCTAAGGGTAAGACAGGGATTAATGTGAAACTATCATTTTTGTCTCGCCCACCGGAGGTGAAGGCGAGACTAAGGGATCCAAATGTCGTCCGTCCGTCGTCCGTCCGTCGTCCGTCCGTCGTCCGTCCGTCGTCCGTCCGTCGTCCGTCCGTCCGTCCGTCCGTCACAAACGTTATGAAAGATAACTTGGCAACCGTGACTCACTTTTCAACCAAACTTGGGTTGTAGATGCACTAAGGGGACCTGCATGTTATGGTCCAGTCAGAGGTCACATGGTAAGGTCAAAGGTCATTTCAGGTCAAACGTTAAAGTTTACGTGCAAGACTCTCTTATGACACAAAACTCTGCAACCGTGACTCACTTTTCAACCAAACTTGGGTTGTAGATGCCCTAAGCGGACCTGCATGTTATGCTCTAGTCAGAGGTCACATGGTAAGGTCAAAGGTCATTTCAGGTCAAACGTTAAAGTTTACGTGCAAGACTCTCTTATGACACAAAACTCTGCAACCGTGACTCACTTTTCAACCAAACTTGGGTTGTAGATGCCCTAAGCGGACCTGCATGTTATGCTCTAGTCAGAGGTCACATGGTAAGGTCAAAGGTCATTTTAGGTCAAACGTTAAAATTTACGTGCAAGACTCTCTTATGACACAAAAACTCTGCAACTGTGTGACACTGTTCAATCAAACTTGGGTTGTAGATGCACTAAGGGGACCTGCATCTTATTGTCCAGTCAGAGGTCACATGGTAAGGTCAAAGGTCATTTCAGGTCAAATGTTATAGTTGACGTGCAAGACTCTCTTATCACACATAACTTTGCAACCGTGACTCACTTTTCAACCAAACTTGGGTTGTAGATGCACTGAGGGGACCTGCATGTTATGGTCCAGTCAGAGGTCACATGGTAAGGTCAAAGGTCATTTCAGGTCAAACGTTGAAGTTTACGTGCAAGACTCTCTTATGACTCAAAACTCTGCAACCGTGTGACACTTATCTATCAAACTTGGGTTGTCGATGCACTGAGGGGACCTGCATGTTATGGTCCAGTCATAGGTCACATGGTAAGGTCAAAGGTCATTTCAGGTCAAACATTAAAGTTTACGTGCAAGACTCTCTTATGACACAAAACTCTGCAACCGGTGACACTTATCTATCAAACTTGGGTTGTAGATGCACTAAGGGGACCTGCATGTTATGGTCCAGTCAGAGGTCACATGGTCAGGTCAAAGGTCATTACAGGTCAAACGTTGAACGGTTAAAGTTTACGTGCAAGACTCTCTTATGACACAAAACTTTGCAACCGTGTCACACTTTTCAGTCAAACTTGGGTTGCAGATCACTAAGGGGAAGTGCATGTTATCATTCTGTTGGACTTCACATGATAAGGTGAAAGGTCATTGGAGGTCATATGTTACAGATGTTTTCAAATTCTTGAATTTGCTTTTCCTCTGTCATTTCTTGTCCAGTGTTGAATCTGATTGCTCAACTGATAATCATAGGTGACGCTTCTGAACTTGTATTTCAAACGTTTACATTGTAAGTTTACCTGCAAGACTCTCTTTTGACACATAACTTGACAACTGTTGGTCCATTGGCAACCAAACTTGGGTACTAGGGGTAACATCATGTTGTGGTGCTGTCGGAGGTCATATGGTGAGGTCAAAGGTCATTTGAGGTCAAATATTAGAGTTTACCTGCAAGACTCTCTTATGACAAAAAAACTTTTCAACTAAACTTGGGTCATAGCTGTACTAGGGGTACATTCATACTATTGTGCCGTCAGGTCACATGGTAAGGTTGAAGGTCATTTTAGGTCAAACATTAAAGTTTACCTGCAAGACTTTCTTGTAACATCAAACTTGGTTAGAGATGTACTTGGGGAAACTTTCGTGTTATTTAGTTACCGGTGGGCGAGACACAATCTTGCTATTGGCTTGTTTAGGCTTGGACATCTTCAGGCTTGGACATCTTCAGGCTAAAAGATTTTATGATATTTTTGATTTTTTTTCAGGATTTCTTGTTGACCAGTGCGAAGCCGGGTGATTGGGAGTACCATGAGGATGTGGTGACAAACCTTACCCCTGATGAGATCGTCAGAGATGCCATCAGGGAGAAACTCTTGGAGACGCTTCCTCAAGAGGTCCCTTACAACATCTCACAGGTATAAATAGAAACTTGTTCGTCTGTAACTATGTGCAGAATGAATACTGGTGGTTATATTTTTGTGGGTTTTGTCGAGCCACGGAGGTGGAGCGAGACTAAAGGATCCTTAGTGCCCATTTGTAACCAAACTTGGATGGTAGGTGAGGATTCGAACCTGTGACTATTTTACCAATTGCTTAATAGCTGCTTTGACCACTGTGCCACAAGCAGTTGACAACTTGGATGGTAGATGCTCTGTAGGGACCTCATTTTTATGGGGGGGGGGTGTCAAACATCATGTAGGTAAAAGGTCAAATGAGGTCAAATGTTATAATTTACCTGCAAGTTTCTACTGGGATTGGTAACTTTCAAACCATAAGCCCTTTTGTAACTTGTAAGCTTGGATGGTGGAAGCCTTACATGGACCTCATTGTTATTTGGGGGCAGAGGTCACGTACATATATGTAGGTCAAGGGTCAAATGAGGTCAAATGTTACAATGTACTTGCGAGAATGATTGCACATGAACATGGCGAGACACATTATGGTTGTAGCCTTGTGTTTCATACATGTTGCAAAATATTAACAATATACTCTCCAGACATCTACGGACTCGATGAATGTACAGCAGCAGTCACTCACTGAGTGCTCCGGAAGGCCAATCAAGCATAGCTAGCACTAAATACTGTAGCTCTATGAAAAAAAATGTCAGTTGTGTAAATAATGATTTTTATTGCTATCATCTTACCTCCGCCTTAACTGAAAGTAAGTGTCAGAGATTTTATAATGGATAATAACTCCTTGAATTGCTCCATGAAGAGGTTCCTGCCAACATCTCACAGGTATTACTCCAAACTACATTGATCTATAGCTCTGGGGTTAACATTTCGATTATATAACATATGGCTGGATATTGTCTTCGATATTACATCTGCTCCAAGCTAGAAGTGAGGTGCTGTATAGTTTGCTATTAAGTACAATAATATGTTATTGATTTATAATTCAGTTCTGTGGTAGACATTTGACTTCTAGAAATATGTTTGGATAACATATAATGCATGTGACCTACCAGCTCATAATCAGAGGAGAGATATACACTGTAGGTGCTGTCAGTGAAATCTCCTTTGGGGAAGGGGGGGGGGGGTTCCCTTCATAATGAGTATTAACCCCTCTATTCTCTTTGTTCTTCAGCCCAGTGAGATCAGGGGAAAAGGTGGTGAGCTCTACATTGTCCAGGGCCCCATTTCATTAACTTGTTTAATATCAATACAACTGCCACATTTCTATGACAATTTTGCTCTCAGCCAATCTGATGCAAGGATTTCAGTAGCTTATAACAGTTATTGCAACTTGTTATTGATAACAAGTTTTATGAAAGGGGCCCAGATTGTCATCTTTCACAAGAAGTCTCATCCATTTGTTTGCCCCTCTCTCTCTCTCTCTTTCTCTCTCTCTTTCTCTTTGAATTACTCTGTGATTTACCTGTGATGTGATGGTTATAAGTGTTTTCTCTACTCTTAATTTTTTTTAGTCCACTGAGCTGTGGAGGACCGGGGAAGGTGGCGAGCTGCACATTGTTCAGATTCTCATCTGTCAAAAGAAAACTCATATGGTATGTAATAATAATAATAATAATAATAATAATAATAATAATAATAATAATAATAATAATAATTAATAATAATAATAATAATAATAATAATAATAATAATAATAATAATAATAATAATAATAATAATAATAATAATAATAATAATAATAATAATAATAATAATAATAATAATAATAATAATAATAATAATAATAATAATAATAATAATAATAATAATAAGAACTTAATACTGGTGTTTCTAAGTGCACCATATTCGGTCTAAGAGTTAATTAACAGAACATGAATTTGAAACAAAATTGATTAAATTAATGGAATTAGCTATTTCACTAAACCATACATGAATGATGAAAAATGTTAAATGATCATACATAATAGAGCATAATGGTGTACACCTCCTTTGACCAACTCACAGTTGAGTCCTCGCATCCACAATAAGACATTAAATATTAAAAAGATGGGTTTTAATTATTGTCTTAAACTGATGGAGGGAATGGGTGTTCTGAATATGCACTGGTAATTCATTCCAAAGGATAGGGACAACTATGGTGAAAGCTTGTTCTCCATATCTAGTTGCATTACAGGGACCAGGAGTTACCTCAACTCATTTTTTTTTTTTGGGGTATATTCCTGGTGCATGTGAAAAACCACATGCTTGGCGAAATGAGTATCGTTACATCTCCTTGTAAATTAGAAGACCATGCTGATTCCCACAATCAGGAAGCTTTTAGTGAACATGATTGGACATGTTTATCTCTCTTGTTGCACAAAAACTGCACACGGCCACCGCTTGCAAAAATTCTGAGCACGATATTGATATCTCTCTTAATCCTAATGAGCAGTTGGCTCTTTTCATTGAATCCATGGATTGTGTTCATGTGCATTGACCAAGAGCACCTTGTTTGTCCAAAATCACCATGAACCTCTTACCTAAATGTGTTTTATTACGTAACTAATAATTCATTATTGTTTTATATAATGGTCCAACTTCTTACTTGCGCTGCATAAAGTGCAGTTTTGCAGTTGCACTTTGAAAAAATCTGACTGCAGTGCAACATGAAATACCGTCAAAAATCCTGAAGTCTTTTCTGTCTGAAATGGTCCTTCACAAATTTGAGTGTAGTAGCGTTCCTCAGTGAATGAATGCCTCATGCCTACCTTCCCCTACCCTCATAAAACTCTTCTTTCTTAACTCTGTTATCTCATCCATTCTTCCTCCCTTGTCATCTTTCTCTCTCCTCCTCCCATTTTTTCTTTCTCTCTCCCTCACTTTTTATTTCCTTCTTTCTTGTGCCATTTTTCTTGTCCTTATAATCATTTGACCTCTTTGGAGTATTATTGTTGCATTTTCATCTACATGTATACATTAAATGTGATTTTAACTTGTACATGTATGTGATTTCAGTATGTGAATTAATTTGCACGCAAGACAAGTATCTGTTTCCGGACCGTTGGTTCTTGTTTTTGATAGTTTTAACTCAGTCAATAAAATTTAGCAATATCTCTTCCTCTTTTACTATCTTTCTCAGAGGATGCTGGAGAAGAAGTTAGGATGGATTGGGCGCCAAGTAACCCAGGATCTGATGGATGCCTTCCACTGTGATGTCAGACTCAGTCTTTATGTCAGATTCAAGAAATGAAGTAAATCCATGAGGTCTTCTCCATAGTATCTCAGTCTCGTCACCAAAACAAATCATCACTGACTCATTGAGATCCACTATTTTTTTTCATTCAGGGCAGTTTGTTTGTTCATTTTTTTTGTAAGTCGGTATCGGTTTTGATATGACTTAGGTATTCAGTTGGAACCACTGCAGAATCTCCCACAAGTAATCCTAACTGACCTCAGTACTAATCCTACCCCTACCCCTGACCCTAACCCCAAGCTATATCCTTACCATAATCCCATTCCTGACCCTAGCCCAAACTCATACCCTAATCCTCTGTCCTAACCCTGGCCCTGACCTTAACCCTAAATGATATCCTAATCCCAATCCAAATCTTGACCATAACCGTGACCAAACCCAAACCATTTTCTAACCCTTACCCCAGTCATAACCATAGCCCTGATCCTAACCCAAAACCTTATTGTAACACTAACCCTAATCCTTACCCAAACCTATATGCTAATCCTAACCACAGAGTGCCAATCTTAATCCCAACCATGTCTGTGGCCCTAGAACCCCCAAACCACATCCTAACAATAAAGCTTATCCTAACCCTAACCCCTCACTATGAACATGACGGACAAAGAAAGCGGACAAAATAAACAACCCCTCATTCTACCCTTCACAATGGTTCTGGTAGTCAAAAGAACATCCCTTCACTGCTATTGTCTAAAATATGTGGAATAGGTGTCACATGCATATTCACCTGGAACTACAGGATTAAACATAATAGCTGTGAAGGGATGTTCTTTTGACTACCAGAACCATTGTGAAGGGTAGAATGAGAGGTTGTTTATTTTGTCCGCTTTCTTTGTCTGCCATGTTCATAGTGCCTATACCAACTCTGACCATGACCCAAAACATACCCCAATCCTAACGCATGTACAGTGCTCCATTTTGTGGTGGGGTATTCTGCTATTAAGCTATCAAATCCAAGCCTTCTTTGTTATTCTCTATCAATTATTAGGGATATGTGCACGAGTGTGTATCATTCATCAACAATATGGGGAAGTTCTATGCATGAGGAAGTACAATGTATTGGTAATGATGATGATAAACCATTATCTACAAGGTATTCAAATTTAATTCTTAAATATGCAAGCTTTTGGAGAGTAACTGTGGAAAATACATGTATATCAACTCCTATGGCGAAATGGTATTGCACAAAATATACCGTTTTTGAAACGGCTACAAAATGGCTATAAATTTAAGAGAGAGTTTTAAGCTATAAAACAGCTACACCCTCACATCCTTTTTCATAGTTTTTTGCCATTTTATAGCTGTTTTGAAGCCGTTTTATGGCTATTTTGTAGCCGTTTCATTGCCCTTTCCTCTATTCTTGCTTCTCTCAAAAAGAGAGACAAAACGGCTAGAAAACGGCAAGTGGCCACAACAGAGCTAGTTCACTGTGTAGAGAACTCTTATCTTCTTATGTTTGCATCATTTTCATATATGAACAAATATACTTGTCTATAGTTATTCAAAAATCTGCTGAAATCTGCAATAAAACAAACACATGTGAAAATAAACCAAATTGTATGCGTAATTCATTTATAGTGCTCTTTATTGTAACATATTTCTAGCACACATGTACATGTACAAAATATGTTATAAGTATGAATGTAAACTCCACTGAGGGTTTACATGCAGTTAGTTATTTTAGTTTACCTCATCCTTTATCCCTTTTACCATTGATTAATGGTAATAACATTAGTGCCCTACTCTGGCATATGGAAGCAAGTGACATTTTCATGGAAATTGCCCCCCCCCCCCTTTTTTTTTTTCCTTCTTCCAATATGACAACTTCAACTGACAAAGCCATTAGTCACAGATCTGAGGCATTTCTGAAATATTTGGGGGGCAAAAGGTAGTAAGTTACAGCAGACTACATTATTTCTGATCACAAATTTCCATGTAGGGTCAGGTCAAAAACATTTTCTTCATTTTCGAAATTCTCCTCTTGCTTCCTTTTGCCAAAGTAGGGCAGGCGTAATCATAAAGGCCCTTTTGCATTATTAGCTACAAGGCACAAAGTACTGCTTTAATCTATTGAGATATTAAATCCACAAATGTTGCAGATGAGAGGGTACATAATTAAGTACATCTCCTTAGTTGACATCTGCTTATTACAAGATACTTGGGAAACTATACTAATTTAATATAAGACAAGTTTAGCGTCTAGAGAGTAGTTTTGATGGAAAAGGTGAAACCATAACCTCCTATGCATGCTGGTTGATGAAAAGGGGTAATTGACCATTTGCATGGGCTGGACCTTACTGCAGTTGGAATTGATGGCCAGCAATAATTTGCAGAGTCTAGATTCCAGACCCTTTTTATGATATTTTTCATTCAGTTCTCGGGATCCCGCCATCACTCGACTCGACGCGTGCAGCACCGTTTTCACAGCTGCTATAGCAAATAAAAAATTGTCAAAAAGCAAGTCCCAAATATATACTATAATTGCAGTATTAAGGGAGCTACAGCGAATGAAAAAAAAAAAAAAAACATCAAAAGGCAAGTCCAGAATCTAGACTATAATTTTCAGTATTCAGGGAGAAGCTTGTTCCAATGATGCTTGAGAGCTTCTCTTCTTCAAAATTTTTTCGGTAGATTTACCTTAGTTTTACTCTATACTATTTTGTCCTCATTTCCCTTCTTTGCTACACATTGAGCATATCAGTAACAAATGTATTACATGTATGTCTTGTCATCATTAGTGATAACTGGTATCAAGTTTGTATTGCTTGTGCATTGGACTCCTGAAGAATACAATAAATTATGGCAATTTTGCTTAGTTGGGAAAGACTTGTGCAAGTTTTATTTTGCATCCTAGTTCAAAATAACTTGAAGTTTAACGGGAAAGTCCACCCTAGAAGTTTCACTGTTTGAATAAAAGAAGATGAATCTGAACAGCATTTTAAAAAAGAAATGAACAAAATCGGTCAAAGAATAAGAAAATTACACTCATTTACATTTTCTAGTAAATTACTCTCCGCTCTGCTAATTGGCAACACTGATGACATCATATGCGAGCAGCTCTCCATTCACTTTGTACATAAAATTTCACATTTTCTCAATTTTCTTGGAAGTTACACATTTTCTCACCCCATAGTCAAAGTATGTTATGTACAAAACAAAACAATTCTTCTGAACATACATTGACTATGGGTATGACTATGTGTAACTTCCAAGAAAATTGAGAAAATGTGAAATTTTATGTACAAAGTGAATGGAGAGCTGCTTGCATATGATGTCATCAGTGTTGCCAATTTGCAGAGCCGAGAGTAATTTACTAGAAAATGTAAATGAGTGTAATTTTCTTATTCTTTGACCGATTTTGCTCATTTCTTTTTTAAAATGCTGTTCAAATTCATCTCCTTTTATTGAAACAGTGAAACTTCTAGGGTGGGGACTTTGACTTTGCCTTTGATAACCACTGTGTTTAAAAAAATAAAAATTCAGAAGAAAATTTGGTTCCAGTTTCAGTGGTAAAAAAAAATCTGTTCTTGATATCATTCTGTTTAATACAATGTTTTTATACTGAAGCATTCCATTTGTCAGAGATCTTTTAATCTTTACTCACTTCAAAGTTGTCACAGTCAGTACCAATCTTGCCAAATCAGCAGCATTGAAAAGTTTAGGCCACAATGCATTGTAAGTTAGTGGCAAAATGAAAAAAATAACTGGATTTATATTCAAAACTTGTTTTTAAATGTGAAAAAAAATCCTGTTGGAATACGAGTTGAAAATTAATACCAACAGCAATTTAGGGCTCTTATTAAAAAAAAAAAAGAATACATGGTGTTAATCTACAAAATACCAACCCATTTTTACTAGGTACAGAATTTATATCTAGTCTGAGGATTAGTGCTGAGAAAAAAAACAATTGTTCATTTGCTAATCGCCATTCTCTCAAACCAAATTTACAGAAATAATACTTATTGTGGAACTGTGACGATCTCAGAATTAATGCAATATTGTTGTAATAGAAATGAAACCAACTTTCCAACCAAATCTACAGAAATTATCAGTACTGTGACATTTCCTGTTATAATATTATAGGTTTACACGTGTTGAAATAAAAGTGTGAATTCATACTCCAATAAACTTTAGGTGCATTAAGCCCAACAAAGCCCAGTGGCATGTAACACCTCTCCCTGTACACCATAGCAGTAGAGGTTTTTTTTCTGTAGGGCTAAATTAATCAGCTGTCTTCCCTCAAACTGGCAACACTTATTCATAATTTCTACTTCTACACAGTTTTAAGAAAATATAACATGAACTAATGTGAAAGAGAATTGCAAAAACCTAACAGAAAAATGACCAATTTGCCCATGACGATAATTAGCTTAATGATTACATCTAGTTACAAGCTCCTACATGTACTGCACAGGAAATGGGCTCGAAATTCTCTGTTTGTTTGTTTGTTTGTTCAATATGCTCACATATAAATGTATTATTCCAAGCAATGTGTATCAAAAGATAACACAAAAGCATCACGAAAGGCTTGTTCAGATATGACGCGGCAAACCCCATCCGTAAACCCCCACTGGTTTTTTAAGTGTACAAATGAATGGGATATGAGGTGGCAAGGAAAAAACTGCTGAGGCAAGAAGCATATTTTTTGTCTCCTGGTGGCAAAAAGCTATGGACCAATCAAATTCTCAAAAGTTAGCGCAAAATACAGTGTAATGAGTCTGTCTGCACAACTTTTGGCAACTCTCTTTTATTTGAGCGTTGACGTGTTAATGCACGTTCATTACCATAAGTGGTACGTGTGGTTTACTGCGCCATATGTGGACACTAAAAAAACGCGGGGGGTTGGCTGCAGGGGTTTTCCCTCTTCATATCTGAACAAGCCTAAAAAGGGGGCACTGCTATGGGCTAATTAATGCAACATTTTGTAGATTTATATATCATTCATTATAAATGTAGTACTTAAATATATTTCTTTAATATCTAGGATATTCACCCACATAATGTCATATATACAACATTTGAATCCCCAAATATACGTCTCTTCATAATTAAATCTTAACTGTCAAGATGTCATTTTTCTTGCCAATATGTTGCACCAAGAAAGATACAATACATACTGTAATTGTACAGACTTTTCACCTCTGTTCTAAACTTTTGCTTATGACATTTATCACAGTTTGCTATGAACTTCTCTATATCCGTGTCACTACTACTGTGTGAGTCAAAAAAAACTTTACACTTGGAAAATTGTCATTAAAAAAAAAAAACTAAGCTACGAAGGCAAAATCATTATACATGTACATATTTTGAAAGAATATCTTCTCCAAAATTATTTGGTACCATTTTTGTGTGATATGTGTTTATGCTTGGATGAACATGGGCATTGTTTGCGAGAATGTAAAAATCAACTTGCGCCAAATGTGAATTGGCCAGTGAAACATTTTGAACAGGGGAGTATCTACACAGATACAAATAACGCTCAAACCATCCCGGACATTATTAAACATGACATACATAATTGAGAGACACATACAACTATACACAAACGCCCCCTCCCACACACACCCCCACGCAAACACACAGGCAGGTAGGCAATGGCAGTGGCATATACTGTGGGTCAACGCATTGGGGGCCGTGGGCACTGAGTGGAAAAGTGGGTGTGTAAGTATGTGTTTGCATTAATTGGGGGGTGGGGGCAGCCAACAGGGGGCACATGACCTAGCTACTCCCTGCATCCCCCTGTAATTATGCCCCTGGGCCTGAGTGGCGTAGGTAGGACTTCGTTTTAGGGGGACGTACTGAGCAAATGAATCATGGGAATTACTTCCAGGAGCATGCAAACGCACTCCCGGTCCCTGGGGAGAGAGTGTAGGGAGAGGGAAGTTCCCCCTCCTCCTCCAGCGAAAAGCTCCAACATTTCTTTGTCATTGTTCCCTGTCTGTTCCCACTCTTCCTTTGTTCTGTCCTTTCACCTTATCCTCACTTTGGCGCAAGTCTATTTTTACACTAACGCAAACAATGCCTCCTGTTCATCCAAGTGTAAACACATACCACACAAAAATGGTACCAAATAATGTGGGAGAAGATACTCTTTGAAGATATGTCTAAAAGTTTAGTGTTCATATCTTATTTTTTGAATAAATGACAATTTTCTAAGGGTAAAGTTTTTTTGACTCACACGGTAGAGCTAGCCAATTTTGACATGTATTTCAGGAATCACTCACACACAGTCTTGATAATGATACATCATTTTGTAGCAACATTTGACTGCATCAATAAAAGAAAAATTATAATAATACATTTAACTGTTGTGATGAGATTCAAGGGAAATTTACTGGTACTAGTCCTCTTATTAACTAATTTTTGCAAAACTACTTGCAGATGTGCTACTGTAGTAAAACTAAAAATATGATGATCGCATTAGGGATAATGGGCTCAGCAAATTACAATTATTTTACTTCTCATCCAAAGACCTTTCCCAAAGCCTACAAGCTACATAGTGACAACACTTTTATATGCTACATTTAGACTTGAAATACTTGTTGAAGAATCAGTACAAACTGTGATGACAATAACAGTATAGAATTGCTCTTAAATATATTTATCTCCTTAAAATTATTTCACTTTTATTTGTACATGTACCATGCTTCAAACAGAATTCTCATAACTCCAATTTGGAAATAAGCCGGGATGCCTTTCCTCTGACTAGAAAGTATTCATTTTCTTTAATACTGTGGATATTTTTTTCTCACAATCTATTTGAAAAAATATAGTCTTTAATCATTTTAGCTATTTCAAATTATCATTCTATGACCTTTCAATTTGTCTGCATTTACACAAAAAAAATTAAAAATAAAACAGTGTTTGTTTTTTGTTCAATCTTCACTACATACAGCAAACTCATTTTCGAGTAAGTACAACAAAACAGCAAATCGTTAAACTCAACACATTTTTGGCAACAATGCAAGGTAAATCCAGTCTGAAGAATGGCAAGATTTAACCTAGAAAATCATACACAGAAATGAAATCTCTGGTCATGAAGTTCAAATACTTATATTAATCACTTTATATAAAGTTTAAAGAATAATCTGAATGACACAGGTGTAATGATGGATGAAACTTACATTACAGTTCCCACATTAAAACCAGAATCTTTTGAGACATGAAATTCCTGATTTGTAAATGACAGCTGTTTTCATGGCAAGAAATTTTCACAAATCACACACACAAAAAGAAAAAAAAATCGGTGTGGTGTGATTCAATTAAATTCAATGGCATGAAACATTAGCAAATTAAATATAAAGAAACCTTTTGTAAATTCATAGACATTTCACATGCACAAGAGTTTCTGGTTTTTCATAATGAAATAAAGTCAAGTGAAATCAGATTTCTAAATGTAAGATACACTGTACATGTACCTTACATGCACATATTAGAAATCAGTTTGAAAAATAAACAAAAACCAATGATTTGCATAGATATCTATCTACCGTGAAGTATTAATCATGAATAACTAAAAGAAACATCTAACTTTAGTATACAGTGCTTTGCCTATGACAGCAGATTTTGCAATATGACTTGCATAATATGTAGTGAATGTGACACTAGTAACCACACAACTTGTACAAATGTAGTTCACATCTTTGAACATCCCAAACTGTTGTATGATTGTTAACCCATTCATGACAGAGGGTCCACATTTTGTGGTTTGGCCTAATATCTTTTGATGCAAAGCCCTAAAAATCATACCAAATACATGAGCAGAAAGAGCAAAAAATTCTACACAAACTGTGCCCATAGGAAAATAAGCATTAAAATCCTTAAATTGGCAATGTGATAGAAGGTTTAAAATCACTGTTTCCCCCTGCAAATTGGCAACTTTTTGACTTCTCATCATAATTTCTGTCAATTTATATTCATTTCAGATACATGACATTTTATAAGAAAAATGTAGCAATAAAATAAAAATGTTGGTGTTGCCAATTTGAAGAATAAAAGCTGATCAAATTAGGCTTTAAATAATTCCTGTTACAAATGGGTTAATCCAGTGACAAATAAACTATCACATCATCAGACAAAAAAAAATCATTTGTATGCAACTTCTATGTTTGAAGAAATTCATCAAAAACTGTACCCCGCATTCCAGGGGTTAATGCTTAATTCGTTTGAAGAAAATAAAGGATATCATAAGACCACAATGCACAGCACTGACTGGCTGGCTGATTCCATAAATGCCCTGCAATGTAATTCATGCTCGTACATTAACTAACCTACTCATCTAGTGGCCTTTTATTATATTTGAACTTGCAATATCTTTTACAGAAGTAATATTTGGAGCTCCTATTTTAGATATGGTAAAGTGACACTGAACCACTAACATACAGAGCGAAATGTCTTTTGGTGAATGATGATTCTGCCTGATTTCTGTTGGCAATCTGTCACATACTCAGGTTGCTTTCACCTACCAGTACTTCAATAATCATTTGTTTACATAATGCTAATTACAAAAATAGAAAAAGTTCATTCAATAATAAATCATTATCATTAATTCCACTCCCAAATTGCAGGGTTACTCTTAAATATTCTTTGGATTTGCATAATGCTGTAGTTTCATTGCATATTATTAAACTTAAATTTTGGGAATTTTGAATTCCTCTGCACTTGTGCCTTTCTTTGAAAATAATAAAAACATGACTTAATCAAGTGAAATAATATGTATATTTTGCAAAGAAAGCATAAAAGATACACACTGAAAGACAATTACATGTATACATCCCGAAGGATGCCCTATTTTTTCTTTCAGAATTCTATATAAATGGCTCATTAACGAGAGAATCCTGCAATTTTGTGAGCAGCTAAATTACTGAGAAATCATCACACAGTTATATGGTAATCAGTAGAACCGTACTGCCCACAAAGTACAGAATATATCCATCCATATGATTTGTTCACATGATTTGTAGTTTAGATACAAAAGAGATTGCACTTGTAGGACTTGACTACTTTCCAACCAACACCTAAAGCTGTTCTTGGTTCCCAGTAAATGAAATTAGACCAGCAAAATTAGACAAAAAAAACTGTTGGAAATCACATTTGCTGAAAAGCATAAATCATATTATTGCAGATTTATACATGTTCAGTCTACATGTATCAATTTCCAGATCATAATACATGTGCTCATCACTCAACTATTACTGATTTTCTACCAAAATGAATTGTCCTCTATCACAACTAGAATTCAAAATTACTTTCCTATCATTCCTTCAGATTTAATGGAACACATTATTTCAGCATTCTTTCCTCCTGCTACAGTTATATCAAGCAGAATTTACCACAAAATTTGAAATATTTAACAGAATACCTGTGCACTAAGAGGATTCATTTCAAACAGATTTTCCTTCAAATAATGGTAAAATAAAATCACTGCTGTAAATCAGTCACAACAGATGAAACATTAGCATCACAAATCTTTTAAGAAAATAATATTCTGCTCACTTGCATGTGTGACACTAAAAAAGCTCCTAAATCATACGAAAAAAACTGTTTCATGAGCTTCAAATTTCCTTCCCACATGCATATAATCTGAACCTAATTTTTTCTTGACAAACAATATGAGGTTTAAGTTACCTCAGAAATTATTCAATACAATGCACATTATTCTCCCTAACACCACAATATAAACCCTGGTTATCCTGCTATGTACATATCATTCCAGTTAACAATTCGGTGGTAGGTGGCATGTACCTGCCACTCAAGGCATACCAACCCTTATGTTATTCCAGTTTCCCACAAATTAACCCATAGCAGTACAGAGCTTTCTTGAGGTCTGAATTAATCATCTTCAGTCCTCAAATTGGCAATACAAATTATTTTTTTGCATATTTACATAGCTTGAAAAAAATAAATATGGATATAACATAAACCAAAATGAAATGTAATTGTAAAACTGAATCAGAAATTGCCAATTTGAACATAGAAATAGTGATTATATATCATTCACTGCGTTGCCAATTTAAAGAGTTTAATGATTAGTTACACTTAAACTGCTCTAATTCGAGAACGCCACACCATACAGCGATGGGAATGGGCTCAAATTTGTCAGTGCATTTTTCTCTTTCTGCTCATGTATGATATGTACTGCCCAACATTCTGGAACCAACAGATACTGCAAAAGCGTCTCCTAAATGTGACACTGTACCTCTATGGGTTAATAGCAATATCTAAATTGTGAAAAGTGGCATACATGTACGTGTATATTCCACTCAAGGCACTAGGTGCTTTTTTCATTCATTAACAATCATCAAAGTTAGTACTTGTATTACTGAAAGTTAACAATATATACAAAGACATTCCTGGATGACAAAACCTCTTAGCTGTCATCCTTTAAAAAAAATAATAATAATACTTCTTAGACACCCCCCCCCCCCCCCCCTCTCCTACGAAAATGATTTTCCCCCAAAAAAACCCTGTCCCCTCCCCTCCAAAGCAACCAACACATAAAAGAAAGAAAAACAAAAATCATTGTCCTTTAGACTTCTGGTTATCCAGGGGAGCGTTTCATGAAAGGACTTGTTGGATGTTTTATCCAACAAAGTCTGTTTTATCCGACAGTTGCCATAGTAACGATGCTTCTCAGCCGATCAAAATCAAGGAAAGATGTCAGATCTGACAACTTGTCTGACAACAAATGTTGATGAAATGCTCCCCAGGGAAAAAAATTAATAATTTTTTTTCCGGGGCTACTTTTTGAGCCCACCTGCCCGAATTTTCTTCATTGTATTACAATTTACATTGGATCCTATGAGAATTTCAGGGGCTCTTTTTTAGTTTTCCAGGGCTCTTTTTGGAGTTTCGGGGGCGAAATCGCCCCGAGCCCCCGTGTATTTTTTTTCCCTGGTATATTATCATGTACATACTGTCATTTAGCTTTCTCAGGGGCAGTTGTGCACGAGTTAACTCAAATTTCTTCAATCACTTCAGAGAGAGAGACTTCAAAGACAAACCATGAAACTTCCCCACATGAACAGAATGGCTGTATAACAGTACTCATAGAGAGCACTTTTTTTAAACTACTTAACAACAGGGGATGGGAGGAATCATACTTCTCCCTCCATCATTATGAAATTATTAAAATGATATTTTGTTCACACTTAATTACTTTTTCAAACTTGATGCATAATTTCAGAAGAGGATTAAGGACAGAGCTCTCTGAAGCAATTTTGAATGTTGTTGATAAGCTGATACATATGCTCGTAACGCATTGTATAGGAGCGTCCATCACTTATTGCAAAATATAAGTGCTTTATGTATCCCTCTAATAGAGATCTATATATATATTTAATGCATGTATAATCTTAGGCATGTTGATAACCGTCTTTGGTTCATTACGCAAGGTGCGTAGTACACGACAAAGCATCCATTTGTAACAGATATTATCTGCCAAAATTTCTTGGCGAATTCAGGGTATCGTTTCATGAAAGTTGTCATTCTCTGACAATTACCATAGTAACAGTCAGTGTCCAGTGCTTCTCAGCCAATCAAAACCAAGGACTTTACTGCAATTGTCAGAGAATGACAACTTGTCAGTGCTGACAACTTTTATGAAACGGTGCCCAGAAACAATAAAGCTAATCATTTGTACACATATGCAGTCAACACTGTTTCTGGTTCTGTTCCAGTCCAAACCCAGAAAAGGTACAATTTATCATTTTTATTTATTCATCATCTTTGACAAAATATTTTTCAGAGTGTTTGGTATCATTTAAAAAGCAACAAAACAAATATTGAGGTGAATTTTTTTCAGTGAATTAACTTCCTATGTAGTTAAATAAGGCATTTTTCTGACAGTATGTTTCAGAAATGGCCTCACTGAAACACAAATAAAAAAGGCAATGTCATCTTTCAATGGCCTAACCCAAACATTTTAGTCTAACAACTCTGATCTCTTAAGCCCACTGCACACTACACAATCTGTCTGCGATCCAAGTTTGGAAAACAAAATTGTCATAGTATTTGATACAAACATTCAAACACGGAAAATCATAATGACCAAAGTTCTAAATACCGATAGTCATATGAATACTATTGTTGCAACTGCAGACTATTGCAAGCCTCCTTGTACATGTAGGTACATGTACAGTGTATTAAAAAGAAGTCAATTCTGAATCGTAGCCCGTCATAGCAATCCTACGACTGGCTATGATTTGAAGCCAATTTGGCTTTGACTCCCACCCAAAGGCTTGCAGTTAACAAAAATTTTGATTTCAGTATTCCTATATTTATTCCGTACCTCAAATAAGATAATTTTACTTGTTTAAACTTTCATATTCAATGCAAAATGCCATCTGTTCCAAAATCTGGTTGCAGTCGGATATAGTGTGCGGTGGTCTTAAGCAGTATAGTTCCATGAACAATTCAATGACTTCAGAATTTCACTAAAATTTCACTAAAATAAGGGAAACAGTAATGGTGAGACAGGGACCAAGACCAAGACACTGCGACCTTATGATCAATTGGTGTGGACAACAAGACTGCATCCGGAATGCCATCTTCAAATTTGATTCACTTCTTCGTTTCTGCAACCCTCATTTTTGACAGATACCAACTTTTTATCTCCAGTCAGAAAGACCCCTGTGAGTGAGCCATGGTACACACAACCTGTGTCAAGACCTGTTGCATAAGGGTATCTCTGGAGCCCCTCAAGAGCATGGTGGCCAAAGTAGACATGCTGAGGACCCTTCCAGAGCTCACCCCAGAGCTGTCCTTGGCTGATGTGTTTGGTGGCTTTCAGCTGTTTGCCTTCTGTGATGATGTTCCTCATCAGAAGCATTTCATCTTGAGTGTGGTCCTCTAAAGGTTTACCTGGGAGGAGTCCTCCATGGACGATGATCGCATTGAGACTAGGTATACTGATGGTGTAAGGCAGTTCCTTCAGGTACTCATAATCGCTTTTGTCCAAGTCATGCAGCCACTGTTTAGAGGCCTTTGGCTCATATCCGACATTCATCTTCATCAGGCGCAGTTTCCGGACCGCGGATCGTTCATGGTTTCCCATGACGCAGTAAGAGTTCGACGATCGGACAAAATTGAGGACCTCACAACTCTTGGGACCTTTGTTGATGATGTCTCCGACAAAGATCAGCATTGCATTGGGATCACTGTCAATATTTGCAACATGCAGGAGAGATAGAAGGTTGTCATAGCAACCATGAACATCACCAATCACGAAGATTCTCTTGCCAGCAACATCATCTTCGCTCAAGGTTAGATGAGGTTTGGTAGGTATGGGAA
>CM057154.1:18388570-18580928 GCA_029962745.1 Echinometra lucunter | reverse complement strand
TTGATAAGAGAGGGGCAATTTTCCTTGCAATTGAGCAGTCTAATTACTCTAACATACTCCTTTCTGCTGACATCCCTTAAATGATCAAATGAATATGTTGATGCAAATTTGCATGACTGTACTTCCGTTAATGACGTCTGTCGAGGTCTTAAAGCGTTGACGTCACAAAAATATATATTTTTATTGCTAGGGTCGAGGTTTCCATTTTGATAACAAAGAGAGACAGACAGATGGAGAAACGTTGTGCAATGAATTTATCAGGTTTTAATTGTATTCACAACATCACAAAATTAATGATGAGTATACGCAAAGTCTGATCACTCAAAATACAAAACGAAATACTGTAATCATGTCATTTTCGGTTGACGATTTCTCAGGATAATTCTCATAATTGATTGAATATATTTATCATTTATACAGATACGCATAGAAGCAGTGACGCATATGGTCGTCGCTTCATCATCGTTCTCCCTGTCGAAGTCGATACCAGCATCCGAATGGTTCACAACATCTATATGTCATCAAGAAGCAGGTATTATGTCAGGGGCGTATATAGGATTTCTTTGAATAGGTACTGGGGTAGCAAAATTCACAATAGATCTCTAACAAGGAGATATAAGCTCTATTTATGATGTAAACATTTAAAGGAATGGCACGGGAACACAGTTGGGGCATATTATGTTTTTGCATGGAAGATCGTCTTTTACAAGGAACGGGAACTGGCAGTGTCCTTCCCTATCCACTCGCCGTGTAACCTATAAACACCCTGATAAAGAGTGTACTTTAGTCATACAACATGACAATATTTCATTTAAAGCATGTTGAGCAAATGAATTTTATCTAAACGCCTGAAAGAGTTTCTTGTATTATTTTGATTAACATTAAATAACAAGCATGACATCGTAAGAATTAATGTAGAATTTCATATCAATCATACCATTTTTACTAGTTTTTCTAAGTAATATGAATTCTTTACCGGTATACAATACTTGTTCGGATGTGCCCGAAAATGGACTCGTGGAAAATGGATACGTGTGCATGGAGTGTGAAGCATGGCGGAAATCTGTCTTGAAAGTGGGGAGGGGCATGTTTGAAATTTTCTGACGAGCAAAAAAGGAAAGGAATAAATAAATTAATTAATGAGTAAAAATAAATCCTCGGCTTATGTTTCTGGAACCTTTAAAGAGAAACAATAACAAAGGTTTCAAAATCCTGGGGGCAGTACCCCCTGATAACCTGGTGGAAACGGGGGTACGTGTCCCCCCCCCCCCCTTTCCTCCCGGATTTCTGCCTATACGATGTAAAGAAACAAAAACAAAATTGTTTAATTGAGTTATATATTTTTCATGCATGAATATAAAGTTTTCAAAGAAAGTAACAGAATTTTGAAATAAAGTAATAAACAGGATGTTGTTATATGCTCCAATCGGTTCTAGGACAACTCATCCGATACGAATCCCACCTGACAACTCCCCTTGGAGCACAGCTCCCCTGGAGGACAGCTCCCCCGACGGCAACTCTCCCCGGAGGACACTTTTCCCGGATGACAACTCCCCAAGGACAGCTCCCCCAGTCCCCGGGGGAGTTGTCCTCTCGGGGGAGTTGTCCTGATACGGCTCCAATCAATATGAAAGGCATGTTCTTAAACAAATGTAATATCGGCACACCTAAGTCTACAAACAAACGGCCAAGAGCGGTGCGAGAAATATCAGAGAAACACGTTTTTACACTCTTGTGACAGTTCAGCTGTGCAATAAATATTATATACAAACTCCTACTGTAGTTGGGAAAAGTGTGACACACCACGCTACAGTGAAATTCCTGCATTTCTGTTCCAAAACAGTCATACACTAAAAATGGAATGACAAAATATACAAAATGTATTTTTTTTTAAATAAACACACAGATTCACAAATGACAAAATCACATTAAAGGAGAATGAAGCCCTGGGGAAAATCATGAAAAGAGAGGATAGAGAGAAGCAATTTCTGTAGAAAATAAAAAATTATTTTAAAAAAGGGTTCCATCAGAAACGGTGACGAGATGAGAAAGTTATGAAAGTTTGAAAAGTCTCAATTCACTTTCTACAGCGATCCTCAAATTGGCAATGTTGCTTCAAAATGGCTGGTTTAGAAGGACAACTCTCGTGTTTTGTATATATGCAAAATTTCATATTTTCTCCGTTATCTCTGAAGGTGCAGCTAATTGTCTCCTTAGCTCAAGATATATCATGGGAAAATGTATTTGGCACAATTATGTTGAGTTCTCTAAGAAACAAGCAGTATCTTTAGAGATAATGGAGAAATTTTTGTGTACAAAACCATTGAAGAGTTGTCCTTCTAACCTGCCATTTTGAAGCAACATTACCAATTTGATCGCCATAGAAAGTAAATTGAGACTTTTCATAATTCATAACTTTCTCATTACGTAACAATTTTTGATGAAACTTTTTTTAAAATTGCCCCTCTCTATCCTCTCTTTTAATTAAAATTGACTTTTCCTCGGGGTTTCATTCTCCTTTAAGATAAGTTAATACGTAGTTCAAGGAAGAAAAATATACTGCCTTCTCGAAAAGGAGTATTCGCACACCAAAATCAAACAATATTATATTAGCTCATTGCCATTGAAAAAAAGCCCTTAAATAAAAAACAAGCGACACTAATATCAAATTTCTGGAATAAACATTTTTTGATGAAAATGCATGCAAACGGGGGAGAATATGTACAGAGACAATACAAATTCTAATGCAGATAATGTTATTGAAAGGGCATGAGTCTTCAGAATCAATATACTCCTTTGAAAATTCAGTGGTTGCTGATAAATCTCTCGACAGTTACATCGTCTTTAACAGGTACATCTGATTTCCATTATTGTTGGGTACACACATTTAAATATTATCTCATTTTTCCATGGAATGATTTGTTCTTGCCTCAAACTTTTATGAATATGGGTAATCAGAACACACAGATTAACATTGTTGGTAGCATTTTTGTATCTTGGTAGTTTAAGAAGTGGAAGAAGATATTCAAAATATGCCCTTTAGAGTTCCAACTTCATTTTTTATTACTTTCAACCCGCCTTGGGTCTTTGTCAGTGTACAATATGACAAATTAAAGCAAACTGTGATATCGATATTCACTGCGATTGAAAAAAGAGGAAAATATCGCAATGGCTTTCCTTTGTCATATTCACACTGACGAAGACCCGAAGCGGGTTGAAAATTTTGTTGATTAAAAATTCATGTAATGATTCATTTGAAAATTTATTTGTTGAAATTGTAATAATGTATGTTCCATTTATGTTAATATGTTACATTACCTGTTTTTCTTCTTTTTTTTTTTTTGTTTATTTGGAAATGAAAATCTATAAATGAAAATGAGCTTGAATTAGATTATTAAGTTGTACTTCGAATATTTTCTTCTACTTCTTATATATATTTATATATGTAAATTCGAAGTGAACATAATCAATTTCTGTGACAATCATTACTTATTAGTAATTTTGCAGGGAAGAATGTTTTTACAATGGACATGGCTTTACCTTTAGGATTTTCATCAGCCATCATGACATTTCCTAACTTTACAGTAAGAATGTTTGTTTAATATATTATATCTTGAAGGTATAATACAGATCATAATTTTTTTTTTTTATTTCGTTAGGTATCCCTGTCATTGTTAAATATTTGTTACCGTCTATTCTGTTGTAGTTTGAGGAGGGGATCAAAATTCTACCATACTGCTATGCATTAATAGTGAATCATTTATGATTCATTACCTCCTAGAGCGTTCCTTGTGCACCAGTGCACATTCATACAAGTAAATTGAACAATTTTAATAATTAGCTTTCGCCTCCACCATAGTACCAGTGAAACTACAAAATAGCTAGTGTGCCTTATAAAATATTAAAAGAACAATTGTCATTATTTTCTCTTCAAAATTGACTGAGCATACAAGGAGTTAACCTGGTTTACTTTCTGTGTTTTCTTTTCCCTTTTTAATCATAAGATTTATAACCCGGTATTTCTCTTTTCTTTGCTGTAAAGAAGTAATTATAACATGATACTTGTCATAGTTGTCTTTTACATACCACAAGTGGTCGCGCAGTCTGTCAGAAAAATCTTATGACGCCCACTATCATTGTCAAGATAGCTTGGGCAAAATTCCCGTGGCTCTATCAACGCATTCCTCATCACTGCTCCCAAATCTTCGGTAGATGTTGAAATAGCCCAAGTAATTGAGTAGCTACAGGGGGCATGGAGTTTAGTAAGGGGGATTAAAGAGGGGGCAGGAAAGGAGGATGTGACAAGAGCATGCTTTGACCCCCTTCCAGTCGTCCTGTTTGTTCGTTTTTCATCCAGGTAGAATACGATGTTGTAGAGGTGTTGTGGCTCAGTGGATATGTCCCCGGACTGTGAGATCCGGGATTCCAATCCCACCACGGCACGAATCCTTTGGCAAGACATTAATCTACATTTGCCACACTCCACCGAGGAGAAAATGGGTAACTGTGAGGATTGCCGAAAGCCATTGTGACTGCCTTTGCCATTGCCCTGCATGCAACGCATGTGAACGGTGCAAAATGGTAGGAATGCTCCCTAAGGAGTGGAGATGGTGCACACTTGTATGCCGACTAGAAATCCGTTGATATGGGGTAATAATAGAAATTTTGTAAAAGCGCATTGAAGTATTCACGTAATGCGCTATATGAATGTAATTATTATAATTATTATCATTATTATCGGTGCTACCCCCCCCCCACCACCACCACCCTTAATGAATGGATCCAAATACGCTACGCCAGTGAGCCGATGATTGTTCCGTTCGACCTCGGGACCGTCATTAACCAGACTTCATCAACGCCTAGATTGATACGCATACCATGCACGCAAGCATCGTTGCCATGGCAATCCGCATCCACTCATAGCCACGTGCCCACCGGAGCAAGAAGGAGCGTGATCGAAAAATCATCTGTCCTTAAAGATGATGTAGGGTGCTGGTCATGCGATGGCATCGTTATAGAATATGTCTTTAAGATGTGTCAAATGGCTGCTGCCCTACTTTGGCAAAAGGAAGCAAGTGACGTATCAACCAGATTTGATTCTTGACATTTACATTTATACCTAGTGTGCTCTTCTGCCTGGCCAAATTTTGTGCATGAATACTCATCCTGCTAAGAGATATGTTAGGCAAGACATCATGGTATTGCATTGACGTTCGTGTAAATGACAGATACATTTTACTCTTTTACAGGAAATGTCACTTTTGTCACTTGCTTCCTTTTGCCAAGGTAGGGCAGCATAATATACTCTGCATGTATATGAATAGAGTGTATATAGGCCCATGTATACGTATAAATCCTAATTGCGATCTATCCTGAATGGGAGCCAAGGTGTAGACCCCTTTCCAACCTATGAAGAAAAAAAAATCATCATGGACTCGAGCAATGTGAAACTCCATTATTTTCCAATATTCATTTCTCTCAGCAATAATAGGTAGAGTTGAGCCCAACATTTTACATACACACAACAGAAGAACACTACTTCACTCATTATTGACGCCACTACACTCTTCTCTTGAGGACAGACAGATTGGGTATCGAGACTATCGACTTTACAGTACCTGTTAGACCTATTTACATATGAAGAGTTTATTCCCAAAAGGCGCTAAATCCACTTTGAGTGATTTTGAGTATGTAACAAGGATCTTTAACCGGGAGGAGGGGGGGGGGGGGGGGGTATGTCTCATTAAAGCCTTTACATCATCCGCGTAAACGAAAACGTAGAAAAGGGGTTGTTTTTCAGCACCAGGCGGGGAAAATGGGGATCCCGTTAAGGGTATCAAAAACAGGAAGAATCAAGAAAATTCCTTTAACAAAATCTCTGTTAAGGGTACAAAAATCGGAGATGTTGGACATGTTTTCATCAGAGTTTCCCTGTTCAGGGTATTAAAACCATTCCTACTTTAGTCTCCATGTAGGGTGCTTTTCAGAAAGTGATTTACGCGGATGATGTACAGGCCTCAAAGAGACATACCCCCGCCCCCCCCCCGATTTTTATTTAATCTTCGAAGGATTTTTCTTTTTTCACAGTTGGAAGTTTTGCAGCTAAGCATTAGAAATCTAAAAAAATAGAATGAAAAAAAAAATCCTGCATGATTATCTTTTTAAAGAATTTTTTGTTGTATTTTAAACATAATTTCCAGTGCTGCGAGAAAAAAAATATTTCCAAAAGACGCTAAATTCATACAAATATATATATATATATATATATATATATATATATATATATATATATATATATATTTCTTTATTCTAGAAAAAGTACTACTCATGCAGGATTTCTTTCATTCTTGTTTTTACATGACTAATGTTTGCACTTGCAACTGTCAAAAATTTTAATGTTTCGAACAAGGAAAATGGTTTAAATAAAAATCCTTGATTTTCGCAAAGTGGATTTAGCGCCTTTGGGAAATAAACAAATTTGGTTTAAAGCCTTTTTAAAATAAACACACTTTTTAATCCAGTTTTTTTCTACTTTCTTTCTTTTTTTAAAATAAATATTCAAATGAGTCATATTGTGTCGCACGAGCATGCAGTCATATTACCAATACCTTGGTTTTAATGAGAAATGGATTTAGCGCCTTTTGGAAATAAGCACTTCATATACTCTGCATCAAATAAAGTCCGTCCGAGGTGTGATTCATTCCATGATTCAGTGTAGTTTCAAGTTAACATGTTACAGTGTCCAAATTCCGTTGAAACATTAACTACATGAAGCATATAATTATGGATTTGTGTCATTGGCCATGTTGGCCTTTCGAGGCAAAATCCTGACAAATCTCTAAAACTGGATGATATATACTGTAAACAACATAACTTCACATAACAAAACAAATGTCAAACAGAATACAGAAGAACGCCTTAATAAGCATCATAGGAGCACCAAAAGTAACGTTATAGAAAGGAATGATAGCAGGAGCTGATGATACATTTTCACTGTTTTCTTTTCTGTAAAGTAGACAAGATTCAAGTTCAATATAGATGAAGTTGTGAAAATGTGAGGAAATTGTTAGTGTATGTATCCTTCGGGACCCAACAGCAATGAGAAAAGTCACAAATTATTTTTCACCTTGGCCACTGGCCAGAACCCATGATTCTTCTCTTTAAAAACCCGCTTAAAGACATCGGTTAGGAAAGGGCCATCTGGCCTGTAGTCATATCATAGTGTTAAGAACTTGTGGGCATGGGTCTATCAAAAGGGGGCTAAAATAGAACTGAAGAATAGTGAGACATTAAAATTGAGAATTTCAGTGGGGAGGGATTAGAAATTCTCATGAGAAATGTTATATACATAGTAAATACACACACACACACACACCCTCACACACACACACACACACACACATATATATATATATATATATATATATATATATATATATACCCATATATGTATATATATATATATATATATATATCCATTCAATTACTAGTATGCCTGCTTTAGTACGATTTTTTAATGCACTTCTGTTCACAAACATTACGGCAAATTCCACCCATCACTTATCTCCCCCATCCACTACTCATTCGACATTCTTTCGTTCTAATGTGAAAGAATCCATCATTGTCTCCATTTCACCTGTTCAGACAACTTAAATTCATCGTATACCATAAGTAATTATATTTTCCGAGTCTGAACATCGTAATATAATGAAACGTGGTACAATTCGTTGTGTCTATACAATCTTATCGCTTCTTTATGTTTCTTAATACGATGTTGCAGTGTGTCTGCCATGTTTGGTCTGTACACTAATTTCTCTAACCATGATTCTGTATACGATGTTTCTTTTACGAGTCTCGTATAGCTTTCCTGACGTCTGAACATGCTATGAATAGCGTAGCTTCATAATCCATGTCATCATGAAAGATAAAGTTGTCTGTCACGATTGCTAATGCCCCTCAAATCCAGCATCTTGCTTTTTATTCCCGTGGTAATATCACCCATTCCGGATGTAATTAATACGCTGGATCTTATCTTCTTGCGGTTCACTTTGTTCATCACTTCCTTCTGTAAACTGTGTTTTACTTACAGCAAATATATGAATCGGAGGCCAAAAGTCAAACCGCGCGTCATCCTTTTCTTCACGGGATTATTTTATCTCTATATTCTTTGCCCTTCCTTCTCATCCTTCCGACCTCCCATTACGCCATCAACCTGACGTGCTACGTATATTGAGTAACACTGTTTATCTTACATTCAGAGTCTTGAAAAAAAGTCTTTTCCTTTTCTTTCTTTTCCATAATGTTGAGCTGTTTTGAAGATATAAGTAATTTCTCATATAAATATATTGATATTTTGTGTCCTCGAAGGGGTCATATTACTTTATCAAGCTTTTCTACAAGCCTGCTTGCGGTTTGACATGCAAAAGAGTATATTTATCAAAACTTTAAGTGATGCAAATCCTCTTTCTTTGGTCAAATCAGGGATCCCTTTTTGGTGTCCGTGCGTGGGGGTGGGTGTGAGTGTGTATGTGTTTGCTTTTTAAAGTGGAATATACAAAATATAGTGGAATTTATTCCAGCGCAGCGTAGTGGTTTGAATTGCTTTTTTTATAGTGGGTGTAGCATTTTCCGCTTAGATTTCCACCTCTAAAATGATGTCACTCTTCAAAGAGCGGATTTTCACTAATGCATGTACAGAGAGTGAAAGAAACGATTATGATGACGGCAATTTTGGTTGTATTGATGGGTGTCTGAGTACAGTCAAAGATACCCGCACAGAGTTTTCTTCTTCTTCTTCTTCTTCTTCTTCTTCTTCTTCTTCTTCTTCTTCTTCTTCTTCTTTTCTTCTTCTTCTTTTTCTTCTCCTCCTCCTCCTCCTTCTTCCTCTTCTTCTATTCTTCTTCTTCTTCTTGTTTGTGTTTTTCTTTTGTTTTTGAAAGGATAACTGATTTCCTCTGTAAGCGATTCATGCGCAACATGAACACCCCTGACCTTAGCTTTCCCCAAACTGCAAGCTGCACCCAAAGACATTGACATTCTACACAGAGGTTTGACAGCTAGATTCCACTTCCTTTTTTTTCCTAGAAATAATACTGAAAACGCCCGCCATTGCACGTTTAAGGAAACTGAACCCCAAGCATTAACTTCAGTTATTCCAAAAGGTTTATTATATATTTGTCCATTAATCTTTAAGGTTTCCAGTCAAAGTTTATGAGAAAAGTATCAAGCAAGAATAATTACACCTTCTCAACACATCATGGGCATCCCATTTTCTTGAGACTTGACGTACTATGCAAAGTCGATGCTTTGTGAATGTATTGAAATTTATGGATGTTTCTTTCCCACAAATGTTTGATAATGCAGTACAGTGTATTTCATTCACCTATCATTTGGTAATATTCTTTTGTACTATAGATGCAACACGCAAATCGCATAAGGAGGGGTGCAAGTTTCGCACAAATTAATAAAAATTAATTTGTCAACTGCTATGTTAGTACTTAAAAATAATTAAATTACAGATGTTTCCCAGTTATATTTTACTTCAAATGATTTTTTTTAACCTTTTCATCTATGATTTTCCTGCCTTGAAAAGTAAAGGTTTTCTTACTGAACTGAAAACTCCTTCCAACTAAAGTTTTGTAAATATTTCAACTACAACTTCGCCTGCTACGTCACATGAAATGGCTGCGCCCAAAGGCATGTCCGTGCTAAAGGGCATCAGCTCATGAATATCTTCATTTATAATATCTCTTATACATTTTTCGTAAGGAATATTGTACATCAATGGGCAGGAAAACATCTCATCTTGCAGCATATATTCTGTGGCTTATGGTTTCCTTTAATCCTAAGTAGTTGGGACCCTTTGACCTATCATGCTTGGACATTTCTATGCCTATTTACAAAGAAACATACGTCATTCAAAGTCGAGAATGGAACATTTTATGAGGTACCGGTAGAGCAAAAATGACATTTGTTTTTCGCTGCTGCAGAACATTTATAGTTAGCGATGACACCCACTGTCATTCAATAATTATATCCTAACTCCCTGATTGAAGTACGGTATACAAATGACTGCATTCGTGTGTCTCTTTTATAAAATGAAACTGTTTGCTTAACATGCTTAATCATGTTAATGTCAAAGATGAATTCGTCCTCTTTAATATGACACCAAACTGCCAAATATGTTAAGAAAGCGTCATGCATGCATATATAGTACTAGTACTTGTTACAGACAAAAGATAAAAATACAAAAACACCGATGGGTGTATGATCTTTCATAATGTTTTATTATTCATCACTCAACCTTTTTGCAGCTTTGAAATGAGATTGGGTCCATTTTCGCCCAAAATTCCTCCCACAAGACCCAAATCCCCTGCCTTTTCATCCAAATGAAAAGACAAAGAGGGGATCATTATGTTGATCATTCTCTTCACGCTCTTGAGCATTTATCACTGGTTTCAAACGGTTAAACGTGTGATTTGATTGTACCTAGTTCCACCATCACATGTGGTGTCATATAAAAGAAGAAAGAATTGCCTTTTTGGTACATTATCATACGTGTAGCTATGTTTATTCGATGAGATAATTGCTAGACATGTAACTGTACTGTACTCCTTAATATAAACACAACAAAAAGATAACTCCCCCCTAATTCAAAGTAGCATAACTTTTTAACGAAAAAGTTTTGAGCAAAATAATTTGGCCCGAGTGTTTCTTCACTTATTGACTTACTTCTGTGTGAAAATGAGATTGATCCGTCAACTCATGCATGAGCGAGCAAACATTAAAGGCAAAAATGTCACTTTTCAAAAGTCACAAGAATCATTTAGGGGCTCTGTGAAACAAACCTGGGGCGAATTTGAATTCTTCGATTGTTTGATCTAGTCATGCCTATCCCAGACACTTTTCATGTTTATCACAGTTTGGGTGAACACAGTTTTTTGAGAAAAATGATGTTCAGCCCTCCTAAATCTGCAAAATCCATTCAGTTTGTGGAAAAACTGGCATCAACCAACATGAGTCAGCACATTATGTGAAAATACCAGGTATTCATTTTTTCCGGCATTAAACAGTAAGTTTTCAGTATTTATTGCTTCATCGTTCGCAATTTTGTCACTCAACCTCGCCACAACCTCGAAAAAAATCAACAACACTTTAAAAACGCCAGAAAAATCTTGTTTCACAAATCCCCCGAAATGACTCTTGTGACTTTTGAAAAGTGACATTTTTGCCTTTAATGTCTGCTCACTCATGCATGACTTGACAGATCAATCTCATTTTCAAATAGAAGTTAGTCAATAAGTGTAGGAACACTCCTGCCAAATTATTTTCCTAAAAACGTCTTCGTTAAAAAGTTATGCTATTTTGAATTAGGGGGGAGTTACTTTTATTGTTATGTTTAGGTTGTATTTTTTCTTCTTTCCTGCTACAGCGAAATCGTAAAAGTTAATATCTCACGGCCCAACACGAAGTGGACAAAAGCCGACACCAACATCCAACCCGGCATCATCGCCAACGTCACCCTTGACATGAGAGGCGCATTCAGGACACCTTTCAACCCGAATGGAATACCTATTCAAATCGACGCTCAAGACGACATCGGGGTGTGGGTGGTCCCTGGTCGCGGGGACTCCATTCTTGGCGGGTACAGGGCGATTCCTGTCGAAGCCCTGGCTAAAAATTATGTCTCCGTGTTGTACCCGTCTCAAACTTACTCTTCAGAGATAGTATTATTTTCCCCAGGCGATGAAAGCAATGAGATCTACATTCATTTTCAAAATGAAGAAATGGCAATCACAATAGATAACGTGACATCTGCAACACGGACCCTGCCGGATATGGTTTCTCTTATTACGATTCCGAAAATGGATTCGGCGAAAATCGTTGCATCATCGGATTTGAGCGGTTTAGAAGTGTCGGGGACCAGTCCAATAGTGATGACTTCTGGACGCAATTGCAGCACGTCCCGTCAGGCTTGTAATGACCTCATGGAACAGCCCCCTCCACTGGGAACGTGGGGACAGTCTTTCGTCATTGTCCCACAGGTCACGAGCGGCCCGTCCATTCTGAAACTAAGAATCATCTCTGCCTTCCCGAACACCACTGTATCCACGTACACCCCATCGGGATCACTGACAGACACATGGATGATGACCAAAGGAGGAGTACTTTTTAAAGACATAGACATCACAGCAGGCAGACTGTTGACTATCAGGTCCAGCAAACCGATCATGGTCACCCAGTTCTTCACGGACAAGCAGAGACGTCTAGACTACGCGGCCATGGCCATTCTTCCACCCGTTGAACAATTCACCAATCGGACTGTCGTCTTTCATGCTCAAAATCATCACAAATTCAACAACACGTTAGTAGTCATTACTCGATGCGAGCACAGGAAAGATATTCTCCTCACCAACAAAGACATTTCAAACAATTACTCAGCAAGTGTGCTTTTTCATCCGACTCAAAACTCGTCAGTTCATGGGACTTACTGCGTTTTCAACACCACATTGCTGTATGGGTCACATACTTTAAAACTGAGAAGAAAACCGAACATTGGTGCGGCATATTCGGCCATCGTCTACGGCGCAGGAAGCAAGGAAGCATATGCATACCAGGTAGCAGGAGATCTGCAGGAGATTGTATGTGGTGTGCAAGGGGAAAACATCAGTCTATGTGAGTTCTACAGCCCTCCAGATTACATCACGCCCTCTACGAATGGGAGCAATACCAATCAATCTGGGGATCCGACTAGCAGAAAAGGTACCCATAAAGTGCTAGACCCCGTACATATTTTTCAGTCTGATGGTAACAAAGAATCATTTCTTCTGCCCAAGTCTTTCTTCTGAATAAGTCTGAATGAATCACAAGTCATAAGAATTGTTCCGGATTTTTGGTATGGGTGGACAAAGTGGATAAATTAATAAGAATCTTTCCAACAGATATCTGTACTTTGAGCGAATTAAGAAGTTATCGTTAGGGAATGGAAACTATCTTGGAAAATCAACACTTAATTCTTAAAGAGTCCAGGCTTTCCAGATTGAGCTTTGGGGCTTTCCTTCGTTGTATCTAAGACTGAAGATTCAAGAAAGTTTATTTTCCGACCTCTTCATCTTTCACTATTAAAAGTAAAACCAAGCGATTCGTAATAACAATTGAAGAATCTCTCCCAAATTCACCCGTCTCTCTCTCTCTCTCTCTCTCTCTCTCTCTCTCTCTCTCTACCTCTCCTCTCTCCCCATCCTCCTCCCTCCTCGCTCTCTCCCCCTCTCTGTCCTTCTATCGCTCCAGGGCCAGATCATACCATCGCCATTGTCGTAGTCTTAGTCATCCTCTCTTCTCTAGCAATAATCATCGTCGTCATTGTTGTCTTGGGAAGTTGCGGCAAGGATAAGTAAGTATAGTACTCTTTGTGATACCGAAGTATGACCGACAACATTCTGTTCAACTGATAACAGCTTGGTTAGGAGACTGAACTGACGGGCACGCGCAGGCATGGTATGCAGCAACCAAATATATTTATTATTAGGTTGTTTTGGGGTGTGGTTTTTTTCCAAACTTATTTTACCAGCCTTTACCTGTTGTTTGCGTCCTTACTAATCATTAACATAATTAACTACATGACTTTTGTCCATTACTGCCCTTGTATTCAGGACATTAATCTATAATTAGGAAGTATGAAAAATATTACGAAACCCCAGCTCGTATTTATTTTGGTACATTCAGTTGGAGGAAATTTCTTCATCTTTGAACTAACAATCCTTTTCATGTTTTCTCTCTTCTCTCCCCATCTCTCTCTCTCTCTCTCTCTTCCCTCCCTTTCCGCTTTCCCACTCCATCGACGTCTCTCACCTACACCACTTCTTTTTCTCTCTCTTTCTGTATCTCTAACTCTGTCTCCCTTTCTCTATCTTGATCTCATTTTCTGTTTTATCCCCAGGGGCCCTCGGGTGGCGTGGCGGAGATTACAGAATACGGGTGAAATGCACTACGACCCAGAGTTTGACGACGACAACGTGGAGGTCGATGTATGAGACTCATGCGTCGATTTTACGATGCATATTAACTTTGCCTTTTAATAGGTTCACACCTACTAATGTCACTTAGCATCAGAACCAACTGCTGCATCAAACCCACCAAACGTACTGGTGCTAATGAATAAACGCGTCCATTCTCTGATAAACCAACTCAAGCTAAGAATAATCATCCATCCTCACCATTACATCTTCACTAGATGAGGACTGGCCCTATTTAGACGTTGACAAATTCACGCCGTTTCGTGCAGCACGACAAATAATTTAACTATTCTCGCATGAATGGCGAAATGGTATATAATCACGAAAAGGTGTTTTAAAATGAAAAGCCGACATCTGGACATTTTTTGGAGCGAGAACTCCCCTTTTTTCAATCAGACGTAACCATGATAACAAACATCGTTCACGCGCGTAAACTAATTTATATACGACATTGTTGTACATGTCGTAGAAAATATTCTCATGTGAACGACTATAGCGAATGGACGTATACCGATGGAACCCCGTATCGTGAAGTGGAAGTTCGGGCAACGTTTCAGATCGATGCAGAATCACCTTCGCCTCGTCGTGTGAATGGCTCCATAATCTCAGCATCCCGTAGAACAAACAGGTGCTCCCTTCCACGCGAGCAGGTGAAGATTTGGGGATTCGTACGATGGCATCGTGTTACTGAAAGCTGATCTCCACCACTGCAGAAAGGCTGTCAACAATTCGATTTTATCATCGCCCTGACATCAACATCAAGGGGCTGGAGGGGAGTGGTGAAACAGTTCTCATATCCAAGGGCGGACTAGGGTTGAAATTTGGTTAGGGAATTTCGAAGTGACCAGCCCCTTTACCCAATAAAATCGGCCCTCCATCCACAAATCGATCGGCCGTCAAGCAGAGATATCGAGCGGCCAATACGAAAAACTTCCCGAACTCGCCATGGCCAATCTGCACCTACTTACTTCCCCTATAGTGAAACCTGTCCAGAATGACCGCTCGAGGAGGACAAGAAGAGCGGTTTCCCTGAGCATGTGGCCTTTCCGCACAAGTTCCTCCAAAACATGTTTTAATGAGAGACATTGTCCAAGGGGAGGAAAAATTGTCATCGTTGTCATTGTTTATAGGCAGATGTTCTTTTTATACATGTGGTTGCTATAGAAAGTTTGACTGTAAAGTACCATAGAATTATTATGAATGGAATACTGACGGTCATGGCCCATTGAAGTACCAGTTCCGCCGCGAGTTGAATTTACAGAAGTACGATAAATTGTCAATGCCTTCTGATCATGTGCAGCTTAATGAAAACAGATGTTTTGACAATAATGATTGTGTAAGCATGTTCAGTCACTGACAAAGGAGCAGATACCCTCATTTCGGTTTTGTTTGGCTGGTGTGCTCTTGCAGAATATGTCTTTGATTCAGAACACTGCTAGGGGAGTAGCAAACCTGAGAACATGTTAATTTTTTGTGATATAAAATTTATTATTACTCATTCGCACGCTTTCGCACATGCGTATGACCTTATTTAACAACGAGGACATGATCTTCTTAAGATCCGCGCATTATACTTCTGGAAAACTAAGGAAAAAGGGGAAAACAGGATTATAAATCTCGAACATTCAATTGAAATATTACCTCTATCTTGTAATATTCATACAGTTTTCGAGATGAAACACATAGATTAGTGAATTCAAACTGTTAAGAAGAACTGCACATTGATTTTCCATGATTTAAGCGATTATTTTCTGCGCATGTAGCTACAGCTTATTTCAAATCACTGTCTCTATTTTTCTCCCAACTAATTAGCGGCGGACCTCGTAAAATCAAAGTGGAGAAACATGTACAGAATGTTATTGAGATGGCTTTGACAGCGACAATTGCATGAATTAATTAACGTTACGAGTGGTGTCCTTATTATGGTACGACCATGAAAGTACTTACATGAAATTATGTTTTCTACACGGTTTGATATGCTGAAACCAGAATACGTGTCATGACTTTCAAAATGGAAGGAATGTTAGCAACGGTGCATTCAACGGTAGTTCAGTGCAATCAAGGGGTTATGAAAAAGAGAATCACAATTCCTCTGGTTATTATATAAATGCTATACTAAAATAATTTTATGCAACAAGAATAATCCCCTAATTTCCTATATGTCTAAATCGGAATTTCATGTATCGAGGCGTTTGGGATTGAAAACGAAATGAAATGCGACTACAATTTCGGCGAACATAAAAGTGCAGCGTACTATTTATTCATCCCTTTCTCACTGAACAAGGAATTTGAATATGGAAGAGGAAGACCGATAGATGCTAATCACATAACAAGCAAATAAAGTACGTAACACAATGATTGTTAATTGTTCAATTCGACCACCATCCAAATTATTTTAGGGGTTAAGGGACGGAGGGGGTTCGATCATACCTGCATGCGTCCTCTTTATGAGCCAAGAAAAGGATTTCCAACTCTGTGTTCTCATGAGAGAGATTTGCATAGTCGTTAGGATTAATAACGTGTTACACTACAAAATATCTATGCAGGGTGCCTAAAGTGTTCTCATGCATCTCGTCAAGCCCGGAAATGGGTAATTTCGCACCTCTTTTGTTTTGAACAGAGTAAGCTTTCCGCTATATCTTGTGCATAGATTTGTGCCGATTGGCAAGTGTGGCAAGGACCCGAACATGCCATTCGGCCATTAGAGCGATCAAGGGGTTAATTGGGGTGTGGCCAGTGTGTGAACAGATTAGCAGTGAATCTTATCGATTTTCCTTCAGTGCGTACCCTATCATACCTATAAAAAAGTATATTTGTATTGAAATTTGCGGACAGGAAAATTGTTCGAGCTGAGATGTTCGAATGATTTGATTGGGCGTAAGGAAATTGTGGAGAAAGAAATTCTTATTTGTATTTATTTGCAGGCACATATTTTTGTTTAATTCTGGACAAATCAAGATTATCCACACCAAAAAATCGGAATGGGAATTTGACCCCAATTTCCGCCCTCTTTTCGTGCAAATGATCATGATTTATTTTACTCATATTCGTCCTCGCATAAAGGAAGAGATGAGTCTGAATTATCGGGTGATGTTCGTTATTCCGAAGGTTCGATATTCCGAAGGTTCGATATTCCGAAGGTGTGTTATTCCGAAGGTTCGTTATCCGAAACACGTACAATGCGTATACCTAGATGTTCGTTAGTCCGAAAATGAAAAAAGGTTCGTTTTTCCCAACATTTGTGGCGTTATTCCGAAGGTTCGTTAGTCCGAAAAGATAATGAGGCTCGTTATTCCGAAGGTTCGTTAGTCCGAAAATAACCAACGAGCTAACGAACCTTATTTCATTTTCGGACTAACGAACTTTCGGAATAACGAACCTTATTGCGTTTTCGGATTAACGAACTGTAACCAAATCATCAGGCATGTCAACTTAAAAATATATTCCAACAAAACTAAAAGCATTATCTTCTGCATGACAAAAACAAACGGTAAGAAGGCCATTGGTGGGACATTAGGAACAGCCCCCCCCCCCCCCCATTTTGTAATCTTTGGAGTTTAGGAAAGGGGGAGGGGAAAAAAAGAATTTTAAAACACAGGCGCCGAGGAAACTGAGGATTTTTTTCCCTTCAACCCCCCCCCCCCTTTTTTTTTTTTTTTTTTTTTTACCTTTCTCCTTTTTTTTTTCAAAGATAGATTTCCGCCCGAGAAGGATAAGGGGTATAATTCTTCAGGGATGGAACTATTGATATGATCTTGCCACTGGGGTTACATTATCATATAGGACATAACAAGCTCTTCAAGTCAACGTTAGATTGATGCCTATAAATAAGTAAGCCTCTATTTTCGCGATATTTACAGTTACGCCGACGGGATGACCTGGAAAACTTAGTAAGGTCGTGCATGTTTTGATCATTATTTACTGCAAGTATCTGTATTTATATCATGGAATTTTGATAGAAGAACACTTTCCTTCTAAAAATCACAATCTCATTATCTATGTTTGTACATGTATTTAACAGCAATGTGAAATTCAATTGGCAAAGTAACATCATGGAAAACTCTATTCGAAAAAGGTAACTAGGCAGTTAATATTTAACAAAAAAGACAATCATCATGGTTACTATCAAGGAGTTTCAAGAGCTGGAGTCACATCTAACTCATTTCCTTTGAAGTGACGTTCGATGCCGCCAGGAAAAAATATGTCAGGCATGTGCTTAACTCGATCTTCCTTGCAGATACGTAGACAAAAGTTTTCTGCCTGGCTGCAAACTTACGGGCCATTTTCAAAAGGAAATATGTTTTTGTAATGATAATTACTTTTCGCTACCCTCGTCTGATAATATGAGCAGTACACAGTGCTTACATTTACAGGAGGCAAGCGAAAGGAAATGGTGCAAAATTTCCTGACATATGAATCAAAATTACTGGACTGGGCATGTGTGGGCACTAATCTGACATGTAACATCATAAATAACTGTTATTATTTCGTTTTTATTTCGTTTGCAGGAAGTAAACGGAAAAGTATCCAAAAATTGCGGGTTTTAGGATTGTAAAATTTTACTCTTTTTCACAGAATAAAACTGTTAAAAACGTTTGCAGGAAGTAAACGGAAAAGTGTCAAGAAATTGCGGTAAAACTTTACTCTTTTTCACAGAATAAAACTGCTATCATGCGACATACGCAAATTTCTGGAAACAGATAGGCTTTTGTATTCATATTTTATCATCTCTTCAATTTTCTTTCTGTAAATTCAAATAAAAAAGTGAAATATTAACGATATTTTATTTGTGACAAAAACTATTACTCAAGCTTTCCCTTGATGTTGGCGGCATCGAACCTAGACATCAAAGGCAACATCACACCTGTAGATTCTATTGTGCAGCCTTAGAAAGCGACAGTTGCTTGAAATAATTTGTTGCCAGTTGGGACTCCAGCTCTTAAAACTCCTTGTTACTATTAATGATTTTAATTTAGTGTCATCCATAGTAAAATGTAAGCGTTGTTTCACTCATGATATAATGCTGCACCATAATTTAAGCCCTTTTTGGAGTGAAGAGTTTGGGCGATTGTCTCCCTGGAGAATGAATGTTTTCTGAGGAGGGCTAGTCGCAGGTGTAATGGGTAGAAGAGCCTATAAACATGTCATGTATTATCATTTTACAAGTTGTTCTGAGGCTACATCATCTTTATGGCACGTATTTTCTTCTCAAAAGAAAAAAAAAACGTTGGTTTTCCCTTTCCAACCGAATTCTTCACAAATGGCAGATTACAAGCTTATACTTTTCACACTTTAAACAATTTAGTTTTTTTTTTTTTCTTGGTCAAGAGAAAAATCTACTTGGTTATGAGACTATGGTCTTTCATTCTCTATTCACCACTGGCGTAAATCCCGGGGGATGGGGGAATATATCCCCCACCCTCATTTTAAGGTAAAATGATATTGTAATTAATCAGTTGGTGAATTTTTTTATAAAAATGTCATAAATGACAGTTATATCGTGGAATTTTTTATTTGACATGCTCTTAAAAACCATAAAAGTGGTTACTTTTCGCTCGCTCGTTTGCAAAATAATATTATATGTGTATGGGTGTATGCGCGGGTGAATGAAGATGTGTGTGTATACTAGCTAACGTGTGAATTCACGGGGGAAAAAAGGCTAAAAAGGTGATCATCCCCCCACTCCTCAAAACGGATTTACGCCTGTGCTATTCACTATATACAAACTTACTTCGGATTTTCCAAACGTAACAAGCTTTTGTTATTATTAATGGATTAATGGATTTGGGTTGAGGAATTCATTGAAGGAAATAATTTTCTTGTTCAACAATGCATGGTTATTCAGTAAACACATCAACATGACGTCATTCCCTCAAAATTGTGATCTTACCAGGACTGACAAACAACTGAACTTCCGACAAAATGGAATAATACGTCATTAGAATAAACTTTTTAACTGTTTTTATTAACGATCACGATTGGAATTTACAACAGTCGGATTTACATATACTGCGTTACTTGCAAACAGGAAATCTGTTGTCGTGGATTAGATTTAACACTTTCTTTTCTGCCCATTATAACTATACAGTGTGTTCCTTTTAAAATGAAACCCAGCTATCCTCGGTAGTATCTCATCAAATGAACATAGCATAACATTTTTATAATGCATCCTATACGGGCAATTTCTCCTTTCATATGACACCACCAGATTCGTGATGATAGAACTATTGGGACAATCGCGTTATAACGGTGATTCCAAAAGTTACGAGGCAGAGCATGCAGTGATCAACAAAATGAACATTATTGACTCTCTCTCTCTCTCTCTCTCTCTCTCTCTCTCTCTCTCTCGCTCTCCCCTTCACTCTTAAAAATTCCGAGTCAGAATGACCCGGAAAAGAGTCCGTTGGGGTCACACTCCGTTCCGGGTAAAAAATGACCCAGAATAATGTAAACAATGACCCGGAATAAGTTCAAAAGTGACCCAGAAACAAGTCTCCATGACCCTATTCCGGGTCATTTTTTTTTACCCAGAACGGAGTGCGGCCCCAACGGACTCTTTTCTGGGTCAATCTGACCTAGAATTTTTGAGAGTGTTGCTTTCATTTGCGTGGACAGATAGGGGAAGCGCTTAGGGGGCTAAATATGGACCCCAATCTCATTTCAAAACAGCAGAAATGTTAACAGATGGAAGGACAAACTTCATCATGAAAGATGATCCATCTATCTTCGTTTTTGTCATCATCTTTTGTTTACTTTTGTTTTATTGTACTTAAATGCAGTTACATGTACATTATTCATGACTTCTGAGCTTAAACTATTTTTAACATTAGTCAGTTGATGCTATTTATATTCATTTGTCTGAGGCAATATCACAGCATACGGCATCATGTGAAAAAGGAGAAACTGACAAACTTTGACACAGATTGTACAAATTTATCGGGATATTATCAATTCTTGAGTATCTGATGGAAAGCTTCGGTTTTTCTTTTTTAAAAAAGAAACGCTCTGTATAGTGAACAGTCACTGAAAAAACTTAGGAATGAATAGCCATTTGAACAGACAGCTTTTTCTAACTGTCCACAATGGAATCACAGATGCTGGCAAAGTTGCCAACTCAAGTATCCCTATAATAGGGATTTGCTTAAATTTTCAAAATTTATAACTCTTGAACAGATTGTCCTATTTTTTTCTTTTGACTTCCTTTGTTAAATTTGACTTTAAGCTCATAACGGTGGGTTTAAGTAGCAAACAGACCACAGAGTTTACAAATTTATGAACTTATTTGTGAATGTGTACTTATTAACCAGTACTTATACCAATTTTACAAAGTATATCACTCTATTCTTTGAAAAGTATGAAATGTAAATACCAGTTATGTGTGTGATTTATACAATAATATAGTTAAGACTTATTGAAATATTTAAAAATATATAATTCTTACAATGGTAAAATGCCTCTCATGTGTTATTTTTTGTGTTGCAATCTCCTCACTGACAGTACCCAAATTATATGGGCAAGTTGAGTATACTATTCCTTGTACTTCTTTGACTGCAACATTATTACAGGTTCTAAAAGTAAGCCATGAATTGTTCACACTGATATCAAATAATCAGCGGGGAAAACAGAAAACAAACGTTTGCCAAGACAAAGGACAAGATTTCATGGATGTGATAATTTATTGCGATTTCTTTTCATTTACTTCTCTAGACAAGCCAAAGATCTTCAAGTTAAAGATATTATCTACCTTATATCCAAATCTCAGGTAATGAAATATATCTTTTCAAATGTATGTTTGTATGTGACTCATCAGGATAAATGACTTTATCATTTAAAAATCCAACAGCAAAGTGTTCCTTCCATATGATGGTGTGTTTCTGTGACTTGCCCATTCTATGACACACTGACTACCAACTTATTGCACCTCTGCTCCCAACAAGAGTACACTGGTACACTAGACCTACAATTCACTCTTAACAAGAGGGCGCTTTTCGAAGTCAATGGAATGGTAAGCTTTGATTCTTGATGGCATACACTAAAACCAGGCAAAAATCAATATTGCAGTCAGAAAGTTTGGAAGATCTATAAAAGGACAACAAATTCTCCATATACAATGTGCATCAGCTAGGCACATGATAAACAATTCATATCATGAATGCAAACAAGATACAGTTCTAAACTTTTCAAGTCACTTCAATCTGCAAATGTTTTGTTTTACCTTATGAACTGCGTGTGCAGTATACAAATCAAAATGCATTTACAAAATGAAATAGGTTCATATACAAAATACTTGAAATATAATCCACACTTTGTGATAAAGAAAAATTACAATAATGCTACATGACATAAACACTTACTTTCCATTTTCAAACAACTGCTTGGTAGGTGTATAGGCCTATTGCAAAAGGAACAAATTGGCACATCACAATGATAAATATTTACCCCTCAAAGTGGCACAAAGTTTAGAAAAGGGGAAGAAATTTTTTAATACTTAGCAAAAAGTTTGGTTTTTTTTCAAAACCTTTGCCCCCTTTCCACTTTTCATTTTAATACATGTACAAAGTTCCTTGGAACTATTCACAGCTGCAACAACGACAATTTTTCTTTCACACAATGTATATGTACAGTATCAGATAAAATTATAGTCACATGATCTACATCACTAAAAGAGCATCAGTTGACACAAGAACTAACAAGAGCAATGCAAAGCGTAGCATCCCTCACCGGGTACAAATATACATAATTAGCCATTTTTGCATACGCCCTGTGACCTTTGACCTTTGGCGAACATACTCCACAACATTACTTACGTTATAGAATGGAAAACACTTTTTTCACATAGTCCTAGGAAAAAAGAAAACAAGGGTGCCGTTGCATAAAATTTTCATGGAATACTGGATTTTTATTGGCTCTTGAGCAACGTTACCATGGTAGTTACCATTGATGGCAAAGTTGCTATAATAGCAAGTTTTTATGCAACGGCACCCAGATTTCATGGAAGAAATTTTCTATCATAATAAATACTTTCCTTGATGAGATATACATGTATAAAAAGCTCTGCTTCTCTTCATTTTTGATGCATAACTTATTATTCATTATTTCATACATGATTGAAATAAAACAATGGATAATGGGTGGTACCAAAATTTCATTTGCATGCACAAATTGTAACTTTGAGTTAGTTTTTAGGGCAGCAAACTGAATTATTTTGGAAAAAGAAACACATCACGTAAGAATTCGCAATTTTCTCTTTGATATGGTACCTCATATGTAAAAAATGAAAGATATACGTGCAAGAGAAAAGGTTAAAATGAAAAGATGCTTGATTTCTCCCAAATGATAGTCGAGCAGAAAGCCATTCAGCTTTCCTGATCTAGCAGCTGACAATGGACCTAATGCTGGAGTGAATTTACACAAACACTGAGAATGAAAAGGAACATTAGAGATGGTTGGGGTATAAAAATGCTGAAAAATAAGCAAAGCATCATTAGCTTGGCTGACAATGCAGCTGACCACAGATCAAAGGGTGTTTATTGTAACCGAATTGGCTCACTCTAGGAGTCTACAGCAAGTTGCTGCAGCCTTCCATAAGAGACTGCTAGATCACCATCCTGCAAAGTCTATGTTGTGGACAAACATTAGAAAATACCAGCAGGAAGGGACAAGCCTTGATATCAACAAGGGCCGATCTGGTCAAAGAAGAACTGCCAAGTTGGAAAAGAATGTGGCAGAAGTACAGTGTGTCATCCAGGAGAACCCCCAAGTTTCCTTCAGGAGGAATGGATTAGGGATGTTGAAAGTCCTCGTTCCATTGCACTGTTCGACAGGAGATAATGTAAGGTAGTACTAGTACCCCTGCAGGATGCTGTCAACATCAGCTGAGACCCGCAGACCTGCCGCGCCAACTGCAGTATTCCAGGTTGCTTCTAGGTCATGGTCCAAGATTTGTTGAAAACATTGTGATTGGCGATGAGTCATTTTTCCTGAATGGCCATGTCAACAATGACAATGTTCGCCAGTATGCCCCCTTTCATGATCCCCCTGCATTCATTTTTCAAAGGAATGCATGCCGAGAGAAGGTTTCTGTCTGGTGTCGTATCTGCAGCAACGGCACTGTGATAGGTCCGGTGTTTTCAACAGCAACTTAAGACAGAAAGGCATATCTTCGCCTGATCACTGAAGAGAGTACCTCAACTTGAGAGGGAATTTCACCAAGATGCAAACTGAACTTTTCCTCACTTATGGTGGATTCAAGATGGAGCCCCCACCCACCGAAGATTGATCATAAGGGAGAGATTGCAAAATCTCTTCCAAGGCAGGGTCCTTGCCATGAATCATCCCATCGAATGGCCTCCGCAGAGTCCTGACCTCAACCCTTTCAACTTTTTCCTCAGGGGTTTCATCAAGTGAAAAGCCTTCGTCACTCCTCCCCGTGATCTTGAGGATCTCAGAGCACGAATCACCAATACAGTGGAATCTCTGCAACAGGAAAGGGGAATGATCCGCCATGTGGTGAGAGTCATGAGGTCAATGGCACAGACATGTGTCAAAAGAAACAGCGTTCATGTAGAATGAACTTGAAACTCTTGTGGACGTTCTTCATCATTATATTTCCATGAAATGAAAAACGTACAAAAGATCTTGATCATTCGATACAACTCACTTTGCTGCTAAAACTTTCTATTTTTTTCTTTTCCAGAGTTGTAACGAATGCTTGACATGTTTATGGTTTGTGAAGTCTGTGTGTGATCTTGTTGTTGGTTTAATTCTTTTTTTTTTGTGATGTTTGAATGAACTGCGTAAACTGTTTTTGCATGAAATTGACAGGATGAAGCATGAATTATGCATCCATAATGGAATGTAGCAAGAGATGAACAGACCTATTAATGTTTGAAATCAATGTTAACACTTGAATAGCAAATGTTCCACATTAAAACCTGGCTTATTCCAAACAAATCAAAATAAAATCATTGGGGTTTACTTTTTTTCAATCCATATTCTGTCAATATCCTTCTCAAAACAGCATTCATTGAAGCACCATATTCTTTTGTGTAAATTCACTCAAGCATTTCACTCAAGCATTAGGTCCACTGTCAGCTGCTAGATCAGGGGAGCGTTTCATCAACATTTGTTGTCTGACAAGTTGCCAGATCTGACATCTTTCCTTGATTTTGAGTGGCTGAGAAGCATCGTTACTACGGTAACTGTCGGATAAAACACTTTGTCGGATAAAACATCCGACAAGTCCTTTCATGAAACGCTCCAGAGCTGAATGGCTTCTTACTCAAATATCTACTAATTTGGGAGAAATTAAGCATCTTTTCATTTTACTTGTTCTCTAGCATGCATCATTCATTTTTTTATGCATGAGGTGTCAATTAAAAAAGTAAATTGTGAATTCTAAATGTGATGTGTTTCTTTTTCCATAATAATCATGGTTTATTACCCTAAAAACTAACTCAAAGTAACAATTTGTGCATGCAAATGAAATTTTGGTACCACCACTTTCCACTGTTTTATTTCAATCATGCGTGAAATATGAATAAGTTATGCATCAAATGAAAGAAGAGAAGTGGAGCTTTTCACACATGTATATCTCATCAAGGAAATCATTCATTATGATAGAGAATTTCCGCCATAATATCTGGTTTCCTCTTTTCTGGGACACACTGTATAATTAGCTATTTTTTGCATAATTAATGAACTGTGAACTTTGACCTTTGACCTACATCCTCAAAGATTAAATTTAGGCTATACTTTCATGCCATGTATATTCTTACCAAATTTCATTAAAATCTGTTTATTACTAAAGTTATCAAATGGAAACCACATTTTCAGATACATATGTTTGCATATTTAATTAGCTATGACCTTTGACCTTTGATCTACATACTATAAGATCAAACTTGGGCTGTATTCTGATACCATGTACCTTCATATCAAATTTCATTAAAATATGGCAAGCATTACTAAAGTTATCAAATGGAGACCAGTGTTCACAAGATTTGTTACAGACGGACGGAAGGACAGACAGCAGGGTTACTATATCCCCCTCCAACTTCGTTGGTGAGGGGATAATTAAATCTGTTAAGCAAATTTGTGATTTGCACATTTCACTTTAATACATGAATCCAACATGAGACACAAAATCTTCGGGCAAACTAAAAATAATAGGGGTGACGGAGCATCTTTCAAAGTGAGGGGGGGGAGCGAAAAAAGGCACTTTTTTGGACAAAAGGGGCACTTACAAAAAGTGAAAACAAGAAAAAAATAGCATTTTTGAGGAGTTGCTATACGCTGGTATACCCCTACATTGTATTTAACACACTTTAAGGATCAGTTTCGATATATTTTTTTTCTAATCTTTACATAATCAGTTGTGAAAACTGCTCTGATTATTCATTCGCGAGCAAGTGAAGCGAGCAAGAGTGCTTGGAAAATTGGGGTGCACTGTGCCCCATCCTGGCTCCACCGCACCTGAACAGTAATGTTAAACATCTTCACTATAAAAATTTCAAGTGTACAACATTCTCATTTACCATTAATTAACCCACTGAATACTAAGCCCAAATTGACTTGGGCTAGGGTTTATGGAAAATTTGCGTAATACTGAAACAAATTGTGCTCAATGGGTTAAGGATCTCCTTTTTGTCATCTCTCTCTGTCTCACTCTGACTGTCTTTCCCCTCATGAAATCCATTTCTTCCTTCTCTTTCTCTATCCCTCTATCTGTCTTTCCCTCTTGAGATTTCTTTCTTTCCTTTTCCCCCCTCTCTCTTTCTCTCCATATTTTCATCTTGAGATCTTTCTTTCCTTCTCTCTCCTTCCCTCTCTCTCTCCCCCTCTCTTTCACTATCTTTCCCTCTTGAAATATTCCTTTCCCTCTTGAGATTTCTTTCTTTCCTATTCATTCCTCTCTCTTTCCCTCCATATTTTCATCTTGAGATCTTTCTTTCCTTCTCTCTCCTCTCTCTTTCCCTCTAAGGATCTCTTTCTATCCCTCTCTCTCTCCCCCTCTCTTTCACTATCTTTTCTTATCTTTCCCTCTTGAAATATTTCTTTCCCTCTTGAGATTTCTTTCTTTCCTATTCCTTCCTCTCTCTTTCTCTCCATATTTTCATCTTGAGATCTTTCTTTCCTTCTCTCTCCTCTCTCTCTTTCCCTATCTTTCCCTCTTGAAATATTTCTTTCCTTCTTCCTCCCTCTCTCTTTCTGTCTTTCCATCTTGAGCTCATTCTTTCTTTCTATTGCTCCTTCTTTCCATCTTGAGATCTATTCCTTTCTTTCCTTCTCTCCCTCTCTGTCTTTACCTCTTGATTTTTTTCTTTCCTTCTTCCTTCCTCTCTCTGCCTGTCTTTTCATCTTGAGATCTTATTCCTTCTTTCCTTCTCTCCTTCTCTCCACCTTTCCCTCTTAAGATCTCAATCTTCTCCATTTTTTCCATCTTTCTATCTAGAGCTCTTTCTTTCTCTCCCTCTCTTTGCTTTTTCATCTTGAGATTACATTCTTTCTTTCTTCCTCTTCCCCCTCTCTCACTCTCTACCTTTCCCTCTCAAGATATGGGACATAGGGACATAGTGATGTAATGCGTTATGCGCTATACAAAAACTGTTCATTATCATTACTGTTATCTTTTTTGTCCTTTCTTTCTATTCACCTCCCTCTCGATCTCTGTCCACCTCGAGTGCTCTCCCTTTCTGTCTTTTCATCATGAGATCTCTTTCTTTCTTCTTCCCTCTCTCTCTCTCTCTCTCTGCCTTTCCCTCTTGAGGTCTCTTTCTTTCCTGGGGGTTTGCTACTAGATTTGTAAATGGGCCTTTATCAGTGACTCATATTTCCCCTCTCCCCTCATCCCCTCTTCTCATTATTAACAGTCCTACTCCATTTTCCTTTGCCTTTTTATTCACTTTTCTTTGATTTGACAACAAAAAAGTTACCCTCAAGTGATGGCCATGTAGTGCTTTGAACTGGTGCTGATGACCTCACTATTTGACTCCAGCCAAACGAGGGCTTCCTTCACAGCGTCTGGTCCGATGTTCTCGTAGCCAGGGTTATTTCTTAGTCTGTCCGTCACATGCATGTAATGACATCCACCTTCATCTGTCATTTAGAAAAGAAAATATCAAAACTTATTCATGAACCTTTCTTTTTGCTAGCCACAGATTTAGACTAATTAAAGGGCAAGTCCACAATTAGATGAAGTTAATTTCAATAAAGAGAGTAAAATCTCCAAGCAAGACAGTGACAATTTGATGAAAATCAGATGTCAAAACATAAGGAAATTATGAATTTTTTAAATTCTGATTTTTTCACAAAACAGTTCTTGAACAGTTGATATGAATATTCAGTGAGAGAGTTGATGATGTCATTATCCTCACCATTTTCCATACATAATGTACACAGAAATGACAAAATTTTCATACCTTAGCTACAAAAAGTAAAAGTCATCCTACATACTCACTTACAAAATGGTATACTTTGAAATTAATAACTTCCTTATTTTTCATCCACTTTTCACAGCATGGGTGAAAGAAACATATAAACTAGAAGTTTGTAGAAGTTTGCAAAAAAAAACCCCCACAAAAAAACATTCTCATTATTCAATTATTTGTATTTCCAATAATTCACAAAAAAAATCACATTTCATTCTTCAGAAATCTTAGCAATTTATATTTTATTCAAGTGAAAATTTGCCAGATTTGACCAGTAGATTTCAACTGACTCAACTTGTATATTTCAATATGCCAGTTTATTTCATTGCTTTCAGGTGGAATCAGCTAGTAAATCAGTTGCAGCAAGTGGTTTTTAACTGGTATAACTTTGCCCAGTTTGTTCCACTAGTTTCAACTGGAATAAACTAGTGTATAATGTGATCCAGTAACTTCCACTTGAAACCAGCTGAATAAACTGGCACATATACCAGTTCGGTCAAATGGATTCAACTGGTACCAGTTGATTCCAGTTATGCCAGTTGAAAATTCTACTGGTTTTAACTGGTTTTTCGACCTGGGTCTGTACCTTCATTAATGATTATCCAGTTTCTTTTGGTAGGCATAATTCTCTCATTTAAATATTTACTGTTATATATCAGTTAAGTTGTTATGTCATTTTCGTTCATTATTTTATTCTATTTCACCCTAACTTTCTTTTCATCGTTACCATAATCTTTTGTTATTGTTAAGTTGTTGTTATCGATGTTATTTCAACCAACAGAGCCCTGTGGAAGGCCAGCTTCTTTTAATTGCTTTTATATGCACAGAATTTTATTTTGTGTTGTTATATTCCATGTATATTGAGCTGAACAGGCTACTCTGTATAAATATGAGAATTGAATAAATAAATAAATAAATAAATATGTTTTGGATTTTTGGGGGGACACAAAATGTAAAAATTTGAATTTGAATTTATTTCACATCTCTTAAAAAACTAGAATACAATACATTGAGAATCAAGATTTCTGAATAACATACAAGGTAGTAAAAAACAACAATTATACATATAATACAAAATAACAAAATGCATCAAGTGATGAAGTGGATGTGAGGGAGCAGCAAAAAAGCCATTGGCCTATCACGGCTACTCCCTGATTGACATTCATCAGGGAATGAATAATAGCCTCACCAGACATTTAAAGGAGAAGTCCAGAAGATTTCATTAAAATTACACTATAAAGCTTAAAATTCAAGCTAACAGATAATGCTACTTTCATTTGTCAACGTGATTTTTGTGATTTTTAAATACCGATTAAGTGTTGTTTTTTTTTACTCCGAATAATTGAATTTCCCACCGAAACCCAAATATGGTCAATAGTCGTGTGACGCAGGAGATGCATTTGCACTGCGCATGCGCACAAATGGTTCACCACTTCTCTAAATAACTATAACTACATGTACATGTAATATGAAACAAAGTGAAAAAGTACTACAAATTCAAAGTAACAAAATAATGTCACATGACATAAGGCAACAAACTCCATGGGGTGATTTGATCAGGTTTTGTGGATTTCTGTCAAAATGCTGACTTACATTTTGGATGCTGACAATCTTCTCTCAAAATTTCTAGTATATTTTCATTCAGCCTCACGTTTCCAGGCACGGCCTTGAAAGAAAAAAAAAGAAAGAGAACAACAGAATGTAGAGTAACAGGCCTTCAGACAGTGGACTAACTCGTAACTTCGCACACAACCTTATAATATGAGCTTAATTGCAACTCATAATGATAGACATTTAATAATAATCAACCTGCTTTTGACTGCCCCTACATGAATGATCATGAAGCTTAAAGATTCTTCAAAATTTCTACTTTGTCATTTTGTATACGAGTAAATAAATCATCAGTAATATACATGAAATTAAAAAAGGAAGGAATGAATAAAATCACAATATACATTGAGTCCAAAAAAAAAGTGTGCAGTTGGGAAAATTCTTGCCATCTAAGCATTTCAAAATATTTTCAGGAAATTTTCATACCGGTGGATAGCCCAAAGACTCTTCTATCAAATCCCATCAAAAAATCTCAAAAAGAATTTAGGCTTGAGCGAGCAAAATTAACTTTTATGAAAATACTCAAAATCCAGACTCGACAACGATGGGTATTTGTGCTGGTTGCTATCAGCGAAGCAGACAGTAGTATCAACTGTGGTTGATTATAATTTGAATATTCTGAGGGCTTTCTGGTGATTTATGAATGGGTATGTTGTGTTTATGTTATGACATATCCCATTAACATGCCGTGCTTGAGTGAGCAATTGCATACTTTATTGTTTTGTAATGTTAATTTTTGGTAAGTTCTAAGAATTAAGCTGGCATGATCTGGATGTTGTAAATGGTCAAACACATGACAAACCATGTTTCATTGTATTTTTCCATTGAAGTAAACAGGAATGGTCATGAAACTAACACGTTTGCAATGCAGATTGCAATTATTCAGTTCTGTCATGTTCTGTCTTTGGGATTGAACGAGTGCATGATTGGTTGTTTGTTTTTCTGACTGATTGACCTATTGGGTAATAATTGATTGGCTGACTGACTGATTGGTTGATGTTGCTTGGTCTGCATGACTGCAGGCTGATATTCTTTTCCTGATGTCCAACTTTAATATGCCAGCTTTAATGGTAAGAAATTACCTAAAATTAATATTTCAAATCAACCAACCAAGTATTCAAATCCTTACTCAAGTTTGACATGTCAAATATGCCAGAACATACACACAACTGAGGGTATTCATTTATAAATTGTTGTAAAGGTATCAGAATATGATCATTTCTATGCCTTCAGAGTTTAAACTACTCTCAGCCCCGCTGATACTAACAAGAACATACACCAATTCTTGTCAAGCTCAAATTTTGCACCCTTTCACAAAAGTTATGTTTGTTCACTCAAGCGTAAAATATTTTTAGATTTTTGGATGGCATTTGATAGAAGAGACCCTGGGCTATCCACAGGTATGAAAATTTCATGAAAATATTTTGAAATGCTCAGATGGCAAGAATTTTTCCAACTGTACACTTTTTGGGGGATGCACTAAATCATCAATAAAAGTGTATTTATGTGTATCATACAAACAGCAATGTTTGAATACAATATGCTTTTTAATAAGAGAACACAAAAATGATATGTCTTCTTAATTTCTACAAATAAGGTCTTGGAGATTCAAGAATAAAACCAATGTGTTTGATGTGGTGGGAAACAAGGGAAGTCATGACATACCTGGAAAAGTCCATGTTCAGTGCTACTCATGAACACTTTCCCATCCTGTTCCAGCTTCTCAGCAACATTCTTGAAGATGTTTTTGATCTGCCTTCCTGGATGATAGGGTCTATCCACTTCCTATGTCAACAAGTAATTTTTATGCAACTATAGTTACTTTAGAATGGATTACATGATAAAAATATGATTGTGTACCTAGCAGATAGGTATGAAAACAAGGTGTTTTTTTTTATAATTTCTCTAATGATTGGGACTGAATCAACAAGCTAGTGATCTGGTTGAAATAAAGACTGAAATTTCTAATGTGTAGATGTAAATGTAGTTGCAGAATAGAGAAAACTAGAAAAAATAGTAAACGCATTAATTTTATCAAAATATACAAATATGCTATCCATGCACTCTTTTGTGCCCTTCTTCCAAGCACGGTTGGATATACCAGTATTTGACATTCTAATGAATACAAAATGTCTTATATGACCTGGTATTAACACTTAGTGACCTTATTCCTTGAATCCTCCATCAATTAACATTGGCAATTACTTTAACAATAATACACATCCAAGACACACCTGAAATTCAACCAAAGCCATGATGAACATTTCAAAATGCATGGAAATATCAAGTGACATGTCAAATTTTACACACTTAATAAAGCTTCATACACAACGCCCTGGCAAACCTTTTCGGTTAAGTAGCCAAAAAAATCAAGTCTGCATAGGCATCAATATACAGCTCAGCAAATTCTTCCAGAATCTAATGAAAGCTTACCAATCATGAAGATGTTTTGCTCGGTACATTAGGAATTCACTATCCCTATACTATATCAATAATATGAGCTCTAAACATAACTTCTATTAAGTATGTTGTGATTTCACATATAGTCTCAAAACATTAGCGACTAGTGAAGTATAAAACTAGTTGATGTATGCACACGAGCAGCCATGAATTAGGGCATTTACAGAATCAAAACAGCCATTCGATTCCGCAAACACTCTTTGTGGTCTTATGTTATCCTTTATCTTCTTCAAATTCCTTACCCCATTAATCTCTAGAATCCTAGTTTAAAGTATTGGAAGGTTTATTGAAGGTGTACTGTACACAAATTATTTGGCCAGGGTGATTGGTAAACTTTATAAAGTTATACTTAAATGTTTAAAAACTACAAATTACTTCTATTAAGAAACAGTGAGATCAGAGAATAATTGTTGGCAATAGTTCTGAAATCACTGATGGTGATGAGGGATAGAATTATGAGGAAGTTGATAATGATGATGGTGGTGGTGACGATGGTGATGACAGTAATGTGTTTTGTAACGATGATCATTTTGATGAAGGGGATGATGGAGATGATAATCGTGATGATGGTAGCAACAGTACTGGCAATGACAGCAATAAAAATTATGAAGATGGTGATGATGGTGATGAAGGCAAGGTTAGTGATGACAATGATGGAGGTGGTGATAGTGTGGACTATGGTAATGAGGGTAATAATAATGATGACGGTAATGATAATTTGAAGATCATGGCTGTGATAAAAGTTCTGACAGTGATGGTGATAATAATAACAATTATTATCATGATTATGGATGCTGACTGGCATTATGGAAATGTGGAAAAATAAATTTGAAGTTAATGATGATGGTGATGGTGCTGATGATGATGATGATGATGATGATGGTGATGATGATGATGATGATGGTGATGATGATGATGATAATGATGATGATGATGACTATGTTATCAACAGAGAGAAATAAAAAGAGGATGATCTCTTTAGTTGTTACATGGTTACCATGACATCCTGAATTCTTACCGAGTCAACTAACCGAGGAGGCGATTTGGTTCCGTCAGTAAAGAAGCATCAGCCTGTCGTGAAAATCTCTTTGTTCCTCAGATACGACGTTAAATGGAGGCCCAATGTAGAGGAGAATAACTGCCTCTGCAAATTAAGAACCCACTTCACTATTCGAAGATGAGTTGGGGTAATCCTGGTGTATTGGTACACCTGCAAACTCCAATTAGTTATATCGGGAGAAGAGACCCTGAGGGTCAAGCCAAGCCTAGGTGATGCCAGATACTTAATCATGATAAACTTACCTGTTGATATTCGTGGCATGGTGATGATGCAATCTCCATCAGCGCTTCCACTGTTTCCAGCTCATGAAGGTAGAAATTCTGGATTGTCTTTTCCTCCAAAAGCTTCCGCAATTTGCCAGACACTGCATCAATCAGCTGAGCCTTTAAAAAAAAATGTACATTAAATGAAAGTTGAAGAAAGAGAACCATGCCAATACCAAGAGGAAAATCATATTCCTAGTGTAGTAAAATGAAAACTCAAGAGAGCAGTTATTTCTTTCACTGTAGTCTCTGCACAATGGAGAGGGGTAGAAATTCTCGGAAAGTACCTGGTTTATCATGTTTCCACTTTTGCTCATTCTTCTTGCACATTCAAACAGGATACATGCCCTTCCGAGGAATCTTATCAAGGACTCTTTTCAAAGCTAATTAGAATATTATAATTGTAAAAGCCAAACACCTGGTTAATTATGAGTTTACAGAACAACATAGTAAATATGGTATTCATATTCATTTTTATTTCTAAGAAAATTTCACTTGATGCTTTGTATTTTATTTCTATTTCTGAAAATTATTTTGTATTTTCTGTTATATTTTGTCTTCATCAGAATTATGTCATTTTCCTATTTTGCAAAATGATTGATGGTTTGTTCCTGAGCCCACAACTGTAGGATGACATGATGCTTTTCGATTTGAATGAATGATTCCATATTATTCAATATCAGAAATATATATATTTGTGTTTATTATCAAGAGACACTGTACATTCGATTCCTATACAATCTTTGTGTCATTCATGAATAGGTATACTATCCTGTATATAGGTATCCCAAGTGTGTTTTCAAAACTATATGATGCCTTTTCAAATGACTTATATGCCCATTTTTATCTTCAACTAATTCTAGAAAATAATTACCATTTATATATAATGATATATTATTTTGCTGCGACATTTCTGTAAAAACTAAAATTTATCAGAGGATACTAATGCTTTGCATATATTTATGTACTTTGTTATTGTCATGATATTGTTGCCTATTGTTGTTACTTTTGTTAACAGGGCCTCATGGAAGACCACCACTTTTGGTGATGATGAGTCACCCTGTCTGAATATCAGTAATAAATAAATAAATAAATAAATAAATAAATAAACAAATAAATATTCTCACCTCTCTCCTGATACCACTCTGAGTGTCCTCCGAGGCGCTCTGGCTGGTACCACCTTCCAAGATGAAGGGAACATCATAGACAGACTGGTAGAGGACAGGCATCTCCTCCATTCGTTTCATCTCCGTCTGGTAGGTGGGGTCTTGGATTCTTCCTAGAGATGCATGAAAATAGGGATGCAAAAAATCTTGTGACCATTCAAATTTTAAGGATATACAGCACCATTTGCCTCTACTGTTCCTTCAAATATTTCGGGTCTCATAAGATGTTAACGTGGACTTAAAAGATACCACAGGTTAAAAAATCTAAAATCAAGGTACATTTTGTTTCAGTAAGACAAATGTGGCCATTCTCTGTCCAAACAAATGTTCAACACTCTTGGGTAGGATTTGCTGCACACAAAACACAGAAGGGGTAACAAGTGTGTCTCCTATATGCCTCAACCTAGATACAGTTAACCTTATGGTTCAAACTGTCCTTGAATTATTGTGATAATAAGAATGAAGGCTCTTTAATTTCATTCACACTGACCTTGTGACCTTTGACCTCTGATCTACTAAACTCAAAATCTAATCAAATTGTGTCACTATGGTGATGCATACTAGCACGCAGTTGGAAGTTCATAACTCAAATGTTTTTTTGAGATATCGTGTTAATGGAGCCAATACCTGAAATTTCAGAAACTGATCTCTGTAATCACTGACCTATGTACAGGTTGTCTTTCTATGGTGATAGCCTGGGGGCCACTGTCATTACAAGGTGGACACCATGCTTGTACATGGACTTTCAAGAATGGACCCTGAACAAGTAATTATCCTTCAATCTCAGTATACCCTAAACAAGTATTTTGTCAAGTTTTGCCACCCTAAACAAGTATTTTCAAATCAAGCTGTTGTAAATGTATACCCTTTTTTCCTGATTTTTGCAATTTTGATACCCTTTTCACTGTATGCGCCTACATAGCCTGTTTGTGAAAAACAACCCTTTTTACGCGTTTTTGTGTATGAGCATGGTGGTCCACCTTGTAATGGCAGTGCCCCGCCAACCCCCCCCCCCCCCCCCCCCCCCCCCCCCCCCCCGGGGGTTGGTACATACTAGCACCAAGTTTGAAGATTATACATCAAATGGTTCTTTAGATATCACTTTAACAAGGCAAAAACCTGAAATTTTCTGAAAAACAAAACCCTAAAACAAAGGGTCATTGTGACCACAATATGTACTTATGACAACATTATTCATTTCCTATACAGTAAATATGAAGTATTATGCTTTCGCATGAAACCTTGATGGCATTAATCCATCTACACTTCATGGAGAACCACTGTTTTGAAAATGGCATGCCAAAATCCATTTGTGCCATGTTTGGGTAAAACCATGAAAAAAATTAGCTCATGTGTGAATATGACAGAAGGAAATGAATGCTTTAAAACATATGAATTTCATTGTGTAATGACATCCACTGAATTAAATTTCTAAGAAACATCGGTCAGTGCTGATTTTCAGTGATAGCAGGGGTTTATGCCCTCAGAATTGCCGAAATCATCTCTCCAAAGATTTAAAAAACGCCCTTCCTGCAGTGAAAAAGGTAGCCCTCCTAAGATGGGAAATCCCCATAATCTTTTCTTTTTTTGACTTTTCAATTCGATGACAAAGGGGTCACTGACTAGAAATTTTGTATGTATACACAATATCGCCTTACTGCCTAATTTGTTCTGTGAAGAAGCAGTTCTTCTAAATGGGGGGGGGGAGGCTTTTGATATGACTGCAGGTGCCATTTCATTACAAAATATGCTCTTCTTTTACCTCAATCACTAACAAAAAAAAAAAGTTGACATCCTCTATTTTATCACAAGGGCATAATCCTTACCCTTATTATTTTTTTAAAAGCATGTAAAAAAATATCCTAAATCGGTCATGTTTGAATGTGATTCGATAACATTTTTAGGGTTTTACCCAAATTTGGCACAAGTGTACTTTGAAATGCCTTTTTAATTCTTTGCATGCTCAATTAATTTTGAGGAAAAAATAATGACAATTGTTCTTTTGATACTTTCTTTAAATAATTCTACTTCCCTTAGTGCAATATTGATACTGGTAATCATTCTATAGATATCACTTATGCAAACTAGCTATTTTTTTAAGTTTGACTGGTACAATGATGAAGGAATTGTTCAATTTAATTGTACAAATGTGCACTAATGTGAAAAGAATGCTCAAGGAGTTAAAAAAAACATTAGTGCTCCGTGAAGTGCATATTGATTTATGCCATTAAGGTATAATTTGAAAACAAGTACTTGAGATTTATGGAAAATGAATGATTATTACTACAGAACACATAGTTTGGTCACTAGACCCAAGTTCATATCTCAAATGGTTCTTGAGATATCCTATTAATGAAAAAACAGGATGAATGGATGGACATCCTGAAAACATACCAATAATGGCATCTGTGGCGGGGGCATGAAAAAAGGTGATCTTTGTGCATGAAGTAGTTGGCCAGCTACGACTTAGCTGGAGAAAAAAAACATACTTTTGATACGTACTTAACCAAAAGATGAACATTACGTGCTTAACCAAAAGATGAACATTTGCTACTCTCTCAATCATTCTCCACTAGTCTAAAGTATTTATCGTTGTCACTACTGAGGGACGTTCCTCATTAATAGCAAGTCTATGACATTTTCATCCAACTTTTGCAGGAGGGTGCTGTGCATGGCCCACAAGAAGCTCAAATATGCAAAAAATGTAGAGTTTCATAAGCTTCCTTTTCTGCTATGGGACAGTGAAGCAGGTGAGATTCGGGGGCTAGGTAAAAATGGCATCATTACAGGATTTTGATCTCAGGCAGGACTCAGAATTCCCAGTGGCAAAGTTCCATTACCATTACTCTCCCAAAACAAGTGATATTTTCATAAAAATTTCCAGAATTGTAGAGGAAGATAAAGAGGGGAATGCAACCCAGACATCAGTGTGCAGTGAATGAAGAAGAACAAGAAGAGTAAACAGTGCAAATTTGAGGAAAATCAGACAATCTGTTCAAGAGTTATGAACTTTGAAAGTTTAAGTAAATCCTTATTATGGGGATCCTTGATTTGGCAACTTTGCCAGCATCTGTGATGTCATCGTGGACAACTCTCCATTCATTTTGTACACAGACTTCAACAATATCTTTATTTTCAAGAAAAATAAAAACTCTTTTGATTTATTGTTTGAGTATGACATGGCTACATCAATTCTGCAAGCATTTTGGGAAGAATTATGTTGATTCCTGACTTGAAATTTCACACAAATCAATTTTTTTGAAAAATTATGTACAAAATGAATGGAGAGTTGTCCACGATGACATCACAGATGCTGGCAAAGTTGCCAACTCAAGGATCCCAGTAATAGGGATTTACTGAAATTTTCAAAATTCATAACTCTTGAACAGATTTTCCAATTTTGCTCAAACATTCACTGTTTACTCTCCTTGGTAATCTTTATTCATTAAGAGCACACTGATGCCTGGGTTGCATTCTCCTTTAAGAATAACAGGTTCATGTACTCATTTTTAATCCTCAGTGCCCTCACATGATGAAAGACATCTGAAACTCGCAAAAGCTGGCTGGGAACCTATCTGAAGATGGGATGGACGCAAAATGCCTCTACCATACCCTCAAAACCTACATCATTTTTATGAAACTTTGATTTGTCAAGAAATTTATACTAAAGGTGCGAAAGTTTAAAAATGGGTGTCCATGTACTCATTTTTTTCTAGCAACAGCGCCCTCAGATCCTGAAAGACATCTGAAACTCGCAAAAACCTGTGCTATGGATGGAATGGGTACAAGGTGCCTCTGCGAAACACTAAAAATCCATGACATTTTCATAAAACTTGAACATTTGTATAGAGAAGTATACTGAAGTGGAAGAAAGTGTGAAAAAGGAGGGCCTTTGTGCCCATTTCCGTGCTAGCAGCATCCAAACATGTCAGCAGGCATCTAAATCTCACAAAACCTGGCTGGGAACCTATCTAGAGATGGGATGGGGGCAAAATACCTCTACTGTACACTAAAAACCCATGTCCCTTTCATTAAACTTTCCTCATTTGTATAGAAGAGCATAGTGAAGTGGAAGAAATTTTAGTTACATCAAGAAATAGGAATATTCAGGATATACTTTAATACTTTCACCTTTTCCCAAACTGAAGACTGACTTTGAAGAGTCTAATACTTTTTTGGATAATTTATGTAATCCATCACATTTTCATGAACTAAAAAATAGGAGAAATATATGGAAAATGATCTTCAAACACGACTAACTTTCCTTTCAAGTAAACTTTTCAACAAAATAACTAAAAAAGGATTGATATATTTACTGAAATATGATGCAGACACCTCAATGTTCCCTCTGAATGATTTCAGCCTCCCTCTCACATGAATGAGATCACCCAGCTCAAATGATGTCATCAGTTCTTCAGTGGAATCTTCCATTCTTCTGAAAAGGGATGCAGCAAGCTCACCTTCAGCATCACCTGTGGAAAAAAATTAATGGCAATCAAATAAACAATTCCAGTGATAAAACAAACAAAACATGAACAAAAATAAGGAACTAGAACACGAAAAACAAATACTGACTGAAGACCATTGAAGACACGGTCATGCTTTACAGCCAAAACTCAGTCATTATGCAAGCAGGCCACTTGTTGTAGGGGAATACATTAATTCAACAGGAATTGTCTTCGATGGGCCATCCATGGGCCCATATGCCCCCTCAGGTGGGCTTTCCATGTGACCTTAATTTCAACAGCATGGTCCACCAGTACAAAATTTAGGAAAGCATCAAAGCTTTAAAACCCATTTTGGGGGCCATGTGGGGCTTTTTGTGATTATAATGGGCACCTGCACCACGTATCTTAATTTTTTCATTTTTTTTATTTCAAAGGAGCGGTGTTTGACTGACCATTATATTATCATAAGCATTTGCTTATATTCAACTAATCGGTGACAGTATTATACCTTGATGTATGGGTTTGCCCTTTATATAAAAATGGGCACTAAAGCACTTGTCCATATTTGGGTCTTAGAAATCTCGGAATCAAATATGAAGGATAAATGTGAAGAGGGTTATACCTTTAAAATAAAATGGGTACAATGGGCCCCAGGACCGAAGTTTAGGTGGCCCTATAAACAGAATTATTCGCAATGAAAAACCATTACATTCTTGTCAAATTTCATGCTTTTATGAAAAAGTATACAATTATTTCAGGTTCACCAATCCACTGGAGTATAATGCTATATTATGTTTCGATCTGTTTTGTTTTGATAATAATTCTAATATGTCAGGATTCTATATCAATTCATTTAATTCAATTTGATTTGATTGGAGATACTCAGAATGGAAGAAAGATATAGCTAACACCTCCTAAGACAAAGTCTTGGACTCTATTACACCATTAGATATCTTCATCCCTTACGTGCTACACTACAGGTGTATGCGTTTTCACAAAATTATTAGTAACACTTGAAAACCTGACTTTCCCACTTTCCATTATTTTCTTTACAGTCGAATTGGTTATAAAAATATGATACTTCTTTTTTCCTTTTTCAGAGAAATAAGAGCTGATTTCAAGTCCAGTTAATGCAGGACATAAACATCCTTGGTCTGAATTCACTGCCAAGGCAAAGAAGGGTTGGGAAAGAACAGGAACTAAGATAAAGAATAATGCAAGGAATGATACAGTAGAATGTGTCTGTTATTGATGGATCAAGTAAGATGGGAAAGTACAAAATTAATGAACCAACAGAACTGCAGAGATCTAAGGAAAGGGAGAGGGATAGAGAGAATGAGAAAGAGAAAGAGAGAGAGAGAGAATAGAGGTGAAAGTAGGATGTGGTTGCCTTTAACCAAAATGTAGAAGGATATGAAAGAGGCAAATCCTGAAGCAATTTATGTAGAGAAATGTGGTTGATAAAATTACCCAGAGAAGAAATTCCCAACCAATTGACCAGCCATCCTGTTCTGAAAATCCAAAATTTAGATTAGTCTGTACAGTAACACACAAATTAGGGGGTTTTAATACACCTAACTGGAAAAAGAAAAAGAGATGGGATCTTTCTGAGATGCTGGTCCATACTTTTCTTACCAACAGATGATGTTTGTGGCACTCCCTCTGATTCATCAGCTCCCTTTGGTTTCCAACAGCAACACTGTATCACTCCGGTTCCATCATCCACTCAATAAATAAGCAAAAGACATTCATATTCTTTAGTCAGAAAATGTTACAAATCATGCACAAATTTAAATAGATTTTAGCAAGGTGACGTATAATGCAATTACTGCAAAAGTTAAGTAAATAAAAATGAAATTATCACATGAAGTATTTATCATTTGCTCCAGATTTATCCTAGGATGATAAATGAGCACATCAATGATGTGGCGCTCATCCGGCATCGAGGTAAAGTAATTCACGCAATTCTTAATTTTCAACGAATTGACACTGAAATTAATAAGTAAGATATGTATCATGTATGTATTAGGAAGTGCCCATTACAGATCACGTTAATTTTCATGTTAAAATGAAACATTGACCTGCATCAGAGATGCATGTCAGTACCTTTCTGCAAGTCAACAACTGGAGAAAAAAAAACAAGCATTAATTTGTGATTCTTAATAAATTTGCATAAATTACCAAAATGTCTGAGACAAAAATTTCAAAATTCTGTGTAGAAGTTCTGGTACCTCATGTAGTTCTACCAGATGAAACAAAAAAAAATCAAAATCGGTCCACAAGTGAAGGAGAAGAAACATTTCTGTGTGATTTTTAAATAAAATGTGCATAAATTAGCATAAATACGGTTTCAAAATTCTGTTAGAAGTTCTGTGTACCTCATGTAGTTTTTTCCGATGAATTTTTTTTTAAAATCAGAATTGGTCAACAAATGAAGGAAAAGAAGCATTTTTTGTCATTTTTAATAAAACTGGCATAAATTAGTATGAATAATATTTTAGAAAATTTTTTGAAATTCTGCGTAGATTTCTGTGTACCTTGTGAGGCTCTATCAGATGAAACAAAAAAAAATCAAAATCGGTCGACAAATGGAGAAAATGCATTTTTCTGTGATTTTGAAATAAATGTGTATAAATTAGCAGCATAAATTAGCATAAATAATATGTAAGACAAAATTTCGAAATTCCATGAAGAAGTTTTGTGTATAACATGTAGCTCTACCAGATGAAACAAAAAAAAAATCAAAATCAGTCAACAAATGAAGGAGAAGCATTTTTTTTCAAAATTTTGCATAAATTAGCATATCTAATGAATTTTAAAATTTTATGCAGAAGTTTCGAATCCCCACCTAGTGCCTTACAGTAAACAGAATTGAAATCAGATGAGAAATGACAAAGAAGAAGCATTTTAAAACTGTGGACGTACAACGGACGACAGATGCCAGACGCCATACCATGGCATAAGCTCATGAGGCCCATTCAGGCGGGATGATAAAATGTGATAAGATTTTACAATTGGCCAAACCGCCAAAGCAAAGAAAAGTGTCTGTTATGACTAGTTTAACATAAGAAGTCCTTCTGCATTTTATCTTCAAAATATTCAAGTTTTACTTCACTTGCATTATACCATAACCATAAGACATTGCAGAGACAATATGTTACATTAAACCACTGTAAAAGTCTAAACGTAATACCATACATTTTCAAACTTTCACAAAATCAATTGAAAGAAAAAAAAAATTATCAAATTTTCAAGCTTCTCCATGTTGGTAATCTGTCACTGCTCTCATTTTCTCTGTCTCTAATCTGTTTTCCTTTCTGTCTGTCTCTGTCCCTGTCTCTCCTCCCCTCCCTCTTCATATCTCTCCTTCTCAGGTTTCTATCGAGTATCAGTGGCTCTGTCTCTTTCCCCATTTTTCTCCCTCTCTTTCTCTCTCTCTCTCCCCTCTCGCTCTCATTCTCTCTCCCTCAAACTTCTCTCTGAAAGCAATCACAAGGTAACTATCATATTCCAAATTACATAATCCTAATAAAAACCCATTAAGCTTGCAAAGTTTCTGCAATACCTGCATAACTGAAGAACTTTTCCCTCTCAGCTATACTAACAACAAGTCCCATTACATCAACTCTATAGATCGGGTGATTCTTGTAAGCAAATGCATCTGTTTGAAAAAAGAAGGAAAGAACAAGGAAATTGGTTTTAACTCTGTTTTAATTACACATGTTTGTAAGACTTAATATCTGATTACAGGTGCTGTAGCTGGCATGCATCCAAATTTGTTAATCAAACGTCATATGAAGGACGCTTTCAATTACAATCACCACATCATTGCTGGATGCCATTCAACTAATGATTCTCATTTAAAATCAATTTCTGGTCTAGAAAAATCCCTTTTCACATTACGACATCAGATTGGAATGATTGTAAATGCTGCTCATAATGACAGCTTACAAACTCCAGTACTCAAGTTATTCTCTGCCCGCAATGAAAAGATTGCTTACTACTTAGCTCTAAATTCTTTATTCAGACAAACATCAATTGTTGCTTCAGAGGCAATTCCAGAAGAGGTACAGGCACATCCAGCCTGCCTGCACCTTGCCCACTCGTACTCTCTCATAAAAGTTGGTTAAAAATCATTAGGTTGGTTAAAATATGAACCTACCAACTGTAATTGGTTAAAAAGAATTTGTGTGTAACGCATATTGGGATTTTTTAAACCAACAGCTGGCAGGTTCATATTTCAACCAACCTAACAAAAATTCTGCGAGTGAATATGGCATGCCCCCACTATGAAGTTTTGACCTATAACGGCACCTAAGGATCTGATAACCTTATTTCATTTGTTTGCAAGACATTTTTCTCCTAAATTGTCACTCAAGCATATCAAGATGAGGTAAACTCCCTTACCAGACCTGTAACTCTCCCGAATTTATATGAAAATACAGATACTACCTATGAATAAGTTTGAGGCTGTAAGTTTGAAAAGAGAACTAAATAAAACAGACACATCTGAAGAAAGCTCTAAGCACTTATCCTTTGCATACGACAGAGCTTCCCAGGAAAATATGTTTCTTTATGTTAACATCATCATTCTAAAGCTATTATTAGCAATTCTCTAAAACTAGGGCTGCTTATTTTCTTTCCTGAACATAGTCTGGACAAATGCCAATGAAGCGATGCTACATTCTACATAGTCTATCTCTGGGCAGTAATGCCAATCACAAAAACATGGTTTATCTACAAAGCATACAGCCTCATTGGTATGAGCCCCCGGCAGTTCTTATTACCCCAACATTGCCAAGTACCCTCATATTAAGCAATGGTCAAGAGGGACAAATGAGGGTTTTAGTTGTCCCAGGATTGGGCACAAAAAAAAACGACCAAAAATTGAATTTTCAGCTTTACTCAAGTTATAAAATTTTTAAAGGTAAAACAAGTGGATATTTAACCTGACTGCTGAGAAAGCATGTGAGTATGCTTGCAAGTAAACGAACGAGGGTGCCAACAGCTTTAACCCCTTAACTAGGTATTGGATGTATTGAGGAATTGAGGGGGGCATGATAGTCCTCTTTTTTAATATCTCGGCTGTGACATGACCAATTAATTGCTGCAAAATTCCTGCATGGACCTCAAGAATTGTGACAAAACAGAAATCTATCATTATTCTTATGTCAATCTGTATGATAATATAATTATGATAATTCATGCTATGTCTGCCAAGTTACACATTTTGAGTGATAATCAAGGAAAGGCACTGGAGATAAAAATTCTATGCAAGAAGTTCTTTGTAAACATTAAAAACATTATGAAAGAAAACTATTTGACAGTGATTTCAATTTTCATGTATTTAATTGTTTAATGAATTTCTTATTTCTTTGTTTTTCAACTTTAACTCTTTATTGTTTTTTAAGTGTGCTGTTTCAAGGTGTTATCTGGCCCATTATTCAGTTGGTATAGATGATAACAACAGGGGAAAGAAGAAATGATAGGCAATAATGGAGTAATATGAGGGAATGTAGTTTCCCACTTTGTTTTGTACAGAAAAAAAATCCAGAAATTTTCCATTTGGGGGCTAACAAGAGGTCATAAAAGGTCACATAACTCAATAACAGTATGACTGAATATCGTAAACATGGTGTCAAAGAATGCGCAAGAAGTTAGGAAAGAAAAACGTCACAAAGTGGCATGGTGTGAAATGTGGTGGTTCGATCTGCATGGTGAAATTGTGTGGGGGCCATGATGCCCCACCCCCCAATTCTTTTCGAGTTAAGTCCCCTCTCAGGGACTTGGTAATGAAGAATGATGCCTAACTAAAATGCAGTTGAGTATCCACTCACTTCTGATCCCGAATACTCCTAGTTACAAGACCAATGCTCCAACTGCTGAGCCAATGTGCCTCGATTCTCAAGTTCAAAAAGAAGTAAATGTGGGGAAAGATGTTAAAGGCGCCACTGTTCATCCCTGAATATAACAGGGGAGTCATTTGTGTAGTCATGTATTGACAGTTGCATGAAGGTGGCACTTCCAATCTTATCTGGCAAACAAACATGTTTTTTGGGGTGCAGGCAGCAGGTACAATGTACCTTGCATTGAATGCTAGATTTGTAAAAGCTTTCATCCCAAGTTACATTGTATGCGCAGAACAATATATAAAGGAGAACCAGGGAGATGGGATAAAGGCACTGAAGACTGCATGACCCAATGCTGACCTTTGCCTAATCTAAGAGGTCACCAAAGAGAGGCCAACTTATTTTTGAAAACAAGAATAGTAGGGTTCCACACATTGCCAGAGCAAGTGTAGTTCATTGAGTTACCTGAAAGAATTTTCTGTTGATATCCACACTCATTCTTAATTTTTCACGTAAATTTAATTCTTGTACAGTAAGTCTGGGCCAGATCCATCTTTGTAACAATAGGTTAACTGATATTTAAGGGGATAATGCACCAAAGAATGGTGCAGACTACTTGTTAGCTAACTTTGGATCATCCAAAAGTTTTCAAAGAATTCAACAAGGAGTGCAGCGCAAATCCAATGGCACACAGCTACTCCAGTGTACATACATGTAGTGCACAGAAGTATGCAGGGTGGTCCAGAAAGAGAGCAACACCCGAGGTCCGCTATTTCAATGACATCATAGACACATTATAATTACTTCTTCGGGTAAAATGGGTAAAAATTTCTTTTCCAATAAAATAAACCGATATTAAGTTCATCAATTTTGGGTAAGGCCTGTTAATTCTACATCTATTTTTGTGAAGTAAAGTCAGGTTTCAAAAATTGCTCCTTTTTCAATCCTAATCACACTTGAAGCAGCAAGAAATCTGTTACAATATTCATCTGCTTATGCAAACCTTATCTCTGTAATATTTGATCCATTCATTACAATTTAAAATCAAAGAAAGAAAATATATAATGCTTGTGGTGAGAAACAGTGAGTATAAATTATTGAATGATTTAACTAACATTGATGCCAACAGTTGCACCAAAGGGAGTTTTCTTAAAAGAAAATCAGGCCCAAAATGTGCTTAACTCCTAACTGCATGCCAATCAAGTGAAAGAGGTTGATAAGCATTTTTGCTTAATACCAGATTTATGATGGCAGCATAAATATTCCTAGAGAAAAAAAATAGCCCAATTTATGATTTTTTGCAAGAGAACAATATCCATGGAATCGCCACTTTTTGGCCTAACTGTACCTATGTAAACCATCACAATTCTCTTTACTAACCAATATTACATGGTCTTCCTCAGGGCTCTGCTTTCGGACCTTTATCATTTTCCATTTCTATCAATGGTTCCTCGTCCCTATGACATGAGTTTTCTGGTCTCTGATAAGACTGTCCATCTTTAAGTTCATAATCTGAAGCTTTTATGAGTAGTTGGTATGCAATAAGCTATCTTTGAATGTTAAGAAAAGAAGTTTTCATTTTCAAAGTTGTGAGGAACTCAAATCCTACATTACGACAATGTCTCTACATTTATAAAACAACTAAGTTACTAGAAGTGTAGAGAGTTTTCAGTTACCTTGGAATAATTCTAGATGAAGACCTTTCATGGAATTCTCATCAAAATAATATCACATCACCATATATCTCAAATCAATCATATGAAGCATAACTCGTACCAACCACTTTATCACGTTATTAACTCTTAATTGGCTATGCCTCAAAACCCAGGAATGCCACTTCATTTGGTTGGTCTGGTACATGTACACTGCACGTGTGCCAACAGTCGACAATGGCAAACCAGTGCTTATGCCATTAGTCGACGAATGTTGCTTCTGGGTTAATCATATCACAAAAAAAAGTTTCTCAGATTGGTGGCATTAGCAGTCACTTAAAATTTGTTCTTCCACTCTGTATTTTACGTTGCACAATACATTTTATCTTGAATATTACAATATTATGTATTGAGATTCTGTTTGGGCTTCAAAATACCATTCTTCTTCTTCTTCTTCCTTTGTTATGTTTATAGGCAATCAGTCATTATTTGACTATTTTCGCCACTGACTTTACTTATCTTTTTCTCTCTCTCTCTCTCTTTCTCTATTCATGGATAATGTCTGTAAAATAATAGTATACTCTCTGTTTTATCTTTCCTTTTTTTTTTCTGTTTAAAAAATTATCGGTAAATATGGGCCAATACAATATATATTTTATTTTCATTTTCATTTTTGCTAAAATTCCGCCAGAACAACCACTATTTTCAGCACAGTTCCTACTGCGCTTGCCCTGCCCTTTCTAAGATGCAAGAATTAATTCTAAGTTAATGAAAAATAGTCTTCAACAAAGGGCAATATGACCTTGTTCAAATTCTACACATGTGGCTCTTTAAAGACTGTTGCTTAGAAACTCAATAATTTACAAATAAATTATATTAACTTTTTAAAATTAGTAATTGCCCCACTAATGCAAGGTGGTTTCTCAAACTCCTTGCCTCCAAATTTTGAAGAATTCTACACAGGAAAAATGATACAAGTTTCATTTCAATGTTTCATCAAATGTATCAGTTTCTCTTGCTCTGTTGGTTCAAAAATGTGGGCTTCTTTACCATCTTTTTTACAGTCTATAAAAAGACTTTATAAGAAACATCTCTCTACGATGAGTTTTAAATTGGTAAACTTAACAATTTTTCATTTCATACTGAATTCATACTGAGTCTCAATCATCAAGCTCCACTTGATACTTATGTGTGCCTGATGTATTCATCCGTCATGCCTAATTTATTGGCTTTTATATACATGTAGAAGTACCATTTTTTGATTTATGTTCGTGAATTCTGTCTTTTTTTCTTATCTTTTCACAATTACATCAAGTCATAAGTATTCATTTTCATATTGCAATGCTACTTCCTTGATTATGATACATGTATTCCATTTTATAATCATGTCTATGGCATGAGATGATTGAAATAAATGATTTTCAGTTAATATCTAATTAAAACTGTTCATTACCTGCCTACGAAAGGGTCCAAACATGTAGGCACACACACAAGTTGTCAACAAAGTTCAATTCCAAACAACTCATTCGATAAGAGAAATTTCACATTAAATTGGCATGAAGACACCATGATGCACGCATATGCACATGACACCATAAAATCCACCATACCAAGGAGTTGAGCATACATATTAGCATTAAACATTAGAAGTTGACATTTACTAAATCCATGCGAGAAAAGTTCTGGGACATATCACAAAATACTTGTCCACAATGAAATTATTTTTTAAAAAGACAGACAATGCAGAAAGATAACAACAGTTTCTGTCATTGTCAATTTACGTCTACTGAACATTAATATAATACCACCCATCGGCACCGGCTGATTTTCACTGTAATTTGGCACTCAGTTCAAAGTTGAGTAAACATTCACTCAGACAAAAGAAATTTGAAGAATGATATATTCTAATTAACAATTTTGTACAAATGCATGTATCTCCTAACCTGATAATCCATTATGTCGCGACAGGTGCATTAATAGAATTTTAAAAAATGAAGCCACTTTTGTCCAATGTGGAAATTTCGGGGGTTTCGTATGCACTCTTCGCACTGGAGAGGGTACCCTGATTTTACCTACCGCCTGGCCCTGTGCTGTAGGGCTGCATCGCCATGATATCGCTGACATACAGCCTAGCATAGGACTTGTAAACTGGGTCCAAGTTCCATCTGTCACGGGGTAATTCATCATATTTGCTTATAGCTGAGGTCATTTTGGTATATAGTTAGGTAGGTCCAGTCTTTCTATAGTCCTTGCCCAAACGGCGTATCTTAAAGCAAGCCTTTATCACAGTCAAATTTCTTTATTTCTAACGTTAGGCAGCATTCCACATTTCTCTTCCTTCAGCTACAGTCACCTGTTCATAGAAAACTGCGATTACGTCACAATCTTTCCCAGGCAAGCATTCTATTGGAGACCTCGACAACGTTAGTCTAAAAGAACAGCCATTTGTAAGCAGAAAGTGAGAAAAGTATCGCAGGCCCCAATGCCCCTCAGCAGGGGCCGCGGAACTGGGGGGGGGGGGGGGCTGCAGCCCACCCCCATACTTTTTTTAGTAGACACGTTTGCCTCTGTACAAAAAAAGCCGGAAATGATTATCCTGGTTTGTACAACTAACAACAGAATTTACAGAAACTGTGAGCTTTTTTTTAACTCTTATATAAACACGGGCGTTAAAAAACTAACCGATGATGTTATTTAAAATAGATCTCTACACAGTGCAGTTTGTCCTTTTTCCCCTATCCTTTAAGGCTTTCCCAAGGTACAATGTATTCTAAAACGCAACACACTCATATCGCGATGCACGTCATTTCCTATATGTTTTTTGTTTTTGAATGATTTCCATAATTTAAAAATGCTTTCTTTCACCTGTTTTTTTTTTTTACAGAATTATGATTCGGGCAACATACTCTAAAAGCTCTGCACGTCCCTTTATCGAATGTCAGAAACACACTAAAAGGATTTCAAAACACCAAATTTTCTGTAATACTTGCACACAAAAAAAGGTGATAAAGAAAAAATCAGCAAAGTTGATTCTGCTCGGTCCAATGATCTAAGGGTCCAGACAAAGAGTTTGATTTTGAAAACCTATCTAATCCTTTGTGTAAATTTGAGATTGATAAAATAAAAATAAAATAGTAAGAAAACATTTGATACTGTGGATTATAATTCCAAAATTGTCCTTGACATGTAATCATTGGGATATAAAATAGGCATTTTTTAGTTTTGTTTCACACAGTGGTGGTGTTACTTTGAAATGTAAGAATGTCCTTTATCAGTTTTAACCTACCGCTCATTCCACTCAGATAATTTAGCTAATTCGCCTCTCACTGTTCTATTGAACCAGCGAGTCATTAAAACTAGTCTGAATGTGAGACTACTAATTGAAACGGAGAAAAGACAAAAACCATAATAGTTTCCTGTGGTTGGACGTCATACATTTTAAACTTATGAAATGAAAACTATGTGGAAAAAAGTATGGTTTAGTGACCAATAAACGAGCGGTCTGTTTGTAAACCAATAATTCCTTTCATGATTCCTTTATTTTTTTTCTCTTCGATTGATGATTATACGTATTATTGTTTTTAAAAATGCATTCATAACATTAAATGACCCCTGAAAAGACCGGGGCGCCGTTTCATGAAAGTTGTCAGCACCGACAAGTTGTCATTCTCTGACAATTTCAGTAAAATCCTTGGTTTTGATTGGCTGAGAATCACTGGTCACTGACTGTTCCCCCCCCCCCCCCCCCCCCCCCCCCGGGGGGGGGGTCACTCTCCACATGACCTGCTACCCACCCGTGTCCGATAACCTCAGAAATGCACCCTAAATGGCGTAACTGCATTAACCAAATTTGCAACCCTAAATGGTGTAACCCATGAGAAAAGCCACCCTAAGTGGCGTGAACAGGGAATCCCCTAATTTGATACCCAAAGTGGCGTAAACATTGAAATCGATTAATTTGATACCATACTGATGACTGGTGTTATATTGATGTTAAATACAACAGGTATAAATTCCATTTTTTGAAGTTATTGAAAGGAAGGTAAACATGATTACTCTCAAGGAAACCTCTCTTAGCCACTTTGAATAGCCATCTTTTAGCCTTAATTAATGAATGCAAGTGGAAAATGTGCTTTCCTTGACTGACTGATGCATCACTTACCATTCGTTTTACCAATTTTATCAAAAATTGAAAAAATGGAACCCATACCAGTTACTGTGTTGAAAAATACATACATTAAGTAAACTTGTATCTTCTTGGCCAGGCTTCCCACACTCAAATAGGCTGAACGATGAAGAGGATTAGTGTCAGGGAGTATACAGTTAAAACTGAGAATTCACAGCACAGCTTAGCACGTACAGGAAATCTGCTTGCGTGATCTACCAGATGACGGCATCAACCCGTCTACCATCATCTGGTGTGCTCCGTAATTCATAACTTTGTAACTCTCTATAAATGCTGGAACTTGTTAATGGCGTAGGTCTGCTCAAATTTGCCCAAATTTGCAACCCTAATTGGCGTAGATCTACCTAAATTTGCACCCCTAAATGGCGTAATCTGCATAACCAAATTAGCAACCCAAAATGGCGTGAAGAGTGAGAAAAGGCTACCCTAAGAGGCGATTTACCAGCGAATGGTGCTGAAAAGCAACCCTTTTTGCCAAAGACGTCGACGACGCCTGAGTGCCTGAAACGGGACCCTTTTCGACGCTTTTTCTGGACGCGGGTGCGTAGCAGGCCATGTGGAGAGTGACCCCCTCCCCGAACTGTTACTATGGTAACTGTCAGAAACTGACAACTTGTCAGTGCTGACAACTTTCATGAAACGGCGCCCAGATGATCATAATCTAGAGAATACATGCATGGCACATAAAGTTAAGGTTTTGGAGGAATAATGAAAGATGACCACACCAAAAGGGCCTTTCAAAAAAGTTAGAATAATGAAAAAAAACCCTGAAAAGCTTAGTTGGATTCCCCGATCCCCTCGAACACCATCTTCTCTTCCTTTTTTGCTCCCCGCCCCTTCCTCTCTCTCACGCTCTCTCCGTATCTTTCTCTCTCTATCTCTCTCCCTTCCTCCCTCCCTCCTTCCCTCCCTCCCTCCTTCTCTCACTCCCTCTCATTACATCAACCCAAGCTTATGTATATACCAACTTTCGTTTAAAATAGAGATGCAAAGAACTGTAGGGGATTAGATTCATGAATAATTAATCAAGACCCACGCGTTTGGTAGAATCAGATCAATATATTCCTTTGTAGGATTTATAAAGTATCTCCTTCATGCATACCCACTCAAATAAAAGAAAATATACACCGGCGTAAAATCTACAGTTTCTTTTTGTGGGTATGCATGGAAGAGGAATAGCTATGAGACTTTGCCGTGCTTGGGACTAGCAGTCACGTCAAGCCAAGTCGTCAACGAAAGTGAGATTGACACCACCATCGACATCGAACAAAGATCGAACAGACCGAAAGGATGATCAACGTGCTGCATATCTGAGCTCACAACTGGATTATTTTCGGCTTCATATCAGGGACAACACCGACTACAGTGAACAAGAATGGATCAGGACGACCTCGATGACGGATTAGCCCCACACGAGATGGTGAACGGACTGGGTGACGATTTCAGCTCGATGTCCGTAAATGAGCTGAACGGTGAAAACACGACCAGAGAAGAAACCAGGAAAGATGGCGACATAGGAGACGGGATTAAAGATCAGGAAACGGAAAACGAATTAATGAACCGACCCGATGATCTCCCTCTAGAAAGAACGACGTCGTCCACGTCATCATTTGATACGAACCCGACGTTAATATCGACAACCCCTGGTCGTTTTGTTTCACTCTGGGTATCCGGTGAAACCAAGGAGGAAGAGCAGAGGACTCCTGAGGTGTCGTCACCGAGTTCGTCTTTGCCAGTTCGACCACTGCGTCGTTCTACAGATCGTCCAACTTCGAAAAAGGAAGACGCCGTCATCCTAATAAATCATCTTGACGGTTCGGAGTTCACTGACACGCTGCACTGTCAGGCAATTCAGGTATTCTGAAACACTATCTAGCCAGTGAAGCCAAATGCTATCGGATGAACCTGAAACTTTCGATTTCTAAAACTATAAGCAAAATCATCAAATCCTCTACATAATTTAGAATAATCGTAGTCGTATTATTATTTTATCAGCAAGAAAGTTCTGATATTACTTATACTGTAATAAGAAGCATGTCGGAACTATATTATAAGCATAAAAAATACCAGAGCGCAGCTCTTTGGCTTTTGCGGTATTAAATCCGGGGATAGATTGCGACAAGACTATGAGGGTGACAAATGATTGTCGTTATCATCTCGATGCAATTCCTGAAGGAGATGGATAGATACCAGGATGATATAGATATTTAGCAGTCCTTTAAATACACTTATTTTCATGTGATCCTGATAAGTTTAAGTATTAGAATAAAAGCCAATCTAATGAAGATGCGGTTTTAAAGATCTCATCAGACTATTCGGACTGATCTATGTATAATGGTGTTCTTAACACGTAATTGAAAGAGGCTTGGGAAAAAATCTTCCCAAATCAGTGGAGGAAAAGGAAACGTGCATGTTCGTTTGGTAAAATTTAATCAGAAATTGAGTAAACTTGCCCCCTCTTCCCCGGCACTGTTAGAACAGTTGTTTGAAAATCATTAGGTTGTTTAACATAATTATGAACCTACCAACTGTTGGTTTTTTTTTAATGTCTAAAACATGAGGGTATTTTTTGAAAGCAACTTTTAGTAGGTTCATATTTTAAACAACCTAATAATAATAATAATAATAACTGCTCTAACAGTGTTAACTTTGGAAAGATCTTACACATCTCTCTCTCTCTCTCTCTCTCTCTCTCTCTCTCTCTCTCTCTCTCTCTCTCTCTCTCTCTCTCTCTCTCTCTCTAAGGTATAGGTCGACTTGGATTTCTTAAGCAATATCAAGAACATTTTGAACAGGCTGTGTGTCAATTCATCGCAGATATCAATTGCAATCATTACTGTAGTGACTGATGATAATGATATAAAGCACATTCACGGTGTCCTCAGTTCTTAAGTTTGATTCCGTCAAGTCTTTACTAACTTAATCCCTGTATTTAAATGGCCCTTCCAATCGATTAGGAATGCAGAAGAATTTGCCTGCAACCTGATGCACCGAACCGGTCCGATATTATCGATCTCCAAGCTTAAATTCCCGCGCTAGGCTTTCTCATGCTTATTTAGTATTGTCTGCTTTCTAAAGAGCAAGGTTAAGAGATTCTTGAGGGTTGTTTGATGCGGAAAGAGGCATGCCTGTGTTCCCAATAAATGAATATATAAATAGAGTAGATTGGCTGCATGTCATCTGTCAAAATAATGCTGCAATTTATAAAGTTCACCCTGAAATAAATGTGGTAGAAGCAGTTTTGACCTGAGAATATGTCTTAGACGAGTTATTAGTGAAACAGTGTAACAAATCAAATAATCAAGTAAACAGCACTACCTTTTATAGTAGGATAAAACTACTATCATAGATCGTAATGAAAATATCTCTGAATGTTGTGTACGATATATCAACCTTCATAAAAGGAAGATTCAGTAATGCTGATTTTCAAGAACCGTAAAGATAATTTTCTCTTACTATAGATATCCACATTAATAAATAGATAATCTTCAATTCATTGTCATTATCAACATTTATATCATCAAACTTCTTGTAGTACTTGGGTCTTGTCTTTTCAACTTTTCAAATATAGAGAGCACATCCTTAATCTTTCTCCATTTCTCCTCACAAAAAATAATTTTTGATTCCCTTTTCCACGGCAAACTGTGAAAACAAGGAACGTTTCTCAATAAAGTGAAACTTACCAGAGCCCTTAAAAAAAAAAATAATTCGTTTATTACGTGTCCATCTTTCATGTATAAAAAGGAAACTTCTAACCAATCAGGAACCACATCTTCTAGAACTGACTCCATGACATCACCATTACGTCAGAAGCCACCCACGAGGTCACAAGATGAGAAGATACGATTGGCCAGAGAGTTCATCGACCAGTATTATGCGCATGCTCAAAGGTCAGTACAGTGCTAGTTATGCTAGTGTTTATCAATTTCATTGCACATGCATGTACGTGTGTTGTTGTTTTTTATCACTTTCTATTACTTTATGAATTATATTCATTCGTTTATTTATTCATCTTCGTCTTTATTTCATCAAATCATTTCAAATGCATGGTTGAAACTGATTCATAATTGTTATTTTATACTATTACAATTTTGCGTATGATCTTGTTGTTTTGCACGGACTTGCTAATGAACAACCATTGGCTGAAGCAAGTGCGTTCGTTTTTAAATGAAATAAAATGAAATTAAATATTTTACCAAATCTTTTTTAAATGTTACTACCATTTTATTGTATAATATATTCAGGCATTATCCGTGAGCTATCATTGTTAGTTCGGTGCATATGACATTGTAATCTTCTCTCAAATCTCAATTGTACTCCCATATCCATCGAGAGTCGTTGAGTTTCAGTAAACTGAAATCAAACTAAAACTAAGCTATCATGATGATATTCATGAGCACGTGGAAATCATGATCTCGCATGATGGTGGTGGTGATGGTAATGAGGATAAGGCCAATGATGATGATATTGATGATGATCATGGTATAATCATCATCATGAGCATTACAATCATGATGACCATGATAACGGCGCTATAAGTGATGATGATGATGATGACGATGATGACGATGATGATGATGGCGGCGGCATAGATGAGGATGACGGCGATGATGATGATGGTGGTGGTAGGATGATGATGATGATGATGAAGAAGAAGAAGAAGAAGGCGATGGTGATGGTGGTAGTGATTATGATGATGATTATGATGATGATGATGATGATGATGATGACGACGATGCTGATGATAATGACGATGAGGAAGGATGAAGATGATGATGATGGCAATTCTACCTACAGGTCTGGTACGGTATCTCACGAGCGTCGACTCTACGAGGTTCAGATGAGCATCAAGGAAAGCGGTACTTACCACCTCACCGAGGCCGAGCTCATCTTCGGGGCCAAGTCTGCCTGGAGAAACCTTCCACAGTCACGATGTCGAATATACTGGAATAAGCTTCAGGTAAGGATCCGCGGTGTGAACGACGTGGAAAAAGCAGTTCAGTTAAAATAGTTAATTTAAAAGAAAAGTATGACTTCGGTCCTACATCATGTATATTGGAGGTTAGCTTGTTAGTTCTCCAACTGACAATATAACAGGAGTTAACTAAATTGCACATGTAGGCCTATGCATATTCACCAGCGCAGAAAGAGGTCGTGAGAAAATGGATAAAAGAGAAGAAAATGTGAAAATAGAATGTAGTGCAGATTCCTGTTGATTCATTCTCTATTTTTCATGTGGCAGGTATGATTTCTTTTCAAACTCTTTTAAAGCAACAGTGAACTGACCCTTATTATGATGTATTTACAACAGCGCCAACTTACGGCTACTCTTAGAAACATTATATCCTTTGTGGCTTCTCGTGAATTTCCTTAGTATGAATACAAATATATTTTAACAGATGTTACTCAAAAAATAAAGCTTTCATTGATCAGAAAAGAGCATGCTGGGAGCAAAAAGGGGACAAAATCAGTAGTTTAGGACTGAGAGGGCGCTATTTCAAAATCCCATACAAGGGTGCCAGTTTGCTCTGGCTTTAAGTCGCCCTCTTTGAACCGAGTTGAAAAAGACAATTGTTGCAAAGTAATATGTAATTACTTTAGTTTGTTCAGTTGTATTGTTTATATCAGTATGGTTGTATGAGTATGCTTCTATCTCATGTATTTTCACTATAATAAGGCCTTACACGGAAAACAGTGTTTTATCACTGATAGAGCCACCCTACTAAAAAGACAAATATATAAATAAGTGAATAAATGAATAAATGAATGAATGAATAAATAAATGAATAAATAAATAAATGAATGAAAAATTAATTAAATGAATAAAATGAATAATTCATGGTGTGCACTCACATTCGCGCTACTATAATGTATATTTCCTTTTTTTTTAACTGGTTGGTTGTTTCTTGGTTGTTTTTTCTTTTCGCTGTGAGCAATAAGTGTATAATGAGTTCGATGTAACCCCCCCCCCCCCCCCTTGTTGCAGGATCAGTATGTGGTTAAAATCTAATGTTTGTATGTTCCTTTTCCCCTTTTCCCCTTTTCATAAAGGTTTTCGACGCAAGAAAGGTGACCAATTCTCGTGATATGTTCGAGATGTTGTGCAAGCATCTACTATATGCCACAAACAAGGGGAACGTGAGGTATGCGTTGTAATGAGTTATTTGATAGATTTAATGAATGCATGTTGGGATATCATAAATGTAGGCCTAATGTTCAAAAGTTTCTAGAAATATCTTCCTTTAATAGACAAATTAAGCGATTATCAAACGTCATCACAATGGAAGCTATTTCTAAAACAGATCCAGTCTTCAAGAAACAAACAGTATTAATTTGCACCCTTCCAACTTCTACAAGGATGTCTAAATAGTACAGGTAAATAAGGACTCAAAAGAGATGCTGCAGATATTGTGTGCTGCCCTCTGGTAACATGTATGTGTCCAACTGAAACTGGTTGCCCATTCGCTTTTCATATATTTTTACACCATGCAAAAGAAATCAATTTTGAAAATATAGCTAAAGTGATTTAAATTGAAAATTCCGATGAACTAGGTTCTGTTTGTTAGGTTTATTATGCCATGAGACGGACGCTGCGCACTATAATATAGATACGCGGTCCTTTTGGAGGAGGGGGGGGGGGTGGTTGCAGCCACTGAAAAAGGAACAAGGAACGGACTCTTATCTGTAGAAGAAGGTCAACATAAGTTCGGCATCTAATATATGATTTCTATTTTACAGACCAGCCATCACTGTGTTCCCGGCTCGTAATGGCGACAGTCAAAAGGATTTCCGGATCTGGAACTCACAACTGATAGGTTACGCAGGGTACCGGCAACCCGATGGATCGGTACTCGGGGACCCGAGCAATTTGGCGTTTTCCCAGGTACGCCCCCCCCCCCCCTCCCCCAAGTAAATGATAGATCATATAATTTATGATTTCAAACGTCATAATATTAATATCACATAATTGTTGTATGTAAAGTAACATTCAAAATGAAATGACAGTTACTTAATTTTCAAAGAGGTACTACTAACATCGAATTTAACAAACATTTAACAAACGTTTCTAAGGGTTTTTTTTTTTAATTTTTGTCTATTTATTCATTTCGTTCTATTTAAACATAGTGGCCCCGTCAGTAATCATGCACAGTATACTGTTTTCCAGGGGGCCCTGTATACAAATACAAGATAACAATAATAAAGATACAAACAAAATAAACATAACTCATTTCAACTAAAAACAAATAAGAATAAAAAATAATTCATAGTCACAAGAAGTAAGTAGAGAATGAGACTGAATAATAAGACTTTTCAACCAGCATTTAAAAAAATTATAGCATAACCTATAGGGAACCGGAAACTAACTGAAATTGATGAAAGCTTGAAGTATTTCCCCATATAAATCTTGATTAATATGGATACCATGCAATGTTTTGTTTGAAGAGGTCATGATACGTGCCAAAATTCACTTGCCTGGAATGAAAGCTGCAGAAATAGTACAACCTCACAACAAATTTCTGTTAAATATATGATTACCAAGTCAAATATTTCTGACAAATTCAATTAAACAGACCATCTGTTCTATATCCCAAACAAATCAACATGTTCTTCAAATGATTTGTTCACCCCCATTCGTTCAAACTGTCTATAACTTTCATGCTATTATACAGGTGTGCCGAACTCTAGGATGGCGCGGTGATCGTACACCCTTCGACGTTCTCCCTCTCGTTCTCCAAGTAAACGGTGAAGATCCCGAGGTCTTCGAGATCCCGCCCGAGCTCGTTCACGAGGTCGAACTCTCGCATCCAGAGTGAGTAACATTATCAGTTGTTTAGCTCGAGTCTATAGCTTTGAATAGGGTCATCGGCGTCGGTGAGTTGGGGGGGGGGCAAGTAAGCTGTGGTCTTAATCGGTGAATGATATGTGCGAATTAACAAAGCCATCGATTGGGGGCTGTGGGAGGGGTCTTGTTATCTTCTGTTCTCCTCCTTTTCTTCCTTTCCCTTTCTTTTCCTCTTTCCTCATTTTCCATCTTTCTCTCTGTCTCTGTCTCTGTCTCTCTCTCTCTCTCCGTCTTTCTCTCTTTCTCTCTCTATTTTTCCCCTTGATATCCACGGCATTTAATCAACAGCCAATCAATCACTGATTAATCAAATTATTGAGATTTTTGAAAATTCGAGCGTGAAAATGGCATTTTCTGCACACTAAAATTCAGTATTCGGGGTAACTTATATGAGAAATGGCATATAGTGGGAGACCAAGGCGAAGGAGCGAGGTGACAGAGCGGGGGGGGGGGGAGGGTATGAGAGAGGGGTACCCCCTGCCCACGGAAGGGAGATTTTTTTTAATTCGTGCATGAAAATGGCATTTCTGCACACTAAAATTCAATATTAGGGGTAACTTATATGAGAAGTGGCATATAGGGGGAGCCAAGACGAGGGAGCGAAGCGACCGAGCGGGAGCAGGGTGTGGGAGGGGGTATCCCCCTCCCACGGTAGGGAGAATTTTTTTAATTCGTGCCTGAAAATGGCATTTTTTGCACACTAAGATTCAATATTTTTGGTAACTTATGAGAAGTGGCATATAGGGGGAGGCCAAGGTGAGGGAGCAAAGTGACCGAGCGGGGGGAGGGTATTCCCCCCTCCCACGATAGGGAGATTTTTGAAAATTCGTGCATGAAAATGTGGGGGTTTTTTTGCACACTTAGATTTAGTACTAGGGGTCACTTATATGAGAAGTGACATATTTACGTTTACTTTCATTTTGCAGGTGGGGTTAGGGTAAGTTAATTTGTGAAGTGGACTCCATGAAAGTTTTTTATTTATATTTTTTTTTTCAAATTTTTTTAGAGTCTAAAAAGAAAATTGCTCGCCGATCAACAGAGCTCCCCCCCCCCCCCTCTTAGCTACGCCAGTGGATATTAGAACATATTATGTTTTGATAATGCCAAAATGAGGGTCCAGCCATTGTGCGGATACTAGTGTTAACGGGGCGTCGACATCGAGGATGAAAATGAAACAGAACAACATGGATGAAGAAGGCAGTGGAAGGAGCTCGTGTCAACCTCTTTTAAGGGCTTATTTTCGATCTTTGACTTAATTCATTCACAACATTTCTACTCCATTTGTTATTGAACTTCAACTTTGATTTTCTTTCAAATTAACAGAATTCTATAACGTCATTTGCTTAGTATCAAAAAGTGGTTTCCCGATATTTTGTTGTTGTTTTGTCGTTTTGTTATTTTCATGTTGTTATTGCAATTGCTATTTCATATTATCGTACATTCAACAAAAATTGTTGTGCTGTCCATTAATTATCACTGTATGAAATAATTCGGAAATAATCAGAGAGATATGGTTAGAAATTTCCCTTGCCGTTGAATCACTGGCTTTTGTTTTTGTTTTCGTTTGTTTGTTGTTGTTGTTTTGCCCTCCTCTTTGTCTTCACTGCCGTCATCGACGCAGACTTCGTTGGTTCATGGACTTGAAGTTGAAGTGGTACTCGATGCCATCCCATGCAAACTTTCTCCTTGATATTGGCGGCATCCAGTTCCCAGCATGTCCCATCAACGAGTGGTATGTTGCCTCAGACATCGCCAACAACGCCCTCTGTGCACCCAAGCGTTACAACATGCTCACGGTAAGTCCGTGTGCAGCTGACATTCCATCGGATGATAATCTTTTCCCGTTTTTATTTAATAATTGAGAAACATTTCCCTTTCTCCTAAAATCAAATGCATATCACTAACTTTCCCTCAAGTGATTAGAAATAGCTGTTCAGTTCAAATGCTCAAAAATAATTGCCATTACTTTTTATGTCCTTATTACCTCTGATAATATGTGATTTCATCTTTCGCACAAGTTGCGCCTTGAGCATTTGATTATCGAGTGGATTTGGCGCCTTACAAAATAATCTTATATGTTATCATATGCAAAATTGAATCCATTACAGTATTTTTCATCATGCATAGTGGGTAAAAGCGCTTATGTTACAACAGAAACCTGCAATTCGTTCCTAATTTCATTTTGCTGGAAAGAAATTCTTTATTGTCAAATAAAACTTTTCAACCGCCGTGTAATTTGAAGAAAGAAACCGAGCATGTTTGACTGAAGCGTCTTTTGAGAATGAAAACCCATTGAAATTGTGGGGGGAATAATATTCTAACAGAATTACGAATACTTTTTTAGAAAAGGGCGTTTCCATACTCACGTTACATTTGGAGAGATATTGAGTTACCTCTTAATCTCCTGTTCTCTGACTACACGTGTTTAAAGGAGAATACAACCCATGCATCAGTGTGCTCTTAGTGAATAAAGATGACCAAGAAGAGTAAACAGTGAAAGTTTGAGCAAAATCGGACAATTTGTTCCAGAGTTATGTATTTTGAAAGTTTCAGTAAATCCCTATAATGGGGATCCTTAAGTTGGCAACTTTGCCAGCATCTGTGATGTCATCGTGGACAACTCTCAATTCATTTTGTACATAATTTTTCAAAAAAATTGATTTATATGAAATTTCAAGTCAGGAATCAACATAATTCTTTCCAAAATGCTTGCAGAATAGATATAGCCCTGTCATACTCAAACAATAAATCAAAAGAATTTTTATTTTTCTTGAAAATAAAGAAAATGTTAAATTCTGTGTACAAAATGAATGGAGAGTTGACCACGATGACATCACAATGTTGCCAATTCAAGGATCTCACTAATAAGGATTTACTTAAACTTTCAACGTTCATAACTATTGAACAGATTGTCCGATTTTCCTCAAATTTTCACTGTTTACTCTTCTTGTTCTTCTTCATTTACTGGAAGCACACTGATTTCTGGGTTGCATTTTCCTTTAAGGTAAATGAGCTTTATTCACTACACTGCACATACACATGTAGAGTAGTAAATGCAACATCAAACCTTCAGTAGGTGGTTACTCACGTTACACTATTTTGGACCAACCTGTGGGATTGCCCTAAAGAAGAATCAAATAAGTTTTAAAGAAAATATGCAGTTGCAGGAGGTTCTCTTTTTTTTTTAACCCATTTCCGTTCTGCGATTAGAACCACGCTGTTCAGTTTCAAATAATTCGGTTTAGTTTTCTGTGTCATTATCATGATTATAAGGCGTTTATTTTCGTGCAACCGCCATCATGTACAATGTTTAATTCTTCTCGTAAAGATGATAGCTGAACGTCTGGGACTGGATATATCATGTACGGATTCACTATGGAAAGATAGGACACTGGTGGAAATGAACGTAGCAGTTCTTCATAGTTTCCAGGTACCATGATCTCAGGATTCGATGTGATTATACGCATAATTTTCTTATGAAGGTTATCTCACTGTGTCTCAGTATGATATGTTATGACTGTAAGCCTTTTAAGAATATTAAGTAAGCGTTTGCTATGGATTCATTTCATTCAAATCAAATATTTAATTAAATGGGAAAATCAAAAAAATCAATTAGATGAAATAAACATGATAAAACTATGTTTACCTATACTGATCACTTTTAAGACTTGCCGGCAGGAGGTGGGTGGGGGCTCAATAAGGAAGATAAAACGTCATGCTTTTGCCACTTCTCAGTGGGGTGGCTGTATATAATTTTCCTGCTCTCTTGTTACGCGAATGGGCGTTGACGCTCCCCCCCCCCCCTCTCTCTCTCTCTCTCTCTCTCTCTCTCTCTCTCTCTCTCTCTCTCTCCCTCTCTCTCTCTCTCTCTCTCTTAGTTTTCAGCAAAATCTAAAGAATTTAAATCTTCTGATCCTTAGCAATACGGTGTGACCATCATGGATCACCACACGTCTTCGTCGGAGTTTATGAAGTTCTTTGCAGTGGAGCACGAGATCAGACAGGGTTGTCCAACCGATTGGCGAGCCGTGGTCTCCCCGTTGACTGCCAGCGTGACTTCGCTCTTCCATCAAGAGACGCTAAACTACCAGCTGATGCCCACATTCAATGTTCAGGTAAATAAAATCCTACGCGCCAATGGTCCTATCGGGGAGGTATAACACCACCCTGTATGGTCCTACATCCAATTTGTACACCTTAATTTGGTCCTACATTACAGGCCTTTAATTCAGAAGAATAAAATATATCACCCACCCGACTTGATTTTGATTTACTATAGTAACACTCTTAAAACAAATCAGATAAGATGACTAGACGAAAGGGTCAGCTTGGTGCAAGTAAAATACTAGGCATTTTTATACATATCTTAGTCATCTGTGACATTTTAGTCGTATTTTAACTAGAACTCAGTCATTTCTGACTAGAATACAGTAACTTGTATGACTAGATAATAGTTGCACCCAGCTGACCCATAATCTAGTCATTTAAACTTATTTGTTTTTAGAGCGTATGGCATGAAGAATAAACATTGAATTAATCTTTATAAGACATATTGGACTCCGTAGATAAAATTCCCCTCGACAACTCAGAAGCTTGTCAAAGGCTTGTCAGACATAGCAACAATTACTAATGTTCATACAAGGTGAATTCCGTGTAGTGGGATACCACTATGTATTTTTTTTTTTACATATTTATTCTTAACTAGGTTTTATTCCATTTCACATTGGTTTCTATAGAAAGATATCTTTCTTTATTTTTCTTTATGAAAATATGAAAATGAAATTAAAATCTGTAAATCTTTATCTGAATAATATAACAGGTGATTGAAGTGCTCGGTATCGAGGAGTTCAGGAGGGAAACATGCAATCTGATCCATTAATTGGTTTATAGCCATTTGGTCTACTACCAGTTGGTCTAATTGCCAGATCGTCTAACACCACCATGGCTAAAACTGTCATTTTGGTCTAATTGCCAATCATCACTTGGTCTAATACCCAACTTGGCTAATTTTAATTTTGTCTAATGAACAAATGGTCTAATTACCTCTTCGTCTACTTAGTTTTCCTTATTTCTTCTAATAATTATTTGGTCTATTACCAGTTGGTCCAATCAGATAGACTAAGTGGTATTAGACCAAGAGGGTATTGGACGGAAAGGGTATAGCCTAACTGGAAATTAGACGAAATGGTCAATGAAGTGGCAATTAGACCAAATGGTTATTAGACAAACTGGTTGTAGACGAAATGGGATTAGACAACGTGGGACGAGACCAAACGGGCATTAGACAAAGTGAGAGTAGACCAAGTGATAATTCACCCATTAATTGAGGTGTCACACGGCCCCACCCTCTTTCATGACGTCCATGAAATTTGATAACCAAACGGGCCTATGATCCTGTTACAGGAGAACCCGTGGGAGACAGCAGAGTGGAAATCAAAGTTATCATCAGGAAGACTTAGCGCAGATAGACTTCGCTCACCAGGAGCAGAGTAAGTTTATATATTTTTCTTTCAATCCATTTTAAAGAAAGCCTTTCACTGTCATGGATCTACGTGTCTACATCATTTATCTTTTTATACAGCTAATACCCCAAATTAAGTGAAGAAATTTGTTTATAAAATGTTGCGCACTTCTTAGTAGTATAGATCCACTCGAATGTCAGGAATGAGAGTTGTTAAACATACACCTTTCGACTGCTATAGCAAAATCACTTTAGCAGTTCTGTACATGTTATGATTAAATGATTCACATGTTCGCATTTTTATATGGGTTTGATTATCTTCACATTTACTCAGTACAAATGGGAAAAAACATATTGATAAATTCCCGGTTTTATTTCTTTGTTATTTTCCAGTCCGTCACGATTTTCCTCACGAATTCTCCGACGTGCCCTCTCTGGTACCTTCAAAGCCACTGTACTCTACGCAAGCGAGTTCGGCAAGTCCGAGTACTACGCGAAGAAAGTTTACGAAACATTCCGAAAAGCCTTCGATATTCGTCTACTGCGCATGGACGAGTATGACGTCATGAACTTGGAACATGAAAATCTTCTATTGGTTGTTACCAGCACGCTTGGAAACGGGGAACCGCCTAGCAACGGACAGGTATGTGCAGGGGTTAATCCGGTTAACTCTTTGCCTGCTGAATTAATTTTGAGGGGAAAATAATGACAATTGTTCTTTGGATATTTCCTTTAAAAACTGCTTTCCTTAGAGCGGTATTAATGCTGGTCATTATTCTTTAGTTATCACATAAGCACACTAGCTTTGTTTTAGTTTTTCTGGTACACTGGTAAAGGAGAAAGCTAATTATTACGATTGTTCAATTTATTTGTACGATTGTGCCAATAGTCGACAGAAGCTGGCAAAGAGTTCATTAAGGTTGGGTCATCATGATGCCTAAATCACTAACAAGCAATCCAATAAATGGTTAAATGAGTAACATCACATGAAAGGTTATCGCATTTAAAAAATAAAAGATAAAAAAAACTTTCTGTCTTATGCACGGGAAGCATTTTCATCTCTTTCCAAGGGAGGCCTGTGCACGAATGAGTTTTAAGTAGAGGGCTAGTTGTGCCACCATCCCTGTGCCCAAATCCGTCAATGTATATTTATTTCCTCCCTCCTTCATCCCTCTTCAGCTACTCGTGCTGGTCTCCGCTCCTCCAATTCCTTAAAACTCAAAGAACCAAGAACAAAGAGGAGCTGGGTGACAGATCATTATTTTGCTGCTGCTTCACCCCGGTTATGGAACTCTTTGCCCCATTCAATTAAAATGTCACCTACCTACAATTTGTTCCAAAATAGCTGGAAAACATATCTCATGTCAGAATATTTTGGTTAATTTCTATAATACATTTTACAACAATATTTATTAACTAATTTACTATGTTATATTTTCTTATCTTTTTCACAATATATGTATGTCTGTTAGGCGCCTTGAGCATCCCTTGGGATGGATATGTGCGCGTTAGAAATAATGTTATTATTATTATTATTATTATTATTAATATCATTATTATCATTATCATTATTATTATTATTATTATTATTATTATTATTATTATTATTATTATTATTATTATTATTATTATTATTATTGTTATTATTATTATCATTATTATGTCGAAATCACATGCAAGGGAAGAATGGATCTAAAAAATATCAGCTGGGAAATCAGTATTTATGAAGCCTCTTCACGTAATTGATGTATTGATAGGAATAACTATCTTTAGATGGCTAACTTGGGATTCCGTATTTTTCAGGATTTCTGCCGCTATCTGATGGAAATGTCGGATAATAACAACAATAACAAGTCACCTGTTCCTCAGTAAGTATTTAATCATTACTCTTCTTAAGAAAAAAAATACATCTTGATGTACTGTCATCCATTTTTTAAAAAAGATATCAAAACTTTTTTTGATATGAGCTAAATTTAACGAACTCCAGTATTTCTTCGTCACAACAGAATACTTTAAGAATAGATAATAGGCATAATTATGATTACCTAGTAGCTTATGCTTACAAGCACAATGATTTTTGTATGAACCACGACATGGTTAGAAATGAATTCGCATATACATCTAAGTTTTAACTATTCAGCGGAAGTTGGAAGGTAATTTCATTTTTAAAAACTCGTAGTCGCGAACCTACTATAGCATAATAATTAGAAGATATTATATTTCACTCTGACCTTTCTAGAAAAATTATAATGTAATTCATTTTGAAATGCACCTGTTCATTTTATGGGTGATTGCATAAAAAGGCTAGGAAAAGAAATGTCAGTTATTTCATTTTGAATTTTGTTTCTCTTTTTTTTTAGGAATGCAGGGGTGTTTTATCGCTAATGCATTTGAAGTTTGATTGTTTGAATTTTCTGTATGAACTTTGACCTGCCCACTGTATGCACGAATCATTAAACTTGCAAGTGGACTATCGTACAACAATCACAGTAAAACTAGACTTTTTATTTCCGATTCGTCCGAACAGATCTCCGATTTCGCCACGATGTGAGAAGTTTTGCAACGGGAACCCTCTGGCTGAGGTGTCTAATGAAGGAGGGTTCAGTCTTCGAGGGGCTGGTATGCTTGGTAGCCTAAGGTAGGAAAAAAATCTTATACTTTCTCTATGTCAGTGTAGATATTTTTTCCGGATTACTATTTTTGAAAAGGTTATAGTTTCATTCTTAAGTAGTAGTAGTACTAAACACACCGTTGTAATCTAATCATGCTAATTCGTTTCACAGAAGTCATGTGGATGCTTGAAACGTTTTTTCTGTTGATGTTGTTTTGGGGGTTTATTTATTTGCCTGTAGTTATGACTATAATTTTTTTTTTATATGACCCCCGCCCCTCTCTCTCTCTCTCTCTCTTTGTGTTTTAAAGACGACTCCGTTGGGACGATTTTTCTACGAATGTTTACAAGTTTACTAACCCTCAGGGGTTTGTTTACAAAGCTGACAATTTTATATATATATATATAAGAATCAGAGTTATATATATATATAGAATATCAAAATATGAGTTCTGCTTCGGAATGTTTGAATAAGAAATGGAAAAATGCCACTAAATAAACAAATTCCGCCAGACGTGAAATTTACAAATTTTCGGCCATAGGCCTTCATCAGGTATATATGTATATATATATATATATATATATATACACACACACACACAAAATGGATAGTGTTGCCCGGAGTTGGTGAAATCAAAATACTCAAAATTGAATTGAAAACTCCGTTTACAAAGAATTTTCACGAATTTTCGCCCTCAGGGTTTTATGAAATGTTTTATTTCATGTAGATCAAATTTGGGGGAAAAAAAAATTGATCTACATCAAATAAAACACTTGATAAAGCCCTATGGGGAGAAAATTTGTGTAAATTCTTTGTCACGGAGTTTTGTTTTTTTTTAATTCAATTTTTAGTATATAAATAAATATAGATAAAGTTATTCTGCGCCGGCTTTGATAGATAAATATAGACAAGACGAATGTGAAACAAAAAACCGTGGAGATGAATATATATATATATATATATATATATATATATATATGTATATAGACTTTGATTGAAAAAAAAGTATGCTCTTAACACAGAGGCGGCGGAACGTCGGGCACGTGCAATGAAATTTCTCATCAAGAAATAAAAATTTACAATTTACTCAACAAAAACAATCATTTTCATGAGAAACTGAATGATTATAAGTTACACTAGCCAATAATGACCTCGTGATGAAGAGTCAAAATAAGTGAGATTAGCAGTCTCATTTATGTTCTATGAAGCTTGCACGAGCTATTACTAACATAGATCCAATGCAAAATATACAACAACAAAAAACAATATCAAAATACTTATTTTTCAATCAATTTCTTGGACCAAACGTGAGCCAAAATGAAACTGTTTTATTCTTATTCGTCTTTACTATTTTGTTATTTTTATTATTATTTCATTACCTTTCATTATTATCGTCATCATGAATCCTATCATCTTTACCATCACATTCATGATTACCAAGTAAAAACGCTTTAAATACAACCTGGGGAGCGTCTTGTCTTGTCGGTGATTTTCAATGACTAATTTGCTCTCAGCCAATCAGATGCGAGGATTTTCAGTAGCTTATAACAGTTGTCAGTGGAAATCACTGACAAAACTCTTCATGAAACGCTCCCCTGGTTTGCTATATGAAGTGATCAGATATTGTTTAAAAGTTTAAACAACTGTTTAAAGTTTTAAACAGCAATGTTCAATTTTTTATATTTATGGTTCAAAAAATTGAACATTGTTTAACTTTTTAAACACTTGTTTAACCTTTTAAACAATACCTGATCGGGGGGGGGGGTGTAACATAAAGAGATAAAATCAATCTTACGATCAATTGTAACTCTTCAGTACATGGTGTGCCATAGACTATACGATTGATATCAATCGTAAGACTGATTTTATTTATTTTTTATTTTTTTATTTTTTGATGTTACAGGGACCCAGTTCATATAGTAAACCTGGTTGTATAAAATTTATACAAGTTGTTTAATTTCATTTTTACTGTGTATTACTACGCCCATGCAGCTACGCGGTGTTTGGGCTAGGATCTAGCATCTACCCGTACTACTGTGCCTTTGCCCGTGGGGTTGACCTGATGCTGGACTCGCTGGGAGGCAACCGGCTGGTCGATATGGGATGGGGTGATGAGATGGGAGGATTGGATGAAACCTTCGATGCCTGGCTCGTCAAAACATTCATGGTATGTCAAAGACAAATAAACAAATAAACAAACAAACAAAAACAAAATTTAATTCATGTGTATAGTCTGAATTCGTTCTTGATTTTATTTTAATTTGATTTGCATTGATATCAAATTATTATCCGTTTTTCCCCATTGTCATATAAACAAAACGACAAACGATACATTTAAAGTGAGTAGGAAATTATAGGTGTACCGGCATTCCATATGCAAATGATTTACATTTAATATCACTCTCTTAACACAGATTAAAGTAATTAATTTAAGTGCCTTCATCAATATAAATAAGGAGAGTATACATTTATTTTTTTAAATCGAACAGAATATATATATATATATATTATATTATTGTTATTTTATGTAAAGACTGTTTAATTTTCAAAATCAATTTGAAAATGAATATAGTAGGCCTATTTTTTCCATTGTCATTTTGATTTATGAAATCATTACATTACCGGTTTATGTATACAAAGTCCATGGGCTTATGTAAAAAGGGAACATAATTTCGGCCCCTGTAACTGATTATTTTAACATAACTAATATTCATTTCATTTATTTTAATTTATTTTTCCATTTTCAACAGAATATTACAAACGTAATTACATCATAAATAAGATCATCATCAGCAAAATGCACAAAATAAGAATAATTTTCAAGGAATGTAATTTTCAACGTTAATTATATAAATATTTAGATAAAACTCAGAAATTCTTCTTCATTTCTAGATGGCATGCGAAAAATTCCACATAGGGGACAGCGCGTCCGGGATAACACCGAACCCCGCTATGGCCGCACCCGGCTCGGACTGGGCGGCGTCCAAGTTTCGGATCTACGCTGCAGGGATGGACGTCAAGTCCACCTCTCCTGTTCCCAATCTATGTGATGCCCTGACCCAGCTCCATGGGCGTAAGGTCTACCCCTGCAACATCATCTCGAGGAAGAGTCTTCTGCCTCCGGAATCCAGGTCAGTAGAATTACGAGCATGTCGATAACTTTTGAAAATATCTTGATAGTTCTTGAAATTTTTTGCTTCAATCATACTTTCAGTTCGTTAAACCCAGCTTCGATTCCCATTTTCGTCTCGCATATTGTATGACTCCCCACACCCCCACCCTCCGCTATTCGGGACTTCTTATAATTTATGAAGAGTTAGTATGGCAAAACCCGATAAACACCATTTTTGAAAATTTAAAAGTAAGGTCATCATCATAAAAGATAATACTCTTCAAAATGATACACTGATCATTCCATAAAGATTTATTGTTGAAGTTATGGTAAAAAGTATCATATATTTTCTTATTATTTCTTTATTTTGCTTGGTCTTTAATTGCTAATTTCTCAATTTGACAAAAAGGGATATCGGTTTTTGCATTCAAATTAACTCTTCATATTTTTTGCTGAACGTGCGTAGGATTAATCACCATATTTCACATTTTTGGATGTTTTGATGCTCCAAGGCCAAGGTCTGGAACAATGCGCTACTTTTCAGAGGCCTCTTGAATGAAGATTTATGATATTACACAGCTTCTGAATTCTTCTTACCATTACCATAACCCTACGCAACTTGATTTTCAACCAATCAGGATTTCAAATTTCAAATTCATAGTTATTCATTTCCAACAGAACGAAAATACAATTGCATACATTGCATAGATATAATTAAATAAACAATATGAAATTAACATATATACATAATATCTTTCCTTCATGAGTAAACATATCAGTAAATAATTAGAATAAATTATTATAAATTATTGATTTCTGTGGAAATGGATGGATCCACTAAAAAGCAATTGCTTGTAGTCTGTGGAACCCTCAAAAAATAAAATTGTTGCAAATTGTGCCTACGAAGACTAGGAAAACATGAAACAATACCAGAACAGAACAGACAGCATTGTATATCTAAGATCTGATTTGAAATTGCTTTATGAGACGTTTTTGGTTCTTACCGTTTCTCAAAAGAGACTCTGGAGAGTGCACTCTAAAAAAATTTTATTCATATTTGATTAATACTGTACTGTTCCGGTAAAATTCACACAATACTAGTAAAAATGACCAGAATTCTAGTAGAGCCTTGACTAGAACGTAGAATCACACTGGCTCCAACACTTATTCGACACGATTCTAGTGAAAATGATCAGAATTCTACACATGTTCTAGTAAAAGTTTTGTGTATTTTTACGAAAATTCTGTTCATTTTTACTAGAATTGAATCAATTTTACCTGTTCACTGAAAACAGTGCAAGCGCCCTTGGGATCCGATGTTCTAGTCAACAAATTTACTAAAATTCTGGTCATTTTCACTAAACTTTTTGTGCCAATTTTGCCTAGAATAGTGTTGATTCTCGTGAGGTCCTCTGTTAACTGTACTAGAGTTCTGGGCACCGTTTCATGAAATTTGTCAGCACTGACAAGTTGTCAGTCAGGGGCGTAGACAGCGGGGGGGATGAGGGGTATGCATCCCCCCCAGGTTTTAGGGAAGGATGTTTTCTTACGTTATCATTATAACAACAACAACAATAAACATGATAATAATAATAATAATAATAATAATAATAATAATAATAATAATAATAATAATAATAATAATAATAACAATAATGATGATGATAATAATAATACATCAAGTGCCCCATTTGAAATCTGATACATGCCCTCATTTACTTGTGATAAGTGCCCATTTCCCTTTCTAGTGTGTCCAATTTCTGCATCTGTTCATGTAAGATAAGGGCAATTAGGCCATTTTTGTTTTCTGATAGTGTCCCTTTTCCATTCGGGCAAGTGCTTCACACAACTGTAATTAGAAGGAACGGTGCCCCTTAATGGGGGGGGGTATTTTTCTACTTTTTTTTTCTAAAGCTCGCTCGCTACGCTCGCTCGTATACTTATGATATCTCACTCAAGGCAGGTCAAGTGTGTTGTAACCATAAAGTCTTATATGTTCTCCTAAGTTCCTGATGGTATTGTGCTCAAAACCCCATTCAATTTGAATATTTTCTCTGATATGAGACCTCACTAATGCATTTAAACATTATAGCTTGGTCACTGTAAGGAAAACTATATACAGAATAAATGGAAGAAATTTACAATGATAATGCAACACGAATAAAATGAGCCTTTATCATTATAGGCCACTCGAAATATACTGCAAATACCATGCCCTTCGGCAAAAATACCTAGCATTTTTTTGCTCGCTCGCTTCGCTCGCTCGCAATTGAGTAAGACAGAGCAGTATACAATAATAGTGCAAAGTAGTTATTATTATGACTTGTAAAAGTATGTCAAAATGACTTTAAAAGTGTGTTAAATAGAATGTAAGGGTATATTTTCCTTCTCGTGTTCAGCTTTTGTAAGGGTCCCCTTTTCCCCCCAAAGTGCCCTTTTCGCTAGTGCCCCCCACTTTGAAAGACGCTCCGCCGCCTTGTCTGTTTATGTCTGTGCATTCGGGTGTGGGTGTGTATGTGTGCGTGTATGTATGCGTGTGTGTGTGTGTGTGTGTGTGTGAGTTGTGGGGGTGCGGTGTGTGTGTATCTGTATACGAAATTATCCTCGATTTCTCGTGAACTGCAAATCACCCCCCCCCCCCAGGTGTGAGAACCTGTCTACGCCACTGTTGTCAGTCATTGACAGTTACCATAGTAACAGTCAGTGATCAGTGCTTCTCAGCCAATCAAAACCAAGGATTTTACTGAAATTGTCAGTGACTGACAACTTTCATGAAACGCTCCCCTGGTCATTATCACTAGCTGGTGCCCGTGGGATCCGGCGATCAAGTCAAACCTGAATCAAACCTGAATCATTTTTAGAGTGTAAAGCAAATACTCACTTCATTGTGACATTGATTACATTTTTTTCACTTTACGACTCATGCGTCGCGGTTTATTTTATATTAAAAGGGGAAAAAGTTAAGTAAATTTTGTTCCCTCTCTGTTCCCCAAGTCGATCCACCATCCTTGTCCGGCTCAACACGAACGGAGAGAAAGAGATGGCGTACCAACCCGGTGATCACGTGGCAATCTATCCGTCCAATGAGAACGCTCTGGTAGCGCGCGTTCTCAAACGACTCGACTACCACAAGTCCCCGGATGCAATATTCAAGTTGGAAAAGTTGGAACCGCGGGAGACACAACTTGGTATGTTAAGAGTGTGTTACTTAGATTATGAGGAGTATACACAGAGAACAAATTCCACAAAGAAAAACAGTTATGGTCACCCGTTGGAAATTGAACTTTTGGCAGAAATTTAGTGATCGGAAAGAGACTTGATCTGGCTTATCACTATTTCGACCAGTACAATCAATCGAACAACAATTAAACAATAAGTCGAAGAGCTAGGGTGTGAATTGATTGATCTTCCAACTAATTTGTTAAACATGAATTATTTCGAAAGGGTAAATACAATTTTTTTGCAAATAGCAAAACTTGAGAAGGGAATCGTGTTACTGATCATTACAGTTTTACATGTAAATCATCAACCAATTAACTACTGATTAGTAGTAAACCAACTAATTTATCAAATGAAACAATCCAAAAACCAACTGAACAATGTCCTTTCAACAAAATATTTATTTTACTGGCTCCAAACTTTTGAACATCATGCCCCTCACTCCGTACCTATCCACTGGTACTTAAATAATATATAGTACATTTTGTAAAATATAGTCAGTAGCACACAGTGTTATTTTTTTCCTTTCGTCTTTACCTTATTTTTCTTAAGTGTTTCCCTTTTTATTCTTTCTAGAGTGTTCATGATTATCATAATGATATCGTCAGATAATGTATAATGTGTATTGTTATGGCGACCCCAGTACAGCCATTTGAGGCTCCTAGATTCCTTCCACCATGTGTATGTCAATGGAAACTTTATTTCGTTTAATTATGAAAAGAAATAAATGTTCTTAAATCTGAATCTAATTCTTAATCAAGCAAACTGCCAAGACAACAATGTACACCTGTTACTATAGAATCTTGAATCATCAGCCTGTGAATCTCAAACTACAGAAGAAAGCTGTTCGTATGATCACTTCACATTTCCTCTAACATCAGGTATGTTGAAAGTTTGGACGACGGTTTCCCGCCTACCTGCCTGCTCCATGCGAACCGCTCTTGAGCGGTATCTGGACCTCGCCACACCTCCTACACCAGACTTCCTCCGTCTCCTAGCAACGAGGGCTACAGACCCACGTGACAAAGAGAAGCTAAGCATCCTGGGAATGGTCAGTTCAGTAAATGGGTTCATTTAGAATTAAAACTCTTAATGAATTTTCCATACTCAAAAAGAATTATTGTGGAATGATCGCCCAAGGGCCAAAAAAGGAAAATGGTGGACTACAAGTCAACTGTAATTTGGTTTATTGGTATTCTAATTGACACAAAATTCAATTCATATTTAGCATCCGACGCGCTACTCTCTTTAAAAAAAAAATGAACACGTTCACTCTGTTAGGGGTGAATTTCAGAAGAGAGTATAGAGTGAAGAATGAATTAAGAGTAAAAATTGTGATATTCACTCTTTATTCACTCTTTCAGGGGTCACCCACCGAAGAGTGAATATCACAATTTTTACTCTCAATTCACTCTAAATGCACTCGCATCTGAAATTCACCCCTAACAGAGTGAATGCGTTCACTCTTTTTTTTTTTAAAGGAGAGTACTATTGGAAATGATTGCGAGATTATTGCCATACTGGCCTATCAAATGAGTAAGATTTTTAAAAGAGTCGCAATGGGGGAGGGGTAATCACCTTATTCCATTGACAATTTTCCACGCTTTATTTCTTCAGAGATGTAGGATTGCGAGGTAAGTGTTGCCATTGGGTTTTCAACCCGTTGCCTCTTAGAACTAGGCTTTCCCTGTATTAAATATATGGAAATTAGAGAATACAGTAGTCAGATTTAGGGATGGGCTAAGTATACACTCTTAAAAATTCCGAGTCAGACTTGACCCAGAAAAGATTCCGTTGGAGCCACCCTCCGTTCCAAGTAAAAGATGACCCGGAACAAAGTAAAAAATGACCCGGAATAAGGTCAAATGTGACCCAGAAATAAGTGTTCATGACCCTATTCCGGGTCATTTTTTACTCGGAACGGAGTGTGGCCCCAAAGGACTCTTTACCGAGTCAAACTTAGTATGGGCCAGCAGCAACAAAACAAAACTCAACTCCATTCACTTATTGCAAAAGAAAGCCCTTCGCATTTGTACCGGTTCACAATATTTATCTCACACAAGACCAATATTTTACCAACTGAAAACTCTAACCGTATTCGACATTTATTCATTACAAAGTCTGTTGTTTATATGTAAGTATTTGAATAACATGCTCCCTCTTTCATTTCAAAACTTTTATACTTTAAATAACACTATTCACCCCTACCCTACTCGAAATTCCTCTAATCTTCATGTAGTTAACCCTAAGTTACTTATTGCCCATAGATCCGTAAGACACCATGGCCCAGACCTTTTGAATCCTCTCCCAGAATGTATCAAATCCTCTTGTTCACTCTACTCATTTAAAGCGAAAGTTAAGACCATGTTGCTATCAGAATATTCACGGTAAAATTTCTGTGTTAGATCCTCAGTCTTTTTCACAGTATCATCCTTCCTACCATTTTTGTCATTACCGATATCATGATCAGCATCGTCATCATCTTCTTCATCATCATCATCATCATCATGAGTATCATCATCATCATCATCATCATCATTTTCATCCTCATCATCGTCATTCTCCTCTTAATACAGGATTTAGTTATTTTTTCCATTCTGCTTATTTGTTATGGTTATCTATTTCATAATATTTGGGGCTGCCATATTTTCAAGCACATTGCTTATAATGGCAGTCCTTCTTCTGCAAATAATCTTATTTTTAATTAAATCTTATGTTTAACTGAATTACACACAAAAAAATAATAATTGACAATTATCATTTGTTTCGTAAATATACCTTGTGTTATGATTCATTGTAAAAAATCTTTTGTATTTTATTTTATGTATGTTATCTGAAAAAATTGTACATAAATCAATGCAGAAGAAAATAAATAAATCAAATCAAATCTGACCCGGGATTTTTAAAGGTGAGTACTTGGTCATGGGTTGAAGTGCAGAATCCTGTTTCGTGTACGAAGTAATTGAAGAATAATAATTGGAATACATTTAACTGAAAGATCTCAGGGTTTTATTGAAAATTCTATAATCGAAGTCCTACAACTGAATTGATATAGACTACAATTTTAAAAATAATATTTACTCATACAGGAGGAAAAAAGTCATAATATCATGACAAAATAAGAAACATTTACACATCTATATAAGCTCAATGAATATGAAAAAGAAGAAAGAGAGTTTGGAGATAAGAAGAGTGAGTAAGAACCAGCAAAAGGTGAGAATGAGATGGAAAAGATAGAAGGAAAGGGGAAGCTTTAGAGAAGTAGAGAAAGATGAGAAGGAAAAACCTTTACATATCGTAAGCCTTATACTAAGTGTTTGTCAATCTCTGCTGAAATAATTTGTTACAGACCCTGTGTCCTCAGGTAATCGCATCATTTTCTTTTCAAGCCAAATGTCAAGAGATTTATATTATTTTTTTTCTAACCCTAGGGATGTGATGAGTACGAGGAATGGAAATGGGAGAACTGGCCCAACATGGCGGAGGTACTGGAAGGTTACCCGTCCCTCAAGGTTCCCGCATCCTTGCTCCTCACCCAGCTACCTCTCCTCCGACCCAGATACTTCTCCATCAGTTCCAGTCCCAAGCAGTACCCCAACGAGATTCATGCTACTGTAGCAGTGGTCTCTTATCATCCCAATGGTTGGTTCTTAAGCCAACCGCACACTACACGATCTGTCTGCAAACGATCCGATTTTGGAAAAAAAAAATGTTATAGTATTTGATATGAACATTCAAACATGGAAAATCATAGTGATCAAAGTTCTACATAGTCGCATAAATACTAAAGTTGAAACTCTGGGCTATTGCAAGCCTCCTCGTAGGTATAAAAGCAAAGTCAATTCCGAACCTTTGTGACGTCATAGCAATCTTGCGATCGGCTACGATTTGAAGCCGATTTGGCCTTTACTCCGACCTAAACATGCTAAAGGCTTGCAGTTAACCAGAATTTGGATTTTAGTATCCCTATATTTATTCCGAACCTCACGAAAATTAAACTTTTTAAAATTTTAAATGCAAAATGCCATTTGTTCCAAGATCTGGTCGAAATCAGACCGTATAGTGTGCGGTGGTCTTTAGTCTGTTCTAGAATTTTTGTTCCAAAATTTCAGACGCTCCCTGCGTCTTTTCCAGAAGTACAATCTAAAGGAGCCTTGGCAACGTTGACAATTTTAAGAATCATTATAAGATGGTGATATGGTGATATGGATCCTAATCAAATGATCGGTTGAGATCTATCACGTGACCAGTCATTTATTTTTTCGCCTCGTGTGTTCAGACTGTTCCGGCAAAGTTACTATTGGGTTGATAAAATTTTCTTATTTTAACCTTCTGTCATGTACTTTATTTGTAAACTATTAAACATCGAATGGTAATGCATTGAGTGTGTTTAACACTCTTTTTTTTATCTTGTAATAATTATATCAACATGGGTTATGATTTTACATTTAGATTATTCAAAATGGCATGCTCTTTATAAAACATTCTAATTTCATGATTTTATTGATTAGGCGGTCGAGGCCCAGTTCACTATGGCGCATGCTCATCCTGGCTGTATCGAGTGTGGAAGGATGACGTCATTCCAGCTTTTGTGAGCTCGTAAGTCATAAACCTCTGTAGATCTGATGTAGTTGAACTTTAAGAACATAGATATAACAATGTTTAGAGCAAGTCATGGAAATTTGGAAGTTGCAGTCTCGAAAAGGTTTACTGGTTTTTCGCCAGGGTATTGTTTTGACGAGAGAGGGGTTATCGCTTTATCACTTTGCAAAGAGTATGTTACTATCTCTGCATTAGAGGTTCTCGGGGAAGATGTTGGGGGCATTTTGGCAACAACAAAAAAGAAGAATATCCACCCTGCCCCTGTAAAACAGCCCCTAATCTCAACAGATATGGAAAGTTTAGGTATGTTCTTTGTTTCCTGACAATGCAACATAGAACTCACTCATCTGCATTTCTTTCTTTTTTACATTTTGTAAGCATCGTTCTGAAGCTCCCATTGTATTTTGACATTACACAATATTATGTGAATAATTAGGTTTGGACTATTTTTTTTCAGGGCTCCCTACTTTCACCTCCCTGCGGACACATCTGCGCCGGTCATCATGGTGGGACCGGGGACCGGAATCGCTCCCTTCCGATCCTTCTGGCAGGATAGACAGACGGACCTCCGTCAGCTCGCTTCGTTCAACAGCGAACTAGCTAGCAGCAGAAAGTCCGAGGTGACTGATTCAAGGGGCAGACGTGGAGAAGGGGACGGGTCGGACACTTTCGGTGACATGACCCTCGTGTACGGGTGCAGGAACGCCAAGGAGGATCTCTACAAGGGAGAGACGTCAGTAGCTAAGGATGAGGGCGCCCTGTCGGCTGTCCTTACAGGGTATTCCAGAGAATCTGGTAAACCGAGGGTAGGTACCATCCTGTTTCGGCAAAAATTAATTTTACTGTGGCTACAAGCTGGTTGAATACCCTTGAATTTTTCGAAACCTGTAATCACCAACCCCAAATATACATATATTAAGAATTCGGTCAATATTCAAAAACTTAAAATATTATGCGACTTAATCCTTATTTTTCATTTTACCCATCTTACCAGAAATACGTCCAAGACATCTTAAAGGATCACCCATGGTTAGTCTATAACGTGCTCTATCGTCGTCAAGGTCACATCTACGTCAGTGGTGACGTCAACATGGTGAGAGAGGTCAGCAGCACTGTCGAAAATATCATTGCTCAGTTTGGTCGCCTGGGGGCAGCAGAAGCGAAGGATTTCGTCCGAAGACTCAAGGTACCTTCTCAGTTTTATCAAAAATACGCCAGAATAGCCTAAAAAGAGGGAGGGTGAAATTGTTAATGACATTCATATACTCCTCGGAAAGTCAGTCTCGGGATCTCGCTGGAAACAGGGATCCTGATTTATTTGATTTCATACCATTTCTGAACATCCTTACTAATAAAATGAAAATAGAGAAAAACAATTACCTTAATATCATTGTCTTTATAGTTGTGCTTTCAGTTTTCTATTTTTGGTCAACCATTTTCTTCTTTCCTCAACATCTTTACAGGATGAGGATCACTATCATGAGGAAATGTATGGTTTGACCTTGCACGTCAGCGAGGTCATGGAGAAAATACGCGCGCGCAAGAAAGGCACCCAAGTTCTGGTGATGAACGAAGAAAGCCCGAGACTTCAGCCAGTCATCGGCAGAAAGGGAGCTTCGCTGGCCAAGGTTAGAATTGAAGTGAAGTTAGTGACCAAAAGAAGCTTTGTTTCATCAAATGTTTGTAAGATATTGTATGTGATAACCAGGCCTTCGTAAGGAGTGAAAGTTTAGAGCTCAAAGCCCAGCTGTAATTTTTTTTTTATCGGGCCGCCGCGCCCCCCTTCCCAAGACTTCAGCCAGTTGTCGGTACAAAGTGAGCTGTTCTTGAAAAGGTTAGAATTGAACTGAAGTTAGAGACCAAAAGAAGCTTTAAGAATCATAAAATGTTTTCAAGATATTGAATGTAATAAACCAGCCTGGGGCATTCTTGGTGACGTGTAGAGCTCCAAACCCTGCAGTAAACTTGTTCCCTCAGAACCCTTCCCTCCTTCCGCCCCCAAGCGCCCATTTTATATGGGGTTTGATTAGATTTTCTATCATTTCTAATAACAGCAACGATAATAGTGATGTTTTCCATCGATATAAATAAACAAGTGAATTTTAAAAGGAAAAGGGAGACATGAAAAGATAAGAACGAAGGTTAGGCCACTCTCATAAGTTGCCGCCTTCTGTATTCTCTACTTAGAATGACACAAACCGTTTACTTCGTAAGAAAATTTGTACAAGAACATAATCATACTGATGTGATCCGTCCTTTTTATATCTAATTTGGAGGAATTATCTTGATTTCTATAATTTTTATGTATATTTCGCCTTCTCATTTACCATATTCATGAATACACAGCAGCAAGAAGCTCTACGAAAGGGCACCCCTTTGTCGCCTACCATGCCTCGACTGCGCAGGCGCGTGACAGCCACCATTCTCATGCGTTATAACAGTCTGATGGGCGTGGATAAGAAGCCAAAGGAGAATGAAAAGCCTATGTCAGGCGTCAAACTAAGAAAGTAAGATTTGAAAGCATCTCTGTAGTTCATGTGCAACTTTTCACATAGGGAACATAGCTCCCTCTCTTTACATCTTTCTCTCTCTCTCTTTCCCTCCCTCTCTCTTTTCACCGTGTCTCTCTCTTTCTCCCCCTCCCCCTTTGCCATCTCTCTATCCCTCCCTTCGCCGTCTCTCTCTCTCTCTCCCTCTCTCTTTCTCTCTATAGACAGTTATACACCATTTCTATTTTCATTGTATGTAGATATTCATATTGTATAATTCTGATGCTCTGTAATGAAGAGCGACGAAATCACTTTTAATCTGAATCGTGTAAAATGATAAGAACTTAGTCAGTAAGCATCAGTTGCCATTGTTATGTTCTTTTTCCTTTCACCGTGAAATTTCAGTTTTTTACTTTTTCAAAAGTTGCGAATATATCGACATAACCAGGTCCAATGTGTAATAAGCATCGTAATGTACAAATCCGTAGAATTTGTGAATCAGTCAGAAAGAATGGCTATCAAGATCAAACAATGTTTTAAATCAGTCTTGATTTATTTCATTTCAGGCCAGTAGATGACATCGCAACACGAAAGAGACGCTACGAGGATGGGCGACGGTACAGCACTGGCAGCTCAAGCCGGATCCCCAAAGCCTAATAATCAGATAATAGTATTCATGGTATTTCTTGATAGAATTTTCTTAAACCTTCATCAAACTGGCAGAATTTGACTAGCCCCATCTTACGGTCATTCCTAATTTATTAATTGCATTATGTTGAGATTTAACCAACAGTTCGCTCGCTTGGAAAATAAGTACGTTTTTAATGAGGGATATTACCTGAGACTTGCAAACTTTAAAAGAAAATGCATTCTTTTCGGGTTTTTGCCTCCTTCGATTCTGTAAATTATTTACTGTATCGTAATCTATGTATACCGCATTGTAAAAAAAATTATTATGTACACCTCGTTTTTCACATTGTATCTGATGAGAAGGAAATAAATGTTGATTTCATTCTATGATTCTGTAAGGGAAAATGGTGCATGATGGGAAAGTATTAAAGATAAACAGAAATTTCCACATCCAATCAAAAGACGGCCCTACGTAGAAGGTTAAATTTAAGGTCACTTTTTATCAGTTTATCCACTTCTCATGAACATGATGAAGATAAATTTATCAGTGTATGATGTATATATTATAGCGTGAAGTAATGTTTTGGTGGTTCTGCGCTTCGAAATGAACATATGTTTTATCCTATTTTCTTGAAGAACGTTATTTTCAACAAACTTTATGCTTTTTTAATACTGTAAGGGGAACAAAGCATCTTCAGATATTTCAGAACGCTATTAACTTGTTTATGTCAGTCACAGCTATAGCTATACAAACTCCTGCTGTTATAAGGAATATGCATCGGTGTTTGCTTGTATTTTTTTTTTTTTTTTTTTTTTTTTTTGATGTGCACATTATGATTTCCATATTCAATGTTATGCAAATTTTTGAGTAGATCTACTGTTCATTTAACTAGTGTATTATTGTAACCTCCTTGTTCGGGGAGGATCAGTCCCTTGTTTCCCAATCTCTAGGGGCGCCTCTAGCTGCAAATTGTTGCTGAAGCCGTACTTTAAACAGTCAGTGAAACTCTCCACTTCCCAGGAGAGGCCGTAATCCCCGAATTCAAAGTAGATGTGGCATTGCGTAATCGCCGACGATCCCGCCGCTGAGCGAGACTGTACAAAGTGAATGGTCCGTCTCTGACGTTAAAAAAATCATATAAAATAGATATCATGGTGGCTTATCTTTATATTATATGAAATGAAAGAAAATCAAATTTCTCGCCTATACCCGAGGAAAAAAAACCCCGCTGCCATGATGTTTATTTCATATGATTTTTTAAAGGGTACGTCAGAGGTAGACCATTCACTCTGTACAGTCTCGCTCAGCGGCGGGATCCTCGGCGATTACGCAATGCCACATGATAAGTCTACTTTCGAGGATTGCCTATCCCGGGAAGTGGGGAGTTTCCCTGACTGTTAAAGGCCACCTTGTGGTAGCTTCCTAAATACAAACGAAATGAAAGTTTTCATTTATGCTGAAAAGCAGTATTACAAATTCAAAGTGATTTGATCTTCAATCAGCTATATATTGTTGTCTATTTCCGATGATTGAGAAGATGATCGCATCACCCATGGTGGACGTTATATGGGGGCACTATGGTCCAGTGGTGCAGTGATTTAGTAACCTAACTGGGATTGAAAAAGAGGATGCGCTAGTATCCTTTGGTAAAGCATTAATTCTCATTACAAAATCCCCCGGACCGGACTTGAAGCTGCCAATCCCCGCTTGTTTATCAAAAGCCCTCATTGCGTTCTTAGAAGTCGGGGAAAATAAACAACTAACCAACAACTAGCATGTATGATATATTAGTGAAACAGCCAAGAGCCTTTCTATCGTATCTTTTCATACTTAGATCATTCAATTCGGCAGTGATGACGAGTCGACTAGAACTCTGCATTAGGGTGAAAATAATAACTAATTTCTGATAGGCATGATCATGACAGGTATACATTTACTTCAAAATCTTCATGGTTGATTTATGAGGTAGAATAAGATGGATTTTTAATGGATGGCTTATGAAATAATAACACAATTCACAATGACCAAGGATGGTGATTATTTCAGACCTAAATCGAAACCGGAGGTGAAGCTTGTGGATTACATCCGCATATCATCTCTTGGACGACTTAGCTCACTTGATTAGGTATTAATATCAAGGTGCTAATGACATAATATGCGTTTGTCACCGCGTATTAATGAACAATGGTTTTCAGTTAACTTTTCACATGATTTACATGTTTTCGTATCACCTCTCTCTCTCTCTCTCCTTCTTTTCTCTTCCCCTCTCTTCTCTGCTATAGCCATAGAATAATAATTCTCTTTCTTTTTCTATGTCTTATTTCTCTTCCACGCTATTTCTTTACTCTCCATTTTAGGCACTCTCTCTCTCTCTCTCTCTCTCTCTCTCTCTCTCTCTTTCTTTCTCTCTTTAGCGAATAATGCTCAGAATAGAGCTTCTGAACTTACGATAATGAAATGAAAATTGCAGTGTAAAATAGGACACGTCTATTTTGCCTGTAGCATTTTAGACTATGTACCATTACTTTCATTTTTCAAATCTATTCAAAAAGGTTGAGTCCAAATGATAGATGTATGATGTGAGATATTCATTATCTTGAAACAGAGTTTTGTCTTCTTTTTTTTTTTTCTTCTTTTTCTTGCTTTGTTGCATCATACATTCATGATAATTTTGGTCGGTTCTATTCAGACAGCAAAATCGGTATGTCTTCCAAAATGCGTGTTGTTATTGTTCTATTAAGTTTTATCTTTATTACAGTGTCTACAATTTCCATATTGTTGATATCAGGGTCAATAAATAATTTTTGCATTTGAGATATTGAATGATGTGTATAGAAACAAGTAGCTCTATGGTTTTGGATGTTTTAACCAATTAAGATTTTTATACGTGGTTTGAAAGTCAACGGAAAATTACACGTGTTATACATTCATTTTGATGTGTTGAATTTTTATACATTTGTGATATTTATTTTGAAATAAAATGTGTAAAGTAATGGTAGTGTTCCATTTTTCTGTTATTTTTTACTATTTGTCTTTCTTCCTTCACAAAGATTGTAATTCATTAGGAACATTGTTATTTATTTGATATGAATGAAAAAACACCTCCCCCCCAAAAAAAAAAAAAAAAAAAGTAAAAAAAAAAATGATGATAATAATTACTTAGGGATATACTTTTTTTTTTTTCATTTATAACGGGATTTGATCACGTTCATGGATTAACCGAGGATTATGAGCCTTTTCAAAATGCTATGTCAAGTAACCTGGACTATCAATTTTATAGTTTCTCTTCAGCAAAGTTCTCTCCCCCCCCCCCCCCCCCCCCTTGAATATGATTTAGTTTTTACACTGACATCAGTAAGCACATGTACAACAGCGCCCCCACGTCTATGCATGAGTGACCTAGGTATGCCCGAAAAAACGGTGCTATGTACTGCCATTGGTAAGATTGCATCTATGAAAGGGCTGGGCAAGCGCTACCTTGGAACTGAGCTGAAGCATGTGGTTTTTTTTTTCTTTCACTCATCTTCCTTTCTAAGTTTTGATTACAGATATGTATATAAATAGTTCAAAATATACTTGATATTATATGTAAATTGAAAGAGATAAAGAAAGAGAGAGAAAGAAATACAGAAGTGAATTCTTTATTTATAATGTCATTGGCAACAATAGTCAAATATGACTGATTGCCGATACCATACAACGAAAGAAGAAGAAGACAGAGTAAGGAGAATAAGAAAGAGAGTGAGATTGTGAAGTCGGAGAGAGAAGGGGAGAGACCGAATTGTAGAAAAGTAATGAATGAGCTCTACGCTATGAGGAGAGAGAGAGAGGGAAAGGGAAGCTGGAGTAAATCAACGGACAAAGAAAGACGGAGCTACTTAAGTTGAGAGAGCGAGCGAGAGAGAGAGAAAGCAATGTGTGGCATTTGGAGTAAAGGGGATACAGGGAGTGAGGTGTTAAGAGTAAGAGAGGGAGAGAGAGAAAGAATGAAAAACTTGAGAAAAAAAAAGAAAGAAAGAAAGAAAGAAAGAAAGCAAGTGTGGTTAAGGAGAGTTGGACGGCGGCGTATCGCACATTGCACTTTCTGGTTAAAGGTATACATAAACAGATGGTGTGCGATTTGGTATTGTTACGTCGCAGTCAGGCTCCACTTACATCCTAATCCAATCCAAGGTTCTTATTATAACTAAATAAAAAAATATGATGAAAATTATGAAGAGATGACATGTTAATCTCTCTCAAAGATTAGGCATCCTTAGCCCTCTAGGAAAACAGAGTTTGGTTTCGATATAAATAGGGAAGCTTCAGTGGGTAGTGATCATTCTTATCTTCACTTCTGAGACAAAGCAGGAATCAATCAGGTGAGTTTCTCTTCCACTTTTTAAATCAGATTTGTTGTAAATGCACTCTAAAACAATCTAGTCAGATTTGACGAGATTACGGGATCAGACGGGCATCAGCTAGCAAATTCTAGTAAAATGACCAGAATTCTCGTTTAGTTAACATAATACCCCGCGAGAACCAACACCAATATATTCAAAATAATGACAAATTTCTAGTAAAAATGACCAGATTCTAGTAAAATAACTGGAGTAGATCACCGGATCCCACAGGCACTTACACTATTCTAGTCAAATTTAACTAGATTCTAGTGAAAATGACCAGAATTCTAGTAAAAAATGAACAAAATTTTCACTATGAATTTAGTCAATTTCACTAGAATTTTTGGTGCCCGTATGATCCCGTGATCTAGTCAAATAATATTATTTTACTAAGAATCTAGTCATTTTTACTAGAATTGTGTCAATTTTTACCAGAACAGTGCTAGTCAGTCAAATTTGAATAGATTTGCTTTAAGAGTATAATGAAAGCAGTATATATCATTCTTTTTTTCCCCCTTCAAAATCCAGAACAACTAGACTGTGTGATTGTAGTGAAAGTGAGAGGAAAATTGAGATAACAGGAAGAGGGAGAAAGGCACATAGACATATGGAGACGAACAGAGAGAGGACCCCATAGGGAAACAGGATAGAAGAAGAGACACTTTCTTTAACCCATTCGTGACAGAGGGTCCACATTATGTGGTTTGGTCTAATAACTTCTGATGCAAAGCTCTAAAAATCATACCAAATACATGAGCAGAAAGAGAAAAAAATTCTACACTTACTGTGCCCATTTTTGTTGCATCAATATTTGTTGTTTGATGCTGAAATTTTTAAAAAGGAAAATAAGCATTAAAATCCTTAAATTGGCAATGCGATGAAAATGTTAAAATTACTGTTTTTCCCTGCAAATTGGCAACTTTATGACTTCTCATCATACATTCTGTCAATTTATATTTATTTCAGATACATGAAGCTTTATAAGAAAAATGTAGCAATAAAAGAAAAATGTTGGTGTTGCCAATTTGAAGAATAAAAGCCAATAAAATTAGGCTTTAAATAATTCCTGTCATGAATGGGTTAAGATCTGACCATAGGACCCGTTACATAAAGCTTACCATTTATGGTAAATTTGACATCAGTGGTAACTTCCATGCATTGGAAACCTTGAATTTGATTAGCTGTTGAGCAATGTTACCATGGTAGTTACCATGCATTCCATGCATGGGAAACCTTGAATTTGATTAGCTGTTGAGCAATGTTACCATGGTAGTTACCATGCATTCCATGCATAGGAAACCTTGAATTTGATTAGCTGTTGAGCAATGTTACCATGGTAGTTACCACTGATGGCAGAGTTACCATTTTATGGTAAGTTTTATGCAACGGGGCGCTGCTGAATACTACGTCTTGACTGCGAAATATTTTGCTTTTATTACGAAAATATCAACGACAAAAATCTTTTTAAGGGTTTTTCTTTCTTAATTGGTAAGTGAAGAATTGTAGTAGATACTGTTTAAAGAGATTAAACAGTTGATTTCTGAATACTTCAGTTGTCATCGGTTTTGTACAAGAGCCATTCGGTTCCAGTAGGCAAGGGGTTAAGATCTCTGAAAGACACTGCGAACTGAGGGAGGGGGGCTTGGGGCACTCCCCCCCAAAAAAAATCAAACGTGGTTTATTTCTAATTCGATACCAGTAGTTCAAAAATGTTGCTGAAATAGCTTGATTTTCTGGGGGTTTTTTTCTCAGTTTTTGCCACCGGTGGTGGATGCGGATTTTTTTCTGCCCCAAAAGGTTTTTGCTTATTGCACCGCCACTGCTGAATTGAATTCCAAATATGGACTTAGATGATTTAAACCCCGAGTTCGTTAAAAATTTCATGTATTGTTGAATTATCGTTTTTGCTGTTGCATTTTATACGCTGAAAAGATGATCTATACAAAAGGAAGGAAGACACAATTCTTGATTTTGTATAAATTAGTAATACATAAATTTTCATGTCGTTTCCTCGTCGAACCTCAGGACCAACCATGAAGGCTTTTTACGTGTTTGTCGCCATCGCCGTCATCGTCGCCTCCGTGGCCGCCATGGAGGAGGAAGAGGAGGAGCTCTTCCAGATGCTGGAGAAACGCTCCCTGGATAGCGAGGAGCTGGAGCAGATGATCTACGGAAGCGAGCCCATGGTCAAGAGGGGACGATTCAAATGTAAGTATTGGCGACGTACACTATGGTGTTTCGACGTACTGTTTCGGAGACAATAATATTGCTCCGGGCGAGACATGCACGTGGCTAACAAAAGCTGATTGGTCTAATTGGCGTAAATCCCGGGGGATGAGGGGATATATTCCCCCCCCCCGTCACTTTTTCGAGAGGGAGGATGGCGTGTACAAATACCCCCCCCCCCACACACACACACACACACTTTTTAAGGAAGATGATGTTTTAATTAATCAGTTAGTAAAATTTTTGATAATCTGTCATAAACGACACCATATTTAGAATTTCTATTTGAAAATGCGATTAAAAACCAGAAAAGTGGTTATTTTTGTCTCGCTCGCTTCGCTCGCTCTCAAAATAAAAATCAGAATGTGTGTAAGGGGGTATGTGCGGGTGGGTCAAGGTGTGCGTTTATACTCAAGTATGAGTTCGACAGAAAAAAATCGGCAACAAAGTCGATCGCCCCCCCCCCCCCCCCCCCCCCCCCCCCCCCCCCCCTCCTTAGAGTGGATTTACGCCGGTGATTGGTCTGGACCAATATTCTCAGGAACCACTAATAAATCATTCTCAGCATCTTCGGATGTCTTTTTACTCCACAATTCCCTGACAAGCAAAGAAAGGTCCCCATCCTTTTAGGGCGTGGGTTGTTGTTGTTGTTTTTTTGTTTTTTTTGGGGGGGGGGGGTTTTGATGTGTTTTGTTTTGTTTTGTTTTGCTGCTGTTGTTGTTTTTTACTCATAATTTCCATATCAGAGACATCGATATACAATTTCAAACATGTTGACGGGATGCGTCAGGCCGACTAGATACTTAAATAAAGTTTGATAGCCCACAAGTCCTACTCACCTTCTCCCTGCCGTCCCCTCGGTCACAAGGAGAAAGTTCTCAAAATCGCAGATTGGAAAAAAACACACCAGAATTTCAGAAGCCAACAACAAATCAAGAAACTATGAAATAAAACAAACGGAAATAAAACACTGTCACTTTGCTCTGTTGCATAGAAAAGTTCAATAGATAACGCCCCCTCCCCCCCCCCCCCCTTTGGAAACTCCCTTTTGGCATTAGTTGAATTGAACAATTTGCTTTGTTGTACGTGTTCACACAGTCTGCAACAACGCCCAAGGAGACCAGTGTATCTGCGACAGGAGATTCAGGAATGCCAACAGGAGACGTTATGTGAACTGCGTGCCTAAAAACAAGGGCACCCCCGTCTAAGCACACCCATCACCACGTCACTTTGTATACTCAACCAAATTCAAGCCATGCCACAAGGTATGTTGATTATGATAAGTTATGATTATTTCATGTTTGTTATGTATAACTGCTTTACGTATGGCACAGGTCCCATGGCTTTGATTTGTTTATGGTGTTGTTCTAGCGAAAACGGGTATTTTAATAGCTAAATTTTAAAATAGATATTCATTGATTAAAAAGAACTGACTTTATTTTCATAATTGCATAGGTGAAGCTTTGAATGGATATGGTTATCGAAAATCAATGCTTGGGAAAATTCGAAAACTTGGAAACATTATTTACCACATTTGTGATTTTCTCTGAATGGACACTTCAAAAAAAAAGGATTTACCATGCGGTTTTACAAACGAACGAGTTTGGAAATCTTATTCTTGTTATTGGTTGTTTGATTTAAATTTTAAAAAATACAAAGTAGGTCTAATGAAGAATTTTCAAATATCTTATACCATTGATCCATTCCTGATTTCGATATTCATTTTATCCCTCCCCCTTATTTTTCATATTTAATATTCTTTTTTGTTTGTTTACTTTACAGACGTGTATGCTACCTGCCACCTGATTCATACTGGAGAGTTCTCTCTGGCAATCACTAACATTTTTTCCAAAATAATGCACTGAAGGTTGATATTTGTCAAATGTTGTATATCAGTGCATAACGATACTAAGCGAAACAACATAACCAATAAATCCTAATTTTACCTCCAATATCACAGGTTGTGTCTGCACTTGTGTTTGTTGCCCGACTCAAATTTGACAATGATTACACTATATAGGGCTGTCGTAAAAAAAAAAATCATAATTTTATTTTTTATCGTAAACCACTATACACGCTATAGTAGCTTCCACCCCCCCCCCCCCCCCCCCACACACACACACACCTTCCTTCGAATATGTTATGCAGGAATCTTAAACATGTTTAATGAGTGAGGTATTATGCGATGCTTTTTCACGGTGGAGGAACTGCACTGTGGTCTTTGTCTTCTTTCAAACTTTCATTTGTAAGAAGACAGGTTGTAACCCTCAAAACTTCTATATTTTATATAGGCTGATTCCCTATCACAAATTGCTCGTAATTCGATGTACAGGCTTAATAAAATGTTTCTAATCGTTACTGAAAAAATGATAGGTTTTCTGTTATGAGAGTAGTACGCAGACATTACATTAAACAGCTTTGAAGAAGCTAATACCGTTTCTGTTATCAGCAATTATGTGGTTATCTTTAAAATCCACGCCCCCTCCATTTGAATTGAAGAGGGAAATTTGATGAAGGAGCATGAACTGTTTATTACAGTATTATAATTACAACAATGATAATAAAACGATGATGGTGATGATAATGGTGATGAAAAAGATGAAGATGAGGATGAGGATGATGATGGTGGTGGTGGAGGTGATGGTGGTGGTGGTGGTGGTGGTGGTGGTGTTGGTGTTGAGAATGATAATGGTTATGATGGTGGTGATGGTGATGATGATGATGATGATGATGATGATGATGATGATGACGATGATGATGGTGGTGGGGGTGTTTGTGATGGTGGTGGTGATAATGATGATGATGATAGTGGGGTCTTATGTTGCCGGGTAAGTTTTCCCTTTTTTATTTTACACGTACTATATATATATAGTACGTGTATATATATATATATATATATATATATATATATATATATATATATATATATATATATATATATATATATATATATTTTTTTAAATTGGGGGGGGGTTCAGATGACTGGTCAAATTTAAGTACAAGCCAAGATAAACGCCCTCAAATCGAGAATAAACGTGTACATTTTACCCTGAATCATTTATTTTTTTACAGGTCTTTACGGGAATTCTTTAAAATTTCAGAACATGCAGAAAGGATGACACTTTGAAGTGATACTAAGAAAATGGGGGAAAATCCCCTTCGAAAAACACTAGAGGGTGGAGATTAGTCTGCAGACGCATATCATATTTTGGCATCTAAACATATTTCCAAGAAGGTTTGAGTAAGAGCCAAATTTTGTCACTCTCTAGTTGTGTCGAAAGCTCCTAGTACAGGAACTCCTATTTTCTTAATAATCATGAACCTATGGAATTACATGAACCCTCGGAGAAACGAGTGCTCCCACCCTCCCTCTTCCCTCCCCCATTTTGAAGACAAGTCAGCAAAAAAGATTTCCCACAGAGAGAGTAAAATGGGTTATTGGATTTTGCAGATTTAGAGACAAGTTTTTTTTTCTAAACAATATCCAATAAGGTCCAAATGGATATCATAGTTGTCGTTTTCTCAGATTTGCCAATAAAGCTGTGAAGAAAGGGAGAGTCCCTCAGATTTTTTTCCCTAGAAAAGTGTCGTACTCTCACCTGCTCACACCACTTCATTCAGGGACGTATCATGGCGTTTGCCTCAGAATGGTCACATCGTCTCATCTAACATGTCTTACCCACTCTTAGAAAAAAGTGGTGCTGATTTGAACCTTTTCTTGTCCCACATTTCGAACCTCTAAAGGTTCTTCAAAGAACGATTAACAGCCTATGAAGGTTATAAATGGTTCTAAAGGGGTCTTTAGAATCATTATTGGTTGTTCAAGAAGCCTTTTGGAGTTCTTGAAAATATAAGAAACCCATGACAGAACGCTTTTTCTAGAGGTTCTAAATACGAAATTTTAAAAAGGGGGTTCTAAGAGTGTACGGCAAGGAAATAGATTTGGGAGGGAGGGGCCGTGTTTGAGAATGTCTATAGTGCTTTCGAACGTTTCTGCGGGCAATGTTACTGTTATTGAAATGATGACCTAGAATTGAGACAGCATTTTTCCGGGGATTGGGATCTGCCAGGAGGAGTAAATTGTCCCCCCCCCCCTCCCCTGGTTACAGTTCGTTATTCCGAAGGTTAGTTTATTCCGAAGGTTCGTTTCTTCGTTAGTTATTTTCGGACTAACGAACCTTATTTCATTTTCGGACTATCGAACCTTCGGAATAACGAACCTTATTTCATTTTCGGATTAACGAACCTTCGGAATAACGAACCTTACTTCATTTTCGGATTAACGAACCTTCGGAATAACGAACCTTATTTCATTTTCGGATTAACGAACCTTCGGAATAACGAACCTTATTTCATTTTCGGATTAACGAACCTTTGGAATAACGAACCTTATTTCATTTTCGGACTAACGAACCTTCGGAATTACGCCACAGATATTCGGACTGACGAACCCTTTTTCATTTTCGGACTAACGAACATCTAGGTACATGCAATTTGAGTGTTTCGGAATAACGAACCTCCGGAATAACGAACCTTCGGAATAACGAACTTTCGGAATACTGAACATCACCCTTAAAATACGTCAGTGCCTCGATCAACGTACTGAGTGTCACGACATTGCTGGAATAATTTTTTAAAGTAGACTATCACCTAACAGAAATTTTTAGAAAATAATAATACAAAAAAAGGGGGAAATTTCTGATTTGATCGGTGTTGACAAGTTAGTTCACGGAACACACGTATACCCCGTCTTTATTAACAAAGAATTATTAGGATCCGGGGGTAGTTGATGAAATAAGACCGTCTTCTTCTAAGTAACTCGATCACATGGGAGTCCATTGATACTTTGTCAGTTAATAATACCTGATGGTAACAGATTTCAACGGGTAATCAGACTTCTTGACCCCATGCACAAAATCTGTTTTTAACTCATCTTTATCAGGACATTTTTCTTGGTACTTTGTTATTATCAAATATTTCTTACTGCTTGAATAAAATGTAAAAGAAACCAAATGTAACTTGATAACATTCTTTTGTGCCACCTCAAATCAGGATGTTTATCGGTTTCCATGGTTTCACGAAAAGATCACTGACCCCTTTTCGCAGAGAAGTATCATTGCCATAATACTTCTCTCTCTCTCTCTCTCCATCTATCTATCTATCTATCTCTTTCCCTCTCCCTCTCTCTCTCTCTATCTCTCTCTAATTCGTTCTCTCTCTGAGCTCTCTCTTTCTCTCTCTCTCTCTCTTTCACTCTCTCTTTTTCAGCTCTTTCTCTTTATCTCGCTGAAAAAATTACCCCAGTGAATACAGTAGTATTGTCTGTGCCAAGTATTATCAGAAGTTTTTTTGTTTCTTTTTCATTAGAGGCAACTGACAGTGATTTTCAATCTGAAAAAAGGAAGCAAACAAACTACAGTCTAAGATGGGACATATTCAAGAAATCAAACCTCAAAAAAAGAAAAAACGGAATGTGCAATCTGTGCATGGAAGAGAAAATGGCTATAGCCACCAACAAAGGGAAAGCGATCAACCGCCGATCTGAGCTGATCACAAAATGCCGTCACAACATAGGGAGAAGAAACCACCCGACCGTAGCCGTTCCGTGCATCCATCGCCCCAAACGAGGGAAACCCAGTAGCCAGTCCGCCTGAATATCGCCAAGCGTGAAACCGCCGGTAGTGGGCAACCCAATCTTTGAGGTATGTCTAATATGCTCTGCTGTATTGCATTGAGCACTATAGCTGAACTTGGTATAACCTCTGTACTACTCTGTATATATATATATATATATACATATATAAAGATAGACAGATGATAATTAAATGAATAAACATACAAATGAATAATTTAAAAATAAATAAACAGTCAAATAGAAGATAAACAGATAAGTCAATACATAACAAGCAATAGTGGTCGGATTTTTTATGGAATCTGTACTAGATTAGACCTGTTAGAAGGCCCAGTTGTTATATCATCTATCTGACGAAAAAAAAACCAGATCTTGAAATCCATCTTCCATCTGATCAAATGAATTGTTTTTAGTAGCACCCTATTTGATGATTTTTAGCAGTAGCATATAGTGGCTTGAGATTAGCTTGTTAAACTCTGTAGGTAAGAGCAAAAATAGCGAGTAAGTTATTTGTCTATGAAATCTTTAAGCATTTCTTTTTCAATTATTGATGATCTGGCAAAGAAATCATCAAAATTTCTCAGATTTGTTTACGATTTCGACGGAACTCCATCAGTAGGTTTTATTCACCAGAACAAAAGTGGATGTCTAGCCCCTTGCAAAATCGCAGTGGTTGGTCTCTGTGAAAAAAAAAAAAAAAAATCATGACTTCCTGACAGATTTTCTGCCTCATGTCAAAAACACTCATAATTCATGTCAAAACAAAAACAATCATCTATAATTCATTTTCAAACTCGAAAAAAAAAAGCTTCCAAGAATAAATTATATTTGATGTTTGATTTTAGTACTCTCCTTTTCAAAAGCCTCTTAAATTCCACGTAAAGGGAGCTTTTCCTTGTTCTGCACCCACTTTCGCAAGGAATGAGAGTGGCTTCATGCATCCTTAAATACCACAGCCAGCCCTCTTTTCGGACATTCGACATCAGAGAGTTTACTCTTGCGTCTTCTCAACAGAGGGGCAGCAGAAATTATCAAGTGATAGTTTACTTGCAAAGTAAAATCAAATCAAGATGAAAGCGTTCTTGTTCATATCTCTCGTTCTGATTTCAAGTCTGTGTCTTACGGGAGTCATCCAAGCCGTTGCCGTTTCAAATGAAGACAGGAATGATGAAGGTAAGATTCCTGAATAGACTTCTCTTTTTTAATAACATGGTGCTTATCGTTTCTCTCTTCTCTTAGGAAATGATCACTCAATTTTTAACTAGTGAATATTTTGTTTTAGTTTTTTTAGTAGAATTCAAGAAAAACAATGGCAGAATCAAGGGGAAAACTATGTACATAATTGCACAAAGCAGCATTAAGAAAATGTAAAGCAAAGCAAATCTATTAGTCGTTGAAATCAATTCTCCACTTTAATGACATTTTGTAGTTATTAAGAGCCGAGCTATAAATGTCTAATCAAATGTCAAAAGTAATGTGACTCTTTATAAATATATTCCAGTGATATATTACATACCAACTAAATTTGGCCCGGAAAATTAATTCTGACTTTATCTATTTATTGGTTCAATTTAGAGCTATCCATACCAAAGTTATGAGAACTAGAACGAATTGAAACAACATGGAACGAAGAAAGGCTGAATGGAAAATGGGAAGGGGAGTGGTTGATCTTGGGAACAAGTTTACATTTTATTAGCGAACAATACAACACAAAATGAAATTCATTCCCGAAATGGTTCTTATTTTTAAAATAATTCACTAGATTGTATTGCACTGTCCTGCCATTACTGTCAAAATACTGTAAAGCAAGTTCTCATGATTTATGGAGCGTACTGATTGAATGAATAATCAAACTGTCAGTTATCAAAGTTTCAACCAATCTATAGATTGTTTCTTATTCAAGTTCAAACGCAACTTGAGTACGTGAAAGTAGTGGCACGGACAAGTAAAGTTCCATTGCAGTTTTTTTTGTGTGTGTTTACTCGTTAAATGATCTATATATTGGATTTATATTCTCGCTTTCTCCTTTGACATAGTAGTAAGCTGAATTACGTTGTTTTACTGTTACTTTGTTATCTGTCAGTATTTCTATTCCTGTAGATTTTTGTTCTTAATCGAAATTTTGTTTCATACTTTTCTGTGATCCACAGCCTGAATCAAAGTAGGGAAAGATATTATCTTTTGTAATATTTGAAGAAAATTATACCAAAAGGAAATGTTAAGGTTTGTTCGCCATCTAACGGAGCCTCTAAGAAGAGATATTTAAAAAAATAAATAAATAAACTTTATAAAAATGTATTTTCACCACCGTGGCATAATTCTTGCCTTCCAAACTAATATTTGGAATAAAATCAAATGCACACCTCAGTCGTTTGGAAAAAAAAATCAACCCAGGCGACCAACAATCAAAACTGCTCTCTCTCTCTCTCTCTCTTTCTCTCTCTCTCGCTCTCCGCTCTCTCTCTCTCTCTCTCTCTCTCTCTCTCTTTCTCTGTCTCTCTTGAGTAGTTTTAGATTTAAATGTGCCCTTTCTGCTTTGAATTAGTTCGAACCTAAAATATAATGTGCAGGTAAAAATTTGATTAGATCGCTAACATTGTCACCTATTTCAGTCATGTCAGTTATCAAGTTATCACTATCTCTACATTTTTAATATTTCTCTGTCTCTGACTCTGCCCTCTCTCCCCTGCGGCCTAATTTTCTTTCTCCTACTCTCCCTTCTTTCTCTCTGTCTCTCCCTCTGTGTGGGCGTGTGTGTGGGCGAGTGTGTGGCGTGTGTGTTTGTGTGTGTTTATCTGTCTGTCTGTCTCTCTCTCTCTCTGACCTCGTGAGAACATACTCTATGGCGCAAAGATAAAGTGAAGTAAAGTCTCTTAACCTTCTTCTCTCTTTCTTTTTTCATCTCTCTTCTCAATAGCAGCTGTAAACCTGGAAAACAGTCAAGACACAGTCAAAATGACCAAGACAGAAGAGGATAAAATCTCTGAAATTCAAAAGAAAGTTTTGTTCTTGCAGGTAATACCATATTTTCATATGTATGAAGGTTGCAGTCAAATAGACTGAGATTACTGAATAAACCTGGAAAATACTTTGTATACATTTATGCATAATAATACTTTGTTGATGTAAGTTTAAGTTACTAAATTTCCTTAGCTTTGATGCCCGCGGTAAGAGTGCATGCGAACGCTCTCTTCTGCAACATATGCAATGTCGTAAGTTTTAGAAAGTTAGTTTTGATATCGGATACCGACATCTTCAAAGACGTTGGAAGCGATTAACAGGTAAATGTGATCTTTACAACAAAATCAAAACTCTTTATCATGGACGCACGACAGTATACTTAAATAATATTGACTGCCCTTGAGGGCTATACAACATACTGTCTGACATGTCTGAGGCAATATGATTATGTCATATCGTCCGAAAGTAAAAGTCGAGTATTTTTGTTATATTATTCAAATCAAACATCTAGAGCAAATATGGAAATGTTCTTATTTATCCATCAACGATGTCACATCAAAAAATAATCAACACTCTGAGAAAAAGGGTGCACTTTTGCACCGCAGATACAATAGCAGCACCTTTTGGGGTGCAATCTTGCACCCCACTTGACAAACGTGCAAGATACGCCCTTTTGTTCTTGCCCATCTGCACCCTTAAAGGCGCAATTATGCACCTTAAATGGTGCAGAATTTTTTTGCATCCAAAAGGGTGCAAATTTGCACCTTCCCTAAAGGGTGCAACTCTGCACCCTTGAGGGTGCAAAATGTAATTACTTCACCTTTAATGGTGGATAATGCTTTTTTGGTGCAAAGTTGCAGCCTTAAAGGAGGTTCTGGTGTATCATTCGAAGGGTGTAAGATTGAACCTTTATTTCTTATAGTGTGAACGAATTGATTGAACTTACTTTTGTTCCTCTGAACTCCTGACCTTTTTGAAGTTCTACAGATTCATATGAATGTAAGTAGACATCTTTTCCAGGCAGGTTCCCGAGCTGTCTTAACATATATAAAAACGGGCAATATCTTAAAGGACCAAGGTTCCACGATTGACAGAAACCCAAAACACATTCAAATTTGCACTGAACTGCGCGACGATTTCTTTATTGCTTTAATTGTCTTTCGTCCTCGAGTTCCCGGATGTGAGACAGCGGAAAAAGTCAATAGACTCAGAGAGACTAAGAAAAATACAGACCATATACCCCTCTTGGTCTCACTGCTTTCAAAACTTAGGGCGATACAAATTTGTAAATGCACAGCTCAGATGTCTGATGCGGATAACAATATCCTTTTTATTTATTCATTTAAACACGGTAAAAGCCAAGTTCAGCTTCTCGGCTGGTTTTCAAAGGGGCCATGTAACCATTAAAAAACAATAAAATAACATGAAATATGAACTCAAATATGAAACAATTACAAGGACAAATCATAACAAAATGAAATACATAAATAATACAAATGTAGAATAAGGTGTATCACAGAACATAAAATAGACAAAATAATTAAGAATGTCTATGAGATTTAGGCGGAAAGAGAAACAAACAAACCTAGAATATGTAAATACATTTTTAACGAAAAATGAAAAGTAAAGTATGATACATACAGCAGAATTATTCATGTTCAAAAGTAAAACAATAATCTAGCATATGGATAAAAATATTAAACAGCTATCGTAGGAACAAAATATGAGAAGACAAATGCATAACCATAAAAACTGAATTCAGGAAGATGTATCTATACATATAAAACGAAAAATGGGGGGGGGGGAGGTGCAGTACGAACAACAGAATCATTTTAAGTTCGAAAGGAAAGTAAGAATCTAGCAAATGAATAAGAATACTGAACAGCAATCATATGTACAAAATATAAGAAGACGGATACATAAAATAATAATACTTAAATTTGAGAAAAATATATCAATATATATATACAAAATGTTAAAGGAAAAAGAAGGTGCAGTACGATGAGGTGTAAAAACATAGTTTAATCATAGTTGAAATGTAATGATGTGAAATATGAAATATATGAAATATAAAAGCATGTTCACGATTATACAGAAAAATTATTATGTTCAAATGTTTAGAAAAAAAAATCATGTATTTAATGGTTCCGTAAAATTAGGCAACTTTTACGAGAACCAATAACGAATGTAAAAGGAAGAGTAAAAAGAGCGAGAGAGAGAGAGAGAGAGACAGAGAGAGAGAGAAAAAAAAGAAAGGAAGGAATAAATCTCAAATAGGGTAAGTTTAAATTTCTGTTAGTTATATGAATCTATATCAATTTATATCAGTTTACCTTTCCATTCCACAACCATAAGATGTAATAATATTTCTGCTCAGATAAAGAGAGAAACAAAAAAATCATTATGTAAATTCGATAAAGTGTATGCCAGAATGTCGTAAGAATTTCATTTGTAGCATATAGCAGATCTGCTTTGTTAAACACCACCCACGTCATAATTCCAACTTTATTGTGATAATGGACAAAAGATGGAGTAAAATTATTGCTTTATTAGGGAGAACCAATGTTCTCATAAACCAGTTTAGATTAAAAATCATTTGAATCCCCCATATATTTATATCCCTTCTACGAATACTCATGACTATTCTGAAAACATGATTGGTCAATTCAAGGAGGGATTGATACAAAATAATTATTCTCTCTCTCTCTCCCTCTCTCTCTCTTTCTGTCTTTCTAGCATGCGAATAAATCTTTTTTTTTTTAATCCAACTCATTTAGGAATCTGTTGCTGAGATCACCCGTTCCTTCTCAACGCTTGAGCTTGTCGCTAAGAACCCATCGATAATGGCGAAGGTTCACCTTCCAGACTCTCTAGAAACCGGGCATGGCCAGGGAGGTCTACAGAAGACGCGACTTCGAAGGGAGGTCGATTCGTCATCGACTCTTCCGACGTCGTTTCCTTCATCTGGTGACCAGCAGACCGGCTGGAATCGGAATCAACTCGGACCATATTCATGGCCTATGTTTTCTGGTGAGAGAAAATTTCATTTCATAACACAACCATGACAACCGTAGTGTTTTCAAATTCTCTTCGACGTATTGAGTTTTGATTGGAAAACTTTTTATTTAAATACTTTATTTCATTTCAATTATTTCCACAATAACAGCAAATAAAATTTTTACAATGATTTTTGCATATCGAAATCATTATGAAATCAACAATTTAGAGTGATATGAAATATATACACATAATGATATCAGTTCAGTACAAATAAGTGAATAGTATATAAATAAATGCTTGCTGTATTGTGGAGGAAACCTTAAAAGCATAGCTTGTGAATCAGAGCCTATTCTATTTCTTGTATGCACATTGTGGCGCCTCCCTGGTTCGTACTCCACGAACAAGCCACAATCCCGTGGCTCAATAACTTGATTTTGTGATGGACTGCGTCACGTGATCCATCATACAAGCACGCACCTCCCAGCTAACCATAGTTACCATGGTTACTGAGCAGGTAATGATTTAAACTATGTTAAACGTTGCTTTGATTATCATTTCAATGATTTAAATACTATTTATTATCATTATCAAGCTTTTACCGTTATTTATGCTTGTTGTTCTATTCGTTTCCCTTTTTTCAGCCCTCGAACACACTATTTCAGCAAAAAGCTCGGGCAATAAAGTGACATATAGCTACATCAAACTGTCTTCATAAATATATGTATGTATGTATATATTATGTATGCACGTATAAAATGAACAGCGAACACATTCTTTCTTCCGTCATGTCTGTAGGTCAGTGTTTCTTGTGTCCTGCGGGGGTTCCTGGACCTAGAGGTCCTCCAGGCCCACAGGGGGTCGCAGGAAGGGACGGCAGAGATGGACGAGATTCACAGACAAGTCCACAAGGTAACTTTTGTACGGTATCACTAATTGCTGATAGAGTTTCTGGGAAGAGGCTATGGGCGTCTCTAGGACATCTTGAATGGGGAGGGGGTTGTAAGACCCCATTGGCCGACAAAATTTTAAGATGGTGATCCCCAAATTGGCCGATAGTTATGCTGCATTCTAAGAAGTCTAATCTTCACAAAAGAAATTATTTTCCAAGAATATCGCCGGGGCCGTGAAGCGTTTTTGAAAGTTTGGATAGCTGACGCTTTTGACTAGATTATGAATCTTCCTGTTTTCAATTTTGTGAGCGAGCAAAAGAGAACTACTCTTTGTTGATAGTAGAATTCGGAAAATAGCATTGAATACGGACATACTGCTTTTCGACATACACTCATTAGAGTAAAATCGTATGAATGAACAGAAAGCCAAATCGATAATGGAAGCGAAGGAACAATACGCGCGTAAATCACAGCTCATCATTTTACGTGCGTATTGTTCTTTCGTTTCCATTATATATTGTTTCGATTTGGCTTTCTGTTCATTCACGCGATTTTACTCTAATGAGTTCATGTCGAAAAGCTTCAGTATGTCCGTGTGCAATTCTATTTTCCGATTTTGCAGTACCAAACACCTTTTCAGATAGTAGAAGTGTTATTTCATCATCCAAAAATATGCGCCTATAAGATATCAAAATGATAAATTATGTCACATCGCAGCCTATGCTTCGATTTTGACACCTTGCTAGCGCAATTTGTTTTCTGTCCGAAACTACCCTGTTTTTAAAAAATTGTTAGGGGCGAGCTAGGGGAAAAAACATACTTTTTTACAGTAGAAGTGCTAATTCATCGTCAAATACACTATAGGCCTATATAAGATATATAAAAACATATTGTCACCTCGCTTGCCGAATTTGTTTGCTTTCCGAAACCATCCCGTTTTCTATAAAAGAGAGCGGGGGGATAAACTCTTTTCACGGTAGATTGTTAATTCCTCATCAAACTTAACTAAAGACCTATAGACCAATTTCACCTCCGGTTTATGTATTTGGCCCTCTATCGGCGACGCCATTGCTGCGGTGGGCAAGCGCGCTGACCGCGATTGGCTCTGTGTACAAAATGAATGTAAGATGTGAGATATGCCCTAATATTGTTCCAGTTACTTTATTCTAGATCAATAAAATAAAGCATGGATACATGGGTAGATGAGGTAAGACAATGACCGTATCTGACAGATGAAGGTATGATGTATTTTTGTACTTTCGATGGTTTTTCAACTTTGTTTTGTCAGTAAAAGTTCGATTGCAGCATAGAAGCCGTAGTAAACGGGAGCCCTCATTCTTACCCTGTTTACAAAGTCATGTTTTCACTCATTAAATTTTACATAATGATAATGTTTCTTGACTTCAAAGTCCTTTCTGTTGAGGTTTTTACCCACTGGCGACGAATTCGCAATACTTACGGAAACCCGTGTAGGTAGTACGGCTTCTCACACAAACAGGCTTCATGAGTCAAAAGCGAGTGAATTTCGCACTCAGTTAGCTTCCAATTTTTAAACTTTCTCTAATTCTTGTGGGATTTGAGAACCGCACAGCTGCGACCTGAACTTCCCTGATAATTTCTCATTGCAAATATTAAAAGAAATCTGCATGTATTGGTCAAAATAGAAAGGAAAAAATGGAATGAATGTACTTAAAGCGCTATTGACTTGTGTACTATAAAAGTTGGAGCGCCCACCGCAGTGCTGCTATCTTGCGTTGTGGGATTGGTCTTTAAGATATTTCTTATTGGATCACCTAACTGCCGGACATGACTCTATTTGGGTACCGCGCTTGCAGAATTTGTTTGCTGTCAAAAACTATCCCGTTTCTAAAGACAACAAAAAAGTAACTCCCCCTTAATAAAAATGGCGTAACTTTTTAACTAGAAAGTTTTGAGCAAAATCACTTGGCAGGAGTGTTCCTACACTTATTGACTAACTTTGCTGTGAAAATAAGATTGATCCATTGAGTCATGCATGAGTGAGCAAACATCAAAGGCAAAGTTGTCACTTTTCACAAGTCATAAGGGTCATTTGGGGGATCCTGTGAAACGAGATTTTAGCGAATTGGGTTTCTGGTGCACATTTATCATCCATTACTTGACCCCTCACTACTATCCTGGTAGGGTGAGCACAATTTAAAAAAAAAAATCAAACATCCTGAATTATGAATTGCAAAATCCATTCAGCTTACTGAAAAAAAAAATAATAATTCCAGATATTTATACCAAAATGTATCAGCACATGTTGTGTGAACATAAGAGGTTTTCTCCGTGTCTCCGTGGTTGAGTGAGCACACTTTGAAAATCGCGCAAGAAATGCTAAAAATAATGTACTGTTAATACAACATAGAAAATGACCCTTATGACTTTTGAAAAGTGACATTTTTGCCTTAAATGTTATTGTTTACCTACTCATGCATGACTCGATGGATCAACTCATTTTTACAGTGTAAGAACACTCTTGTTAAGTTATTTTGCTCGCAACCTTTTCGTCAAGAAGTTACGCCAATTTGATTAAGGGGAGTTACTTTTTTTCTTGTGTTTATTGCAAGCGAGAGAAGCGAGCGACCGAAAAAGCAGGCTATTTTCTTTAAAACATGCAGACATGTGAAATGGAAACTACCGACAAAATGAGGTAACTGTAATCTTGGATATTGTATAAACCTATTTCGTTCGTCCTCGTTATTAGTTTGACTTATAACAACAACATAACAAAAAAACTTACGTAATAAGAGTGTTATGTGTGATGTTTTATTGAAGTAACCAAAAAGCTATCGTAATTGAAGCTCTGGCAGGGAGAATAAAGGTGATTTACGCCGGAGTGTCATACCTTGGTTTTCACGTTTAATGAAGTCCAAACTCAAATCTGGTGTGCTGATGCGCTTTACATAACAGAGCGATATTGATAATGATGTATTGTAGTGATATCAAAAGTCCGCCCAATTCACACATTGGGTTTTAAGTTTTACGTGGTATAATCATTCACGGCCATTCTCGATTCGCCATCTTCTCACCAAATATATAACTAATTAATCAAAAACGTAAATCTCATATCAGACTCATTAATGAAGATCACAATAAAAAGTAGGCCTATATGAAATTTTTCAAATTTCAGCTCAGGAAACACCGACCTCGCCAAGCGACCAAACAAACACGGGGGGATCCCGCGGTGATGCGATAGTGCGTCCAGTGAGTAACACTACCTCGTCACTGCCTGGTGTCATCTATATTCGCTGGGGTCACGACGAATGTCCCGAGGGAGCTCAACTCATCTATTCAGGTTAGTTTAATCGAGCATTATCCCGTCATAAATCGCATGATTTTTTTTTTTTCAGTGTCGATATTCGAATCTGTAATCGGTACTAACTGTGACCAACTGAATTCCATGGAACAGAATATATCTTTCTTCTGAATTTTCGAAATGCGTTAAACTGGTTCGTTGGCAAGTTAAGTGACATGTAAAAGTACCCTCAAAATATCGCTATCTCTAAGCTTACGCGAGATTTTCCTTTTTTATTAACGATGATTATTAAAATAAATCATGGAAAGAAATCAGTGGTAACAGAGGAAACATCAACAGTTACCATGCTTACAAATGCCTGTGCCAAATGAAGTAACGCATAGAAACAGAATCATACTTTTCACGTAATGAGAACAATTTTTGCATCTGGTTAATCTGAATCTGTTTACATGGGAAGAGCTCTATGAAGGAAAGGGAAGAGCTGTAAATGGAGTTGAAGCTAAATTATGCTGCCGTTGTTTCATTTACAGTTTCTTTAATAGTTCATGTTAGCTTTAGTCTGTTTTTCTCTTATCTTATTGACAATATTTTTGTTTACTTAGACTCATCATAGATAGCGGCTCACAAGCTGATTCGATGCTGCCCGCCAAACATGTTGTCCATAAAATTGAAATGAATAGTTCCTTTTAAATGGCATAAGTGGTTACATAACAACGACTGAAAACGAACCATCATAATCACTTAGTTGCCTTATTCTACCACGTATGACTAACTTATGAGGAGGAACAAATAGGTCAAGAATTATTCGTCGTGTTAAAAGGGAGAAAGGGGTTTTCTACTATCACCCCTGAACAAAAGCGCACCCTCATTTTAGAGTTGTGAAATCGATCCTTTTTCTCAATTGGTATTTCAGCTCGTATTGCAACTAAAATATGGTGTAAAATATTTGCTCGCTCGCTTCGATCGCCAAATTCACACACAAGAAAGCCGATAATCAGGTGAAATATCAGCCCCTACTCTATTAATAATAAAAAGATTATACATAATATGTATAATGTTACTCTGTGACCCATGACGTAATTCCAAATATATTTCTGGTCTGCATTTAAAAACAAACATAAAAGGACCTAGAATATTGTTTGTGCCCTTACAGAATGTTACTTTCCCCTTTGTTTTTTTCAGGTACCATTGGAGGTGCATACTACTCTCATAGCGGTAGTGGCTCAAATCATCTCTGCATGCCAGACGAACCGATCTATGACGAAGTAGAACCTTCTTCACATGTTGATCGAGCCTTGGTATATTCTTCCGAATACCAAACCTATGGGGCTCCTTCACGTCTTCGGCCAGTGGATGAACAAACCCCGACCTGTGCAGTCTGCAGAGCGCCCTCTGGCCGCACAACCAAACTCATGATTCCTGCACGCAATGTGTGTCCTTCTGAAGAATGGCGTTTGGAGTACGCTGGATACCTCATGGCCGCGAAATACACCTTCAAGAGATCAGAATTCGTGTGTGTGGACCGAGCAGTGGTTGCAAAAGCGGGGACCCTTGGGAATCAGGAGGGTGCGTTGTTTTACATGACAGAAGCAAGATGTCTGGTTGGTGGTGGCTTGCCGTGCGGTCCTTACGTCCATGGTTACGAACTTACGTGCGCTGTCTGCACTATCTAAACTACCACTTATTACTTTTCCATATAGACTTACACTTAACCAAAAAAAGTAAGTCCCCTCCTCCCCTCCCCCCTCCCCAGCATTTTTTGATGTATCTCAAAAAGTATTTCACCGATATTGATCATTCAAAAGATGGGAGTTGCTGCTACCTTCTCTGGCGTTCAAGAATTGAAAAGGATAGAGCAACGTCGATCTGGCGCTGCTCAGTGGCTGCCGAGCCCACGATCAATTGGGCAAAAAGAATTTCCTTTCTCGGACAAAAATAAAATTTGGATATTTTTTTTTTAATTTGGAGATAAATATGGAATTTTCTTCCGCAAAAAAAAATTGAATGGTAGGGCCTATGTGTATGCCAACTGATGGCACTGTCGGTGTGAAGTGAAATCATGCACTTAATGGCAAAAGGTGTGAACAAAAAATCTTGCACTTTTCTGATTTGTGTCAGCTTCTACACGAATAACAAGAGAATCACGCATGTTTCTGAACTTTCAAGCACCGTTTAGTGCAAGTCACTCTATGTTTTACTTTTAATAAGAATCACAATGGATAATGAGCAATAATTACTAGGTCCACCATCTGCTTCGATCACCTCGCGACACTTCTTGATCCAGGTTGGCCCAGGCCCTCTGCAAAATGCGCTGGAATTCCTCCAAAGCGGTTCACGTCTTTGATATTATCCCAGAGGTTCTCGATGGAGCTGCAGTCGGGGATGTTGCAGGTCATTCCATACGCCCAGTGCCATTTGGCTCCACAAACTGATCGGCGACTCGAGCACAATGAAGATCTTGCATTGTCTTCCATAAAGGCGACTAAAGCCATAAAGACAAACTCGTCTCCGATGGCTGCTGCATACCATGCATACGGCACGACGTGAGGCTACAACACCTCGTCAACATATCGTCGGCCGGTCAATCGATCTGGAACAGGAAGGATCAAGCGCACACTCTCACACACACCCATTGACTCCTGTACAAAGTTTTGATTGGTAGACCTACAGAAGGTTGGAAATTGAGCAAAATCTGAACCCTAATTCAAAAATAAGCATGAATTTCGTTAAAATAACTTATGATATCATATTCAAATCACCTCCAAGAAAAGTGTACACTATTCAGGTATAACCCATATTAATTCCAGGGCACCGTTTCATGAAAGTTTTCAGCACTGACAAGTTGTCATTCTCTGACAATCTCAGTAAAATCCTTTGGTTTTGATTGGCTGAGAGCGCTGGTCACTAACTGTTACTATGGTAATTGTCAGAGAATGACAACTTGTCAGTGCTGACAACTTTCATGAAACGGTGCCCAGTATTATCTGATGTACAGTTTGGGGCTTTTACAGATCAAAAGTGGGAATTTTTTTTAAAAACACCTGGTATGTCCTGTCCACACGTCCTGAAACCACAAGTAAACAATAACTTTTAATCTGTTAATAGGGACAGTCGTGTGAATGAAACTATAAGGTTACACGACGACCTTCTGATCAGAGTCATGAAATGACTGTTTTAATAAACCCAGAAATAATTTTTGAAAATGCTCTTTGTTTTTGTCAATTTGTTCTAATTGTGTAGACTTTTCTCATAAGATATTTTTTTCTAGAAAATTGTGTCTTAACTTATAGGCCTTGACCTATCCTCTTTCCATAATATACATGCAGGCGATGGGTAAAGATAGGCCTCAAAATAATGACAGCTTTTAATAGATTAAGATGCGATCACACTTATACACCTAGTAGAATAAATTCTTACAGAGGAAAATAAAAAAAAATAGACATGCTCATCATTTTTAATTCATCAAAATAATTCTATTTCTACCAGATGCATAAATGAAAAGGGGATATAGAGAGATTTCACATCGGGAATTATGTCTTTTACCCTCCTCACTCCTCCATCCCTTTCCTACTTCAACTAATGTAAATCATAGAATCACCACATTAAGCCTGTAGAGAGAAAAAAAAATGAAAGAATTACACAGGCAGATCTTGATCCATTTGTTACCTTAGACTTCATCTATCTTCTTTCAGAATCGCTCAAAACTCGGAATCTACCATTAGGAGCGTTTTTATGAGAGGTTTGGAGAAGGCAAAAAGGCACTCTTTTCCCCTGTCTTTCTCTCTCTCTCTCTCTCTCTGATGAATTTTAGACTGACTCTTGGCCATATCCAGTGGCATATTAACTAAGAGTTTAGCAAAATGCATTTTGGTAGATATATACATTGGGTACAGTAGGTACAGTTTGGCTCTGCAGTTTGGCTCTGCAGTTTGGCTAATGAAACCGCCCTCTTGTGTTCAAGCATTTTCTACCAATTGTCAAAACTGAATAATAAGCAGCTGGTAGCTGAACCACCGAGTCCAGGGGATAAAGCTAGACGAACAACAAGCCTGGATTGTCCCACTCCACTCTTCACGCATTAAGCATTTTACAAAATTAGTTTGATTATATTTTGGGATCATCTGCAATTGAACAAAGGAGCCGGTGCATGCCTAGAATTTGACAAGTTTTGTTCATCTCTTCACATGTAGTAGGTACATTCGTTCACAATTTTCTGACGACTTGCGGAGGAGATTCATTTTCTTCAACACTGAAATAAACATTTGGTAAGAAATTTGAAACAAATTCAAAGTTTTTTGTTAAGGGAAACCTACATCCTCAAGTCAAGTTGTTTCCAAATCAAAGCTAACTGAAGGCGGAATAAAACAGATCAGTGAAAATTTGCACGAAATCGGACGCAGAATAAGAAAGGTTATGGCTATGTGAAATTTTCTTATGACATTTTTTGACACTACATAGCTATTGATGACATCTTTTTGTGGACAAATTTGAATGTGTTTTGAACACACATAATTCAACATAATTTTCATTTTGCTTAAGATTTGCACATTTTCTTAAGCGAAGCTCATAATTTAGGAGTGTTTTCTCCACATTAGAGATAAGCTATAAATTATTATGGTGTTCTTCAAGATAGTAAAGAATATTTGAAATTGTGTATACAAAACATATTGAGAGTTGTCCACAAATTACATCACCAATTATCTGTGGTAGTGTAAAAAACAGAAAATTTCATAAAGGCATAACTTTCTTATACCGTGTCCGATTTCGTTCAGTTTCATTCCGTCTATAAACTTTGATTTTAAAAATTGCATGTAGTCCAATGTACGTTCCTGACACTCCTCTTTTCGGCTCCATCGTATAATGGCCGAACCAAATGAATACTAAGGGATTATTACATTTTACATAATAGAACAGCATATGAAATGCTAAAGATATGAACAAAGAAAATGAATATTGGGAAATACTAGTTTATCAATGATAACAATGCCAGAAGAAAAGAAACTACAATGTGGTATTATTGACATAAACCTTTCCCGGCTCGCGGACATACATTACTAATGTCGAATCACGGTCATGACAAAATCATTATAATTATGAGCGCATGGGGACTTGAATTCATTTTTGTGGCATGCGCTTTACAAGAATGGCCCATTGTTATTATTATTATGAGCACTTTCGTTATTATTTCAGTACCACAGGAAGACAACATGAAAGTGTTTATTTTGTAGAATAATTGGAAGTTTGAATATGAAAAATAGTCAAACAGGTAACCTTAATTTCTGGTCCTCACATATAGCATTGAAAGCTATACGAATAAAGTTTTGATCGATTTTGTCCCAGCAAATAATGTATGGATGAAAAACCCAAAGTAAAACTTGTTCACCCATCATGACCCAAAGATGTCTGTATACGGTGAAGGAGAATTATTTTCATTTTCATGATGAGAATGCATATCGTTTGATTGTTAACACAATTTTCGAACTGTTCTTGAAATCAGTTGTTTTAAGTTAACTTTTTAAACTTCAAAGTCACGTAAAGACAATTCAAAGCCTCTCTGCGTTTCCACTTACCTTTTCTAACTTACGCAATTCTTGCTCTTGATTTTTCTATTGATACAAAATCGAGTTTCTGATCATCTTTCCCCATTTTGTCATCGGCATGTATGCATCTCTCTAAAGGAAAAGACAATCGTGAGACACGTCAATTTCAGTGTAACGAGAGGATAAATACAAGCAATTTCAATAGAATCGGTATAAAAATAAGAAAGTTATAAGATTTTTAATAGTCTCAAATTGCTGTCTATCGCGATCCTTAAATTAGCAAAATCGCTTCAAAAATGGCAGGTTTTTGGGGACAACTCCAAATATGTTTTTGAACACGAAATTTCATATTTTCTCCATAATCTCTCAAGGGCAGTTTGTCTCATTCAGTCTTGTTGGTATAAAATGAAATTGCAAAAAACCCTTCTGACTGAAATAAAATCTGCGGTGGAATTTTAAAAGGAAAGATGAACCCTGGAGACAAGTTCATTTTCAATGAAAAGAGAGAATGGAGAAGCGATTCAGCATAAGTTGTGTCAAATACATTTCCCGTGATATATCTTGAGCTGAGAAAGAGACAAACTGCACCTTGAGAGATTATGGAAAAAATCTGAAATCTTTTGTACAAAAAATATTAAGCATGGAGATTTTTTTGATGCGATGATGCCAATTTGAGGATCGCCATAGAAAGTTTGAAAGTTTGAATTCTTGATTTAGAAAGTAAATCAAGAATTCAAACTTTCGTAACTTTCTCATGTCGAAACCGATTTTGATTTTCTTCAAATTTCTCTGTATTATTTCTCTATATTATCTCTCTTCATTAGAATTTACTTGTCTCCAAGTTTTCGGTCTATCCTTAGTGTAAGCGCACACAAAATTTACAAAATAATCGCGTCTGAGAAGTTAAGACTAGAAAGGAATCCGGGTATGAAATGAATCCGGGTATAAATAAATAAAGTGCACCGTCAACTTCGTCAACTGCTCGTGGCGCAGTGGTTAAAGCCATTGCCAGAGATTGATATATTACTAGTCACTAGTCAAGGGTTCGAATCCCCATGACCCTGGTAATTTTTGGTCGTTATGAAATTGATCACAATGGCGTTTATTCCGTTGACGAAATAGTTAAAGTATGATAGATATTCTTCGATCAAGTGCCTACCATTCCGTGCCTGCTTACACTAAGGATCGACCAGGTTTTCATTTTCCTTTCAAACTTCCAACTGATATTTTCTTGAAGGCAAGATGAAGATCATTCTTAATATAGTTTTTTGTTTTTAATTTCCTACATCAATTTATTTATTTTTCTTCGTTGCGCTAGCCTTAGACGTACAACTGCAAAAGCTGAACGCCCTTAAACATGTTGAACAAGTCGTGACCGACCCCGTACAGAGCTTGAGGTAACCGGAAATAGGACCGCAGCTGGCTCTCAGGCCACTGGGTGTAAGGCGTTAACGGTCCCTTACATAGGACCAACCTATGCAACTATCTCTTCCCCAGAATCCATAAATGATTACACGACTACCAGCACTGTTATCGTAATATTTAGTGTTATTTTATCTTTTTCGAGGTTGCTTTGCTCGCTCGCAGAATCAAAATTTAGAGATTTAGGGGGATGGATATATGGGCCGGCGGACTTTCATTTTTCTTTTTCATCTCTATAAATCTTATGTTTTTTATATTGATACGATACTGCATATTCAATATTGTAGCGTCATGAGTTATATTCAGTGAATCTATAGTGTTTTTTTTTAATGCAAGCAAAATAACTGAGCAAAAAAAAAGTGACCAAATTTCTTTTAGAATTAGCTTTTTCAACAGATATGTACAATGCATGCATAATCTATTGCTGTATGCTTGTGGAAATTCCAGATTTTAATGCAAATTGTTATATGAGAACGCCGTACAGTTTTGTCTAAATGTAGTTTACTTATGGTTATGTGAACCCAGTTTCCTCTTTTCATCATTCCAAAGGCTGATTCATCAGCATACGGTTAACAACATCATGATACCTGCAGTTATGCCATCAACATTAATTAATAATTTTGTTTTTGTTTTATTGAAGATAATTTTGGTTCCGTCTTAAAGAATGTAAACTTTCTCGGATGTGGACCGGGTGTAATTATTCTCATATAAAGGGTCTTAAAAAATCATTAATCATAAATTTGATTTCGTCTGAAAGAATGTAAACCTTCTCGGATGTAGACCGGGTGTAATTATTCTCAAATAAAGGGTCTCAAAAATCATAAATCATAAATTTGATTTCGTCTAAAAGAATGTAAACCTTCTCGGATGTAGACCGGGTGTAATTATTCTCAAATAACGGGTCTCAAAAGCATCATTGTGGCCTGTTCAAGCAGGCTATTTTTGTTTCTGGTCTCGGAATCGACACTTAATTGCCCAGGTTATTGCCATCCTGAAAAGTATGGAAATGTTAAAAGAAACAAATACCCAAGTCAAGTAGTTATTAAATCAAAGCTAAGATGGAATGAAACATATCAGCAAAAATTGAACGAAATCGGATACGAAGTAAGAAAGTATTGCCTACATTAAATTTTCTGTTTTTGACACTACCATGTTGGTGAGATTATTGTGGACAATTCTCAATATCTTGTGTACACCGAATTTCACATATTCTTTATTGTTTGAATAACACATGTTGTCATTATCCAAAATATGCTATGGAGAAAACACTACTACATTACATATCTTGAATTTTGTTTAAGAAAATGCACAAATCTTAAGCAAAATGAAAATGTTTATGGGTTGATTATATGAGCAAAAAACAGTGATGAGAGTTGCCCATAAAATTATGTAATCAATAGCTGTGCTAGTGTCAAAATATCATACAGAAAATCTCATATAACCATAATTTTCTATTCCGTGTACGAAATTGTTCAAATTTTTTCTGATCTGTCTTTATTCTACCTTAGCTTTTACTGAAGCTAAGGTAGAATAAAGACAGACCAACAGAAGAAACTACCTTACTCAGGGTGTTGGTTCCCTTTTAATAGCCGTATGGATCTCTGATTCTCTGATTAACCTTACAATTTGGTAGTGACGGAAATGTACTTCCGGGAACCATTGGAATGAAATAAAACTTACACTGAATGTTCACACAACATAATTAAGAGGAACAACTTTTCTTGAAAAGTAGGTAGGAGCAGAGTAATAAGAACAGAAGAAAAAGTCTCTTTGTGTACATGACGGTTATTAGTGGTCATGATTTCAAACAGATTTTCGAAGGCTTGTATTTGCTGGTTCTGTTTTCATAAGTCAGTTCTCTTGAAATTATTTTTTATCAACAGTTCGATATAAGCCTTAACTGACACTGAAAATTATCAGAATATGACACTAAGAAAAATGTTGTCCTAGCCCTGGTTATCATTTCGCAATAATACAAGTTCCCTGTTTTAAAGTGGGTATGATATTTTTCCTTGTTCGCCTTTACAATGAATCGGATTCACTTCATCTGTTCATGTAGTTTTCCAGTCCTACACAATTTCTCTACATTCATGCCACTGTAATTTGTTTTCACCATCGGTCTCTCAAGGGATGAGCAAATCATGGTAATATGTTCGTAGAATTTACTTTTCTTTTTGTTTTGTTTTCTTCATCAATGAACTATTTTTTGTTTGCAGAAGTTTCTGCATTTATTAAAGAAACAAATACAAACAGTGGATACACTAACGATACAAATCAAATTGATAGAAATAAAGTGTGACAAATATACACAGAAAGAATATGTATACTTAGATAATATTAATCTTAGACAATATTAGATAATCAATGAACTATAACAAATGGTTAATTCTGCAGATTTGTGACCATGATTTGCACATCCTTTGAGAGATCCATGGCGAAAGCAAACAGTGGCATGAATGGCCAGTCATAGTTAATGCGATTTGAGTCCATCTTAGTCTTTGTGAAACACCCCCTGGTTTCACACGCACACAGTGGTGTACTTCCCCTTTACAAATTCCCTGATGGCCCCTGATCTTTTACAATGAGCCCCTTAGTCAGTTAGTAGTGCCAACATGATAAAATGCAGGAATGGCAATGGGAGTTACTTTGATTAACGCAAAAAGAAGTTATGCGATAAAGTACATTGCAGTACATCATCATCATCTTCATCATCATCACCATCATCATCATCATCATCATCATCACCATCATTTGTAATCTCATTTATTATCTCCTTTTTGTATTTTCATTCATTATTGTCAGGACCACTAATATCTCGAATTCAATACTCCTTAACAATAAACCGTAAGACAACCAAATTCATGTTTACAAATGAAATAGTCCATTTACAGATATTCATTACTGTGATTACAGCAATGTTCAAAAGATATTAATGCTGTCGAACGAGTTTTAAATTTGAGAGGTAAACATTCAAAATGAAATCTTCCATCCCAGTACGACAATCTAATGATAAATTCGGTAATGAATATGAATACAAAGTGAAATGCCATAAGCTTCACTTACTTAAATAAGCAGATGGAGGAGGGGGGGGGGGGGCGCTAGGGCTCAACTTTCTAAAATCGCAACATTCAGGCAGAAACTTCCCTCAACGACAAGCATGACAAGTAACAGCTTGTTCCTTGCTCGTTTACGTATTCATCCTCTTAAACATCAGTGTGAGTTCAGTGTAATATCAATACATAGAGTTTATTTGATTCACGACGTCGCAAGATCATCATATTACACGACTGGTCCTTCTCCTCCTCCTTTCCTTATCCATTCTGCACACAGAACAATCTATGAGGCCAACTTATTACGACAACTCGATCTACTGGATATGATTTGTATATATCTGGATAAAGCTTAGCTCGATTCGATGGTAAACTCATTTAAAGCAAAATGATGGCAATGGCAAGGAGGGAGAAACTTCATTAACAGAAGTAAGCTATTTCACGAAACCATACGTGATTGATGAAAAAAGTCAAACAATCGTTTTTTTAACAGAGAATATGATGGTGTACACGTCTGAGGCGAGTCCTCGCTCTCGCAATAAAACATTACGATGTATTAAAATGATGGGTTTTATAGGTTTTCCCGCTCAATTTCACAATTTGATCGTTCAGTTTAGCATTAAGGGCATTTAAATTCATGATAGCTGTGATCGCCATTCGTCATTGTAATTCATTTTTGTCATTCGAATTTGTTATTCATGCAAAAAAATCTTCAAATGAATCACCTGTATTTAAATAAAGAGCATGCAATTTAACGAATGGGCATTCATGATAATTTTTCCTCGTTTGAATTCATTATCTTTGCACAACAAAATTTCAAATGAGTCATTCACATTTAAACTAGGTGCATGGAATTTAGAAAAAAGTGGTTTCAAAATCGAATGCTGATGGGCTTGGCAGCTGTTCTATCAAACAAATTTACGAAAAGGCAAGCATGCATGTTTTAAATTTAAAATGCATCGTCCAGGATACTCATATATGATATGAAAATAAGAACAATGATTAAAATAAGAGGATTGATGAAAAATGAATAAAGATTTTAAAATGAAAAGATAGAAAAACAAGCACTGATGAAAATGGACAATATATATATATATATATATATATATATATATATATATATATATATATATATAAGAAAGAGAAAGACTGATGTGTAGAAAGAAGTAAAGAGAAGATAGGCCTAGATTTATATAGAGGTGTGTATAGAGAGGAATATATATATATATATATATATATATATATATATATATATATATATATATATTCCTCTCTATACACACCTCTATATAAATCTAGGCCTATCTTCTCTTTACTTCTTTCTACACATCAGTCTTTCTCTTTCTTTGATCTTGATTTCGATCTCGATCTCTCTTTCTCTTTCGTGCTCCACTTCTCTATGACTCTGTCATATTCCTATTATATCTGTTACCCCCCCCCACACACACACACACACTCTCTCTCTCTCTCTCTCTCTCTCTGTCAATCAAAGATTGAAAATTAAAGATTTGTTTACCTTTTTTCCTTACAAATCATACAAATGAAACAGATTCAGTATAGATAATGCTGAAATTCATATTAGTCAAATAGCAAACATGGAAACACCACAAACAGTACATATATATAACATTTTATTATTTTTAACACGTGTACACGTTGGTAAATAATGCCTATTTCATTTATTTGATGTACGATAAAAGAGCAATGTAGATAAAATACCTTGCTCAAGGGCATAAGTGCCGTGCCGGGGATCGAACCCCGACTTTTGCGTCTGCAGTCAAGCGCCTTATACCACTCGACCACGGCACCTCCACAATATTACATATTGTAATATTACACACCAATCGATAACTGACACAATAATCATTTCAAAATTCTGTTTGAAAAGTGGAACATAAATAATTTCACAATACTAGTATCACAATAAACCAAATAAGACCTTCAATAATTATAATTTCTAAAACTACTGGATATGCTAAAAAGAAAAGCTTGTAATTTTGCGTGTCAAATTCATCGAAGGGATAAATGTGGTCCCCTTGCAAAAAAAAAAAGCAACCCCGCATTGCAATAGAACCAGAAGAATTTTTTTTTAAAGTTAAAAGTCCAGTTGTAATTACAGTTACTAAAAATCAAGAAGCGTATTATATCATAACTTATTGAAACTTGATTTAGACGTGTGTGTGCGTTTTCGAAGAGTTGGGTTGGGGAGGCAGGGGTTCATTCTTTCCCCAAAGCCTTTCTGCCAGCTTCCGAAAAAAAACCTTCCTAATATCTATGGAGTTGTCGGTTCAGACGTTCAAATAAATCATCTCTGTAACAGAAAATATTCACCTTCTCTCCGTCATCTGTAATACTAGATAGTGAAAATATATGGTAATATTGCTCAGCAGCCAATCAAATTCAAGCTTTCCACGGAAGTTATTCGTGGCAAAGTTACCATTAATGATATGTTTCAAGCAAAGGATTATCATATTTTTACTATGCAGCATAACACATGACGGAAAGAAAATGAATATTTTCTGTTACAGAGATATTACATTTGAACGCCGTAACTGACAACTCGAACTATGGCTATGAGAAAGTTCTTCGAAAGCTTCGAAAGCTTGCAGAAAGTGAAATTTTACCTAAAGAGCTTACCTTTCACTGACTGTGAAAAAGGAACTATTTCTCATGCAGCATTACATCACGATTTAGATGAATTGCCTTAAAAGCTTTACACAACACATTTGAAATATCCATTTATAGACATTTGCAGAAAACTAATATTCTCCTAAAATCGTCCATGGGTTTAATTTTGTATTATACTCCCTCAACACTAAGTAATAGAGGTTATGTTTTTAAACAACTTTATGGTTGTTTCCTGAAGAAATGTAACTCAGAGACACTTTGGCAAATAAGACCAAGTTGATTTGTAACTCCGTATATTGATATAAGGGCACATTTCCAGGGTTATAGACTGGTATACAAAAGGTAAGTAGGCCTACTTAGATAGTTTACATAGTACAAACGGCACAAGTTAGTTCGTATCCGTCAGTGTAAGGTCCACACGGCAAGCCCCCACCCACCAGACACCGTGCTTCCACCATGTACAATAGAACTCCATTTTGATTTCCATGTGTCCCAGGTTTCGGAACCATTTCTCGGTCCACACACACAAACTCGGATCTCTTGTGTGTGTATCTCTCCGACATAAGGTAACCAGCGTACTCCAAACGCCATTCTTCAGAAGGACACACATTGCGTGCAGGAATCATGAGTTTGGTTGTCCGGCCAGAGGGCGCTCTGCAGACTGCACAGGACGGGGTCTGGTCATGCACTGACTGGAGACGTTCAGGAGCGGCGCTGGTTTGGTATTCAGAAGAATATAGCAGGGCTCGATCAGCATGTAAAGAAGTTTCTACTTCGTCATAAGTAGGTTCGTCCGGCATGCAGAGATGATTCGCACCACTACCAGTGTGAGTGTACATTGCACCTCCAATGGTACCTAAATATACATATTTTCAAAAGAAAAGTAGACCCCTAATTGAGTGTTGGTCTAACAGTTACTGTAACGTCAGCTGTAAGATCTTTGCTTTGCCTACAAAATGATCGGACCCGGGTTCGAACCTGAGTCACGTCTATCGGATGGTTAAGCTATATCGGTCCAGACGTTAACTGATTGACACACGACTGTGAAATCCCAATGCACACGCACACACACTCCCAATAAGGTTAAGCCCGCTACAAGTAAAATTCCATATACATCTGCAATACAAATACTGCTTTGTGGAGGTGTTGTGGAAAATGTTGATTATAACAGCGCGTGCTTTTAATCAAAGGGTCGTGAGTTCGAATCCCACTGATGCCTGGCTCGTTATGTCTTTCAGCAAGACATCTAATCCACCTTTGCTGCACTCTACCCAAGTATAAGTGAGGTTATAATCATGTTAATTATAAATCATTGCAAGCGCCTCGAGCTCAGTGGCGTAACAGCCGGGGGGGGGGGGCAGGGGGGGCAGAGTGCCCCCCCTGAAGGATTTCAGCGGGAAAATCCGCCAAACCACCAGGAAAAAATGAAAGGGAGGGAAAGGAAGAAAAAGGAAGGGAGAAAGGGAAAGGAAGAAGAAGAAGAAAGGAAAAGAAAGTAGAAGAAAGGAAAAGAAAGAAGGAGAAAGGGAAAGAAAGAAGGAGAAAGGGAAAGGAAGAAGGAGAAAGGGAAAGAAAAAAAGGAAAAAGGGGAGTTTCCGGGTGCTCCACTCCCTGGACCCCCGCAGTGGCTTTCCCTGTAGACCCTCATCAGGGGCCCTAAGACAGAACCCTGGGCCCCACCCGCTAAGGGCTTCGCAATAAGCAACTCGCGGTGCAGGCTCACCTCCGCATATTCTATTTCTGGACTCAGATACCGGGAAATTTTCGGCTCTGCCCCCCCCCCCCCCCCGATAACAGGCAGAGATTGTAAGAGGCCGGGAACAGTCAACGAACAATTCAAAGAAACGTCAGAGCTTCCGCGCTTCGCGCGGGAAGGGAAAATCACCATCCCTGCACCCTCCCCCTAGCATGCCTAAGGAGTGCGCTTTGCACTATCGTCCTCCTAAAATGAAATCCTAGCTACACCACTGATTCTAGACTTAATTACCGGGAAATTTTTGGCTATACTTATGTCCTCTCCCCCCCCCCCCCCGATAACAGGCAGAGAGCGTAAGAAGAGCGGGAACTGACAGCGAAAATCGTCGGAGCTTCCTGCACCCTCCCCCTAGGGAGCACTACCATCTCCCTAAAATGAAATCCTTGTTACGTCGCAGAAGATTAATTATTAATAACTAACAATTCAAAGAAACGTCGGAGCTTCCGCGCTTCGCGCGGGAGGGGGGAAACTCCCCCCTCCCTGCACCCTCCCCTCTAGGGAGCACTACATTGGCGTAACTTCCGGGGGGTGGGGGATCTATCATCCCCACTTTGGGAAGAGGGGGGATGGTGTGTACAAATTTCCCCCCCCCCCCCCCCCCCATGCAGACACACTTTTTAAGGAAGAAAATATATTTTAATTAATCAGTTAGTAAAAATTCTGAATATCTATCATAAACAACCATCATATTTTAGAATTTCTATATGAAAATGCTACTGAAAACAAAAAAGTGGTTATTTTTGGCTCGCTCGCTTCGCTCGCTCGTCAAAATCTTAGGATTTCCATCCGAAAATGCGATTAAAATCGAGAAAAGTGGTTATTTTTGGCTCGCTCGCTTCGCTCTTTCATCATATTTTAGAATTCTTATTCGAAAATGCGATTCAAAACCAGAAAAGTGGTTATTTTCTGCTCGCTCGCTTCGCTCGCTCGCAAAATGGATATCAAAATGTGTGTGAGAGGGAAAAAAAAATTGTTAAAAAAGTTTTTCATCCCCCACTCCAGATTCTAGACTTAGACTAGTTACCGGGAAATTTTGGGCTCTGCCCCCCCCCCCCCTGATAACAGGTACCTGTTACGCCCCTGCTCGAGCTCCCTCCCGGATGGATATGTTGTGCAGTATAAATATCTTTATTATTATTATAATTATAGTTATACTGTACTTTAAAAAAAATGATGACAACCTCTGCATATAATTCCTGGGACCTTAGATGAAGAATCCGATGGTGCATGAATGACATTGTGTGGGCGAGTGCGCGTGCGTATGGGCATGTGTGTACTGCAAGGACATGGGTGGGTGTGAGTGTGAGGCTATGGTGTGGTGTGTGTGTGAGTGTGTGTGTGTGTGTGTGTGTGTGCGTGCGTGTGCGTGTGTGTGTGTTCTGTGTTGGTATTCAGAATATTTCACAGCGGAAAAACATGGCTTCCTCTCTCGAGCCCTTTCCTCCCAAGCAAACTCTCGTCCCGGGACTCTCGTACTTAACACTAGCTGTTCAGGAAGTGTGATATACAAAACTTTTTATTTATATCTTTCTTCCTTGTTCTGCTTTCATTTATATAATGCCTAAAAAGCATAAGCATTTGACAAACATTAATATTAATACCAGAGTTCAGATAATTTCTTTCTGATGAGTGTGATGATTTTCTTTTCTGACGAATGAGTAATTTTCACGAGACGATCACACGAAGAATGTCAAATGGAATGTCGATATAAAGTCATGTAAATCATTATGAGATTTGCCCAAAAGCCTGTCATTTCGTTACTGACTGGTAACGGATTACATAGCTTGTTTGCCCAACATTGAGCATGATTATGTTTCCAATGCATTCATAATGTTCTTTCCAATAATTTAGTGCATCAGGAAAGGCTTTTGGGATGCTCAAACACAACATTATAGTCCCCTTATTTGACGCATTGACTCACCCGAGCCCCCACCCACCCCCAGCCCAACGCCTTTTGTCCTCATCTTTCTTTTACATTTCCTAAATTTCAGCCAGTGGGGGTGTGAAAGCAAACATTGATGAAGACGGGATTTTCTTCATGTCATGTACAGCTTGTCTCCCTTTGATCATGCCTAGTTGTACCAACCTGAATAGATGAGTTCAGCTCCCTCAGGACATTCGTCATGACCCCAGCGAATATAAATGACACCAGGCAGAGACGAGGTAGTGTTACTCACAGGTCTAGGACGCACTATCCCATCACCGCGGGATCCTCCCGTGTTTGTTGGGTCGCTTAATGGAGAACTCGGTGTTTCCTGAGCTAAAATGTGTAAGGATTCAGAACCTTCGTTGAAATCTATTCACAAACATTATCTGCATTTCATGCATTTTTAAAAAATTTTTTAGAGGTGAAATAAATTGGTAAAATATATTGAATTAATAAGGTATTTCATCAGTCATAGTGAATAGGAGCAGTAATATTGAATGATCCGCACCATTGAATCAATCACTAACTAGTTTTTGGCTAAGATCATCTGTCTCTCGTTTCCTACGTATTTATTGGTTAAATGGTTGGTATTTTACCTGACTGCTAGGAAAGCATATTGTATGCTTGTTAGTAAGCATCCAGGGGACCGACGACTTTAAGTCCCCTCCGAAGGACTTGGTAATGAGGATTGTTACCTTACCAAAGGGCATTAGCGCATCACTTGGTTTCGAACTTGGGTACTCCCGGTTACGAGACCACTGCTTTACCACTGAGCCACAGCACCTCCTCTTATAGACAAAACTTGGTGGAAGGAATTCTGGGGGTAACCAAGAAAGGCAAACTCCACACCTGTACATGATTCTTTGCCCCTACTGAACATCATCATTCTCTTTGTTCTCCGGGTTTTTGAATCATTTTTATCAGTTGTATAATTATATTAGTGTTAATTGGGTATGTTCTGTAAACGTAAGGTTGCGATCTAACCATGTAGACTTGTCTGGGAATCTCGTCCATCTCTGCCGTCCCTTCCTGCGATCCCCTGTGGGCCTGGAGGACCTCTAGGTCCAGGAACCCCCGCAGGACACAAGAAACACTGACCTGAAGCAACGAAAAAAAAATATATATTTTAAATCAACTCTCTGTGAAACTGAATTATGTTTACACATTTTCAACACATAAGGACGTTTTGCAAATTAGTGTCGGGGTGTCATATTCATTTGACATGGCTGTTCCTCGAGATCTTGAGAATAGTCTATATTTTATTGGTTTGTTCGGTGGACTCTGAGGTGGCTTATTCATCAGACCAAAGGGTCTGAAAGGATTTTTCCCGACTCTCATCTTCTTATTTCTACTCTTTGTCCATTATTTCTGTACATGTTGGGCTCAATACGATAGCATCTTCTTAGATGATAATTGCTTGCAAGTCAAGTCACGTCTTTTGCATTCTGGTTTTCATGTCTCGATGACTATTTCATTTTTCTTAAAGCGGGCTTTCCAGGCTTCCTATGTCATGTAACAGAATCAGACTTGGCTAATACCTTACCAGAAAACATAGGCCATGAATATGGTCCGAGTTCGTTTCGACCCGAGTATGTCTGCTGGACACCAGATGATGGAAACGATGTAGGTAGAGTGGAAGACGAATCCACTTCCCTTCGAAGTCGTTTCCTGTCAAGTTTCCCAGGTGCTTTGTCCATGTTGTCGGTTTCGAGAGTGTCAGGAATGTGAATCTTAGCCATCATTGATGGATTCCTAGCGACAAGCTCAAGTGTTGAGAAAGAACGGGTGATCTCGGCAACGGATGCCTAAATGGGGTTCGAAATAAGAGGCATTAATTCACCGGCGTAAATCCACTTTGAGGAGTGGGGGGGATGATTAACTTTTTGCCGATTTTTTTTCTGTCGAACTCACACTTAAGTATAAACACACGCCCTCACCAACCTGCACAGGCCTCCTTACACACATTTTAATCTTTATTGTAAGAGCGAGCGAGCCAAAAATTACTACTTTTCTGGTTTTCAATATGATGAGCGAGCGAAGCGAGCGACCAAAAATAACCACTTTTATGGTTTTCAATCGCATTTTCAAACAAAAATTCTAAATTCTAAAATATGATGAGCGAGCGAAGCGAGCTAGCCAAAATTAAGTGCTTTTCTGGTTTCAGATCGCATTTTCAAATAGAAATTCTAAAATATGATTGTTGTTTATGTCAGATTATTGAAAATTTTATTTACTGATTAATTCAAATATCATTTCTTCCTTAAATAGTGTGGGGGGATTTTTGTACACGCCATTTCCCCACTCTCAAAAAAGTGGGGGGGGGATATATCCCCCATTCCCCCCCCCCCGGATTTATGCCCATGCCTTAAGTACAAACACGATTACGCAAACCACTGGCGCATGGATGGGGGTGCTGGAGGCAGATCCGTCAGACATAAGAAATTAATTTTGGAAAGAATTAATTTCTTGATTAACATTTCTTTTGTTTTCAGCTTTGTTGAAGAAATATTGCATAATTATGTGGGGTCATTTGAACTTGATAATTGGTGCAATAATCAACCGACTGACTTTCTCTACTATTTCCCCGTCGCGCAAGAGGTGCCATAGTGTTGTATCAGATTAAATCTTATTCATTAACGATAAAATATAATGATAATAGTCGGAATTAGACTGCTCTTCAGCGAGTCTGCAAAAACGGTCATGTACAATACTGGTAAATTCTGAGGCAATAATCATGTACCACCGGTGTATAAAATCCGTTTTGAGGAGGGGGGGGGGTGATCAGCTTTTCAGCCGATTTTTTTTTTCAGTGGGCTCACACTTAAGTATACACACACCCTCATCCATCCGCGAAGACCCCCACACATATCATATTATTATTTTGCGAGGGGCGAAAAATAATTACTTTATAGTTTGTAAGAGCATTTCAAATAAAAAAATTCCACAATATGACCGTCATTTAAAACATTTTTATACAAAAAATATCACCAAATGATTTATTACAATATCATTTTTCCTTAAAATGAGGAGGGATATTTGTACGTGCCACCCCCCCCCCCCCATCTCTCTCTCTCTTTTCTCTCGAAAAAGTGGGAGGGGATACATCCCCCCATTCCCCCGGGATTTACGCCAATGTCATGTACTAACAATACCTGCACGATTTTCAAAAAAATATGAGAAGGCAATTAGCCTATATAGCAACCCATTGCCTTAACAGATGAATAATAACCATTTTTTTGTTGTTGTTGGTATGTAATATGGCGCCTGGCTGGAATGCATTGTATGACCTGGATCGAGTGTCTGTTTCGATTTTATCAAGGCATGCATCGGTTATTATTGCAAAATGAATTTTATACTTAAACAACAAACAAACAAAGTTTAAACGTGTGTACATACCTGTAGAGACAATACTTGTCTTTTGATGTCAGAGATCTTTTCCTCTTCTGTCTGGGTCAGTTTTTCTGAGCCTACATTTTCCTGGGTCGAAGCTACATACGAGAGGGGAGAAAAATTCAGAGAGAGAGAGAGAGAGAGAGAGGAAGAGATAAGCACATTGTATTTTTTCCGCACAGTGCAAGTATCTCAGGTTTGATAAACAGAATCGGAAAATACTTTTAAAGGCTTAAACTAATAACATGTACAGCTAGAGAAAGTAACGTGCATGTATACCTCAGTTTAAAACGACTGAAAAATTCACAACAAAGATTTTGGTTTTGATCGTGCATCTTTACCTTCATTATTCCTGTCTTCATTTGAAACGGCAACGGCTTGGATGACTCCAGCAAGATACAGACTTGAAAACAGAACGAGCGATATGAACAGGAACGCTTTCATCTTGAAAGATGTATGTTTCAGTCTGAAAGAAGTGATTTGATTTGATTTCGAAGTAAATTTGATTTGATAGTTTCTGCTAAAATAGGTATCACTCTGATGCATGGGAAGAAGCAAGGGTAAACTCTGTTACGCCGTATGCCCTGAAAATGAGCCGACTTTGGTATTTATAGATGAAGTAAGCCACTCCCATTTCTTGCCAAAGGGGATGCCGAACACGACCAAAGAAGAGGGGAAATACCTTTTAAGTGAAATTCGATGAGGCCATCGAAAGAGAAAGAGGGTAAAAACGAAATAAACCTTAAATACCAACGGAGCGGGATCAGGTTATGTTTACAGATTTTAGATTTAAAGTTAAAGTTTCATTAAACGAAAAAAAATTAAGAAGTGCGTTCACGGCCACTCTTAACTTAAAGTGTATCAATTACATGAAGCAGAAAAAAAATTGTGCAGCTGCAGCAGTACATAGAAAATAACTCCCAAGCTTTTACCAGGCATTCTAGAGGCCCGTCTAGGGGTTGACGGTTAATAGAAGTTGCAGACGATAAAGAATAAGATAAGACAATACCGCCCTAATTCACTCGTGTGTGCGTCCGTCGACTAGTTTACTCACTATACTCGCTTTCACATTGGTCAACAATAGGCCTATATTTTGAAATCGCGATGTTTTTATAAAAGATATTATGAATATTCATGTAGTTTAGCGATGTACACTTGAACATTATGATTTCGGATTATTGCCCTGGATAGCTGCGTTTTATTTTGAATTTTAACTGCTAATTCGCTTATTGCAAACTACTAATGTTACTTTTGACCGAAAAAAAAACGTATAAAATTGCCTGCAAGTGCATTCTCACTTTCTAGCAATGAAAAGGAAGAATTGTGCATGACGGGAAAATAAGATGCACACATAATTTTCCCAATCCTGTGAATAGATTGGTGCAACTCAGAAGGTTGAGTTTACACAGAAAACAAGGGCAGTGGGAGGGACATACTTTCTGGTAAGAAAAAAAAAAAAGACTTTGACGACAAACGACAATTTTCTCTGTTGTTAAATACGAAGTGAGGAAAACGGTCTCATATCTCACCTGTCATTTTCCTATTTCACATAATAAAAGGCAGAAGCAAAGTAAGGTTCTGTCAGGGGCGGCATCAGGGTATTTAGATAGGGGGCAAGATTACCGATAGGTGATTTCATTTACGTTTTAAACAGTTTAATGTACAGATGTGGGTATTATATAGTTGCATGCCTTGGCCCTTTCTTTCCCCATACTCATCTTTTTTTTCTCCTCGTTTTTCTTCTTTGTTTTCTCCTTTTTTAATCAATCGACAAATTATAGGAGGCAGTCGCCCCCCTGTAGCGCCGCCCCTGGGCTCCGTTTGATAAAGGTAAAAGAGCCAAATCGTTGCTCAAGCGTTTTGATATCTCTCTAGTATCACCTAATTGATCTGCTCATTGCTGTTCATAAAAAAAAAAGAGATTGTGAAACAAAGTTTATTTTCGTCATCAAAATAAATCAGTTACTATTTTCACATTCATGACAAGAATGATTTGAATCAGGTTTTTTCTTCGAATTTACAATACAAGTATGGTTCTTTTCTTGCTATACATTTTCCTATGAAATGTCATATGAATAGGATCCATAAGTGATGGAAAGTATGCTGGAAAGTTAAAAAGTTTCCAATCTCCATGGAAAACAGTGATTATGAATTGAGGAATTTATTGCTTATTTTCCTTTTCAACAAATTTCAGCGTCAAACGACAAACTATGCTGACTAAACTAAAATGGACAAAGCACGTGTAGAATCTCTCTTTTTTTTTCTCTCTCTCTTTTGCTCATGTATTTTGTAAGGTTTTATAGCTCTGCATTAAAACTTATTGGGCCAAACCACAAAATGTGGACTCTCTGTCACAAATTGTTTAATGCTGACATCATTCATCCAATTGCATGATCAGAGCAGGCCATGCAGCGAAAATATTTTCGCTCATCAGTCGCAGAAGTCATAAAATAGGAAAGGAAATTTTCCCTGCATGTTCTTTTGTTATAATATTCTAATGCTATTTTTTTTTCTTTCTGTTGGAAATGAAATAAATACAAATTTAATTGAATTGAATTCTTTGACGGTATACAGCAGAAGCCGCGGAACGTTTTAGAAAGTGAGGGGGCTGCATGTACAAACAAAAAAATTCACTTACGGGTTTTTGTACAGGGGCCTATATGTCTACTCAAAAAAGTGAGGGGGCTGCAGCCCCCCCCCCCCCGCAGCCCCCGCGGTTCCGCGGCCCCTGTACAGGTATACTCCTAATCTGAAAAAATTAAAGTTCCTCAGCCTGCGTGCTGCCTTTTCCAAACAGAATTACTGTCATAAGCTGGTATTTAAATGCAACATTCGTGTTTTGCTGTATCGCATCCTCGCTTAAATATCCCGAAAATGCGGAAAGAAACAGAAAAATCCCCTTTATTCCTTTGAAAGAGATTATGTCATATTTCGCAGGATTTAATTTCATGTTCTGTTTTGCCTAAAGTTCAAAGATATTCAGATATACCAACGGAGCGTGATCAAATTACATTTACAGATTTTTTCCTTCTGACCGATGTTTATTTTACAGAAAACTAGGGCAGCGGGGAAACAACTATTCAATTATTTAAGTTTTGACACAAAAAGTGCACCACACTCTAAAAGCAAATCAATTAAAAATGACTAGATGAAAGGGTCAGCTGGGTGCAACTAAGAAACTGGTCATTTTTTTTTTTTACTATATTTTAGTCATTTGTGACTATTTTCTAGTCGTATTTTGACTAGAATGTAGTCAATTTTATGACTAGATATATCAGGCATGCACCCAGCTGACTAGTCATCTAGTCATTTTAACTGATTTGTTTTTAGAGTGCACTTTCTCTTGTTTTGGCCACCGTGGTTACAGCAGGGAAAAGCACCTGCTTGGTTCCGTGACAGAAACTTTCATAACGCTCCCTCAATACATGCTTAATATACTGGGGCAGAAATTGAGATGTATGCGCTGCATATAATTATGTTTTAAGTGCAACCAACGCAGTAATCTGCAATAACTCTTTTACCATGATTACTCTCACAAAAACGATGTTTTGTTATATTAAATTCGATACCATTAAATGATGTAAGTGTCACACTCTCTCTTTCTTTGTACTCCATGTCATCTTCAGTTTGACCCCATTATCCTTCATTAATAACCAGGATAGCGCCAAATATTGGCTCTGACGATGTTCTTATAATTGTGATCATGTCTTCGGTGTCGATGTCCCCGACACAAGCTCCGATTTTTTTTTTTTTTTTTTTTTTTTTTTTTTTTGGTGTCCGCCTCATTCTTTGCAACATTTACAGTACCGCATTTCATGTACATTGTAAAACATTGTTATTGTTTCAGAAGGAAATGCCAGTGATTTCACTTTCGATAACCACGGGGAAATCCATTTTCTGTACCTATGAAATAGTGAGTAAACGTGAAGGGAAATTTCCCCCCACATTACCAGAACTCCAGCTGATACAAAGTAGGGAGAAGCCTATATACATGGCTAGGATTTGACATCTATATGAAACAGTACAGAAAGAGCATGATGAGAGAGAGAGAGAGGAGGGGGGGGGGGGTGGAGACAGAGACAGAGGCAGAGAGGTATCGAGAGGGAGGGGTATGATTAGAAATATTATTATGAAGTCAAATACTACGGTAAAATGGCCTTTTGTACGTTCATTTGTTGACCCATCTTGGGTAAATGCTCTATACAAGTTTGATATCACATAATACACCATGGGAAAAGACAAACTGTCGCATCGAAAAGACATACCACCACGTAGCACCAGCTAAAGGGTTCATTAGGTTCCCATTGCCTTTTGACTTTGTGCTTTCTTTCAATAAAGAAAAGAGATCATGTTTCTTATGGCCAAGGTACATGTTTCAGAACTAGGTTTACTTTTGCCTGGGATAAACTTAAAAATTTCTCTTGATCAGAGTGATTATCACGCAGCTTTTCAAGCACTTTTAAATTTTGAGAGAGAGGAAAGCTTTTGACACTTTGTAATTCGGGCATAAATATTCTACTGAAGAAGATACAACTTCTCTGCATGCCGGACTAAGGGTGACGGTTGCCCAAATATTACACTCTAATTTCTGCGGAGTCAAATTTGACTCGGAATGGCGTCAGCTGGGAGTCAACTCTATATTCCGAGTTCAAATGACTCTGATTTCCAGTCCAATCCAATCGATGTATTTGTAGAGCGCCAATATCTACAATGTAGTTGCCCAATCAAAGGCCCTTATGAGACTGTTCAACATACTGTATACAAGTAATTAATGATTCATCTGTGAAAGACTGTATACAAGTTCATGATTAATCTGGGAAAAACATTCCGACTTAATTTGACTCGACATGGTGTGACGTCTTATGAGAATAGACTAAATTCGAGTCAAAGTAACTCCATTCCCAGTCAAATTGATTCAGAAATCCGAGTCACTTTAACTCCGAAGAGAGGTGACTCCCAGCTGACTCCATATTCCGAGTCAAATTGGTTTCCACAGAAATAAGAGTGTAGCATTTCAAAAATCGCTAAGCTCCCCCCCCCCCCCCTTCTTTTTTCTCCTTCACATTACTTTTCTCCATTCCTCTGAATATATAGTTCGGGCTTCACGAAGGGTTTGAAGCTTATATTGTACATAATAGTTCTATACTATAAATTGTAAAGGGTCCCTTTTTTTCTTACAGTGATCCCGATTCATCTGTTATCACATGCTTTAACAGAGGCTTTGTAGGCCCACCCCCTCAAACTCATCAAGCATTCCCAAATGTCAATATAATGGGAGAGGAAAGTTCCGGCTTCCCCCTATAGCTTTCCCGTTTCCCTCAGCTGGCCGCCAATGTTCCGGTCCCTTTCTCATAATTGCTTTAAATTCGAAGAAATATGGGGCGCTGTCCCGATTGGTTGGTTTGTTTGAATTATTTTTATAAAGCTGGATTGGGGAAAAGCACAGTGAACTTTTGAAAATGTAAAAGAAAAAGGGAGAAAAGTTTCATTTTTTTCTAACAGCATGATAACGGTTCATGATGGTGACGAATTTTCAGTTGATGTTCATTTTGCAAGTTCCAATATTGCGTGGATTACCAGTGCCACGAGTCTCAGTCAGCCAGACAAATATCGACTACTCACTCTTTGTGAAAAAACAAACAAACAAACAAAAAAAAAAAGAAGAAGAAAGAAGGATATAGGGAAAAGGGGCAGGGTCATTGTGTAATTGCCTTATCTGTTCATTTATGTAAAGTAACTCCTTAACCCCTTATCAAAATACAATAGCGCCACCCATGATGACATGCTACGGGGGGGGGGGGGCTGCCCCTCCCCATGCCTTGTCCTCTCTCTCTCTCTCTCTCTCTCTCTCTCTCTCTCTCTCTCTCTCTCTCACTGTTTCTAGATACCGTACACTACTTTACAACTAAGGCCAGTGACCAGTGATCTGAATGATATCATAAAATTACACAAAGTCAATGAAATCGAGGTAGCAGGTCACAAAGTTTCCTCTACCTGCCGCAGCTCCCATTCCCTCCATTAGTCATCAGTCAGGTGATTTTTACCCTGTCACGTGACCGATCCGCTGAAGCTGCGCTGAGCTGCACAACAATTAATTGGCTTCATCAATGCTGCTAGTGTACATACACAGGCTAGGCAGCAGAACTTGGCGACTGCGGTAGTACTGTCGTTTATTATACTTAGGTCGGAAAATTTGCATCACTGTGGACAGGCATCATCAGTCCAGAGCATCAAGTTAGGTAATGTCGGGAATTTTTTTTGAAGTAGTTTCTAACCTTTTTTAATTTGAAGTTAGAAAAAAGGAGGAAGAAGTCTACACTACAGACATGACAGACAGTTAACTGAACTGAATTATTATTAAGTTAGAACTAGAAGTCTGAAGTCTATCATCGTCATGATCATTCACACAGTTTACATTACAATTCTAACTTTCTAACTTGGAGATGCCAAGGTCAAAGACCAGCAATGCATAAGATTTTAGGCAGGGAACCTTGAGATCGCCAGGCTTTGTGTATAATACATATGGTGATAGGGGCATTATCGTGAAATAGGAAACCACCGTTCACTTTGTAAGCAGCGCTTAATTCAGTCACACGCATTGGTTTCCTATTTCCACCTCCATTCTCTTTGTACACAAGTGTGTGCGTCAAATGAACGAGTGGTTTCCTAAACCACGATATAGCCGGGATAGGCTTAGTCCAGGGACGTTTAGAGGGTAAAAAAAAAACAAAAAAAAAACTAACGCTATTTTGTATTATTCTCCGTGACGTCCAGTGCTTTTACCCCCTATTTGTACATAGCAAGCATGTTGGAACTTCAAAACAACCCCTGGAAAATCACTTTCCCATGGGCCAATGACACCACCAGCCTTGTAACTATCGGCTGTGGTCATCACGAACCCGACTGGCAGTGACACCTCGGACAAAAAATCGGACGAACGAAAACCAAAATTTAGATATAAATCTATCGTAGGGTAGCTGGAAAAACTCACCGCTTGTTTATGTTTCCCCGGCGTTCATTGAAATGCAGATAGAAAATGGCGACTAACTTGCGCATGCGCATCGATGCGCGGCTAGATGCGAGCGATCTTGCAGACGTTTTCAAATAATTCACGGCGATTCTCACCATAAACAAGCGGTAAGTTTTTCCAGCTATCCTACGATAGATTTATATGTAAACTTCGGCAACATTAAATGAAGTAAAATCCAATGATTCAGATTCATTTTTTTCAAAAAGGTGGTTGGGCAGGAGAAAGAAGAAATGCAGCTAGGGCTAGGGCTGTTACCGAATCGCCGAACATGGCACTTCCGAACAGGACCGAACCGAACCGAACTCAAAGGCCAAGTTCGGAAGTTCGGCAGTTTATAATACAGGATCAATAATTCAGCCCTCGGTGAAGACTTTGTCCTGAATTAATTATGCTTAATGGGAGATACACCTTTGCTTTATTAAAAAATTAATACATACATTTACTAAAAGTTTTTCTTAAATAAAAGATAGAAAAACACTTAATACAGCTTGTGTCTCATTTTTCCTTTGATTCTGATAAATTTCATAATATTTGGCACCATGAATTCTAGTTGTTTTCCCCCAAAATCATGTTAAAAGCTTCAAAATATGCCCACAGATACTCACGCATTGTAATCAATCGTTAAAAGGTTGTAATCGATTAACAATCATGATCGATCATAGTACTAAATAAATATTTTTTTTAAAATTAGAAATAGAAAAACACTGCTTTATTGATAATTTCTTTTAATATTTTCGTTTCTTTCCTTTATTTCGATTTTTTAAAAAAAATTTCTCATTTTCTATTAATCAGTATATGAAAATTATCTTTCCCTTTCATTCAGAAAATAAAATAAATAACAAAGAATCATGCAATAAATGCAGTAACTATTTTTTGTCATACAAAATATATTTATAAGAAACAGTGACTTCCAAATGCAGTAAAGATAGAGAGGGTTCTGGTAGTCATTTGTTATCGAGGCTCACCCTTTTATTTTTTTTATACTGTATACTTATACTGTATACTGTACCGCGAACCGAACCAAAATTCGGAAATAAAAGTGCCAAACTCTACCGAACCGAACCGAACCTGAACATGGTGCTAAATTTACAGCCCTAGCTAGGGCGGGAGAACGGGAGATTTTGTGAAAATGGACTCAAAGTGGGAGATCTCCGAAAACGGGAGAGTTGGAGTCTCTGGGAAAGTGATTTTCCAGGGGTTGTTTTGAAGTGCCAAGATGCTTGCTATGCACAAATAGGGGGAAAAAGCACTGGACGTCATGGAGAGTAATAGCGTTAGCGTTTTTTGGGTTTTTTTTTAATTACTCTCCAGACGTCCCTGGACTGGATAGGCTGTGATGTCGATCTAGGCGTGAGAAAGAGATTTTGGGGGATGAGCAAGAGCCCCCAATGCGGGAGTCTCGCACCTTAAATGCATGAGACTTGACATGTACATCTGCTAACTAAGCATGCTATAATCATGGTCATGGTAGTGTAAGAATGTGATTCTAACTTAAATTTAAACTAAAGTTAAGTAGAAGAAGGAAGAAGAAGAAGAAGAAGAAGGAGGAGGTGGAGGAGGAGGACTAGTACTAGCCTAACAGAGGCTAAGGAGAAGGAGGAGGATTGACACCAATCAAGGAAACATGCATGATTATTTCTGCAAACTACATTTTATGTTTGCTACCATAATGCTCTATCTTACATTTTCATAAAAACTAATGATTATAAAATGGAATTTGAAATTATGGGATTTTTTTGATCGGAGACCTTACCTTGCTTAAGAGTCCCAAGCTTGTCTCATTTCCAACTGAATACGATGACCTCAAACCTCATTGGTATAGGCCTACCTACATCCGTCACAGGTAACCAAGCGGTGCAACGTTCAGCATTAAAAGATGGTGATGCATGATAGCTAATAGTGCGCTATATAGATGGCAGTATGCCTAATGTAGCACACACATACATGTAGCCCACTGAATCAGCATCAAGCATCACGTTTCAGTACTGCACCGATCGCTCCTCTGTCACTCGCAAATCAGAAAATATCGTGTCAAAGCAGGGTGTCCTTTTAATGTGTGGATTTCATGTTTTTCATTCAACATACCGGTACATGTACTGCTCTTTACTGGCCAAAGCCTGTTACCAGAATGCAGTCAAGATTTCTTTCTCAGTAAACTATTTTGGCATTTTCTCCTTTTCAGAACCGAGGAGATATGAAGTCATATACAGCCCTCTGCCTTTGCTTGATGGCAAACCAAGTTCTTTTCCATCTAGGACATGCCAAAATCAAAGAGAGGGACCACACAAACTTTGCCAGCAGTGTTATCGCGTCCGTGACCTATGACCCTTCTCAGGAGACCTTTGACATTGTGAGAGGCAGGGTTGATGAGGCCGTGGCTTGGGCAAACTTCACAGAATCTATTAATCAGACAGGGTGAGGGAATTCATTGATTTTCTCATTAAATCACTTATTACATTTACTACATTTAGATTAATGGGGGGAGGGGTTAAGGGTTAAGGGAGATTCTAGAAAATGAATGGATAATATCGGATATTCCACATGATTAACTACGTACATACAGTAGATTCCCCAAGAGTGCCCATTACTATTGGCCTTCAACTAAGTGATACAACCTCATTACTGAAGTTGAATTGTTAAAACTTTCATTTCTCGCAGGGTTAATTTAACAACAAATGCATACCAGTACATAAACTGGTTTTAGGAAAGGGCTACTGTTTAGTTTGGTGAAGCCCTTGTGTAGAGGAATCCTCACAATTGGATTTCATGATCTTTGCAGGCTTTTCTAACTCAAGAATTATAATCCTATCAATGAGCTCTGAAAATTGATCTTTCTTAATGTGAGAAATTGACAAACAACACTGAAGTTTAATTTGGGGGACGCAGGCATGATTCTACAAACTACATTGTATAATCTTCGTGTCCCATTATTTTCTGATGTAAAATAATAAATCTCATTGTTGTCATTTTCTGTCCAGATGGTCCCATCTGACCGTGACCACCAATGCATCATACGCTGACTCCATCCAAGCCTACGCTGCTGGCTTAGCCGAGGGTCATGTAACGAACCCGTTCATCTTCATGAACTGGATGAACACCATTAATACGTTCTGTGAGGACGAGACGGTCTACTGCCAGACACTCAAGACGTTCCTGACCACCAACTTGGAGTGGATGCAACAACAGATCAAGCTCAAGCCTCAGGATCCATATTTCCACCAGGTAAGGGTTGAGTTGTACCTTTTTAATGTTCTGATTTTTCTTGATGATCCCATATACTCTCTATTTATTTTTTTCTTCAAGGATTGTAGGATTATTAGGATTATGATTTGATTTGAAAGTAGGTTTGAGGTAATAGGGTAATAACTGCATTGTTTAGTGTAGGGTTGAACTCGGGAATTCCACAAATGTAAGAATTGATCAGGTTATCACAGCACATATTTTTGCTTACAGGATTCTGAGATAATTACCACCCATCCAGAAATTTATATCCCAGCCCCACTCCCTTCCCAGACAACTACCACTTGACAATAAATATCCTAGACATCTCCCTTTAGACATTTACCTTCTCAACAATTGCTGTAATCTCCAGAACGGGTGCGTTGAAAGGGTGCGTATTGTTTTGGTGGGTTGTTCTGTAGAATAATTTTTCTGATTAGAAAGATTTTTAAGAGGTAGCTGTTCTTTGGAGTTCAGTTCATGCACACATGTTGTGGTAAACTATGTTTTTAAAAAAAAGGCCACAGCTCTTCTTTTTTCTTTTAAAATATGGCCCTAGCAGTGATTTGATTTAGGGGGCATGGGGGTTTCAAGTTGATTTTATACTCCAGTATGTTTGAGCAAGCCTTTTACAGTTGGGACAGATAGTCTTTATGGGATGGTATACTTAGGGAAATTGTTTTGTTAATGTACAGTTTTGGTAGCAGTAATCTCACATTGTCCGCTGTGCATCAAAAGATAACGGTACAAATGTGAGATCATGTGATATTCCATTCATAATTTCAGGTGAATTTTGGTGTAAATTCCCGAAAGGAATGCAACATTATTGCAACACTTTGCCCCGCACTGATACCTTTTCATTCATTTAATATTCAACCTGAAGGGGAAAAAAATTCACATCTATATGTATCTTGCTACCTATCAGCTATGCTAAGAACAAAGAAATCACACAAATAGTTTTTGATTTCTAGTACCTGTAATTAGACAGTATTCATTCTTGTGGTTTTAAAGTTAAGGTGTCATAATTTTTTATTTATATTCAATTTTGTGATATGTAGAAGGAGCAAGAATTTAAATTGTCTTTCTCACGTAGATGCAGTGATGTTTCTTCTAACCGTCTTTATAATCTTTCCATTTATTTTGTTCTTCACCATTTAGCCTATTTTTTCACTCAGGGCAAATACTAAATTCAAACTATGAGAAAAATGATACTCACATACAGAAATTTATGATGTAAATATTACTTTGCAAATGTCTAATCCTGTGTAGATACGATCAGTTGTTTTTTTTTCTTTTCTGCCAACGCAGCTGAATCTCCTGCTACTTCAGCTATCTGGTCTAGAAGATGGCTATGCAGAAACTCCAGACCAACCAAAAATAGACCTGGATCCATTTGGATTCCTGTAAGTATGGCAACATGAAATCTGCACTAGGTCTTTATTTGTTTATAGTGATGTAGTCATGTCATAGAAATATTTTTTATGTTGGATAGAATCCTCTTGGTGTATTGTGGGTTAAAGACTTGTTACATGCCTCCTCACCCCCCCCCCCCCCTCCCATAAGAATACAGATATCATGTTCCAAACAACCCTTTTCTTCTGATATTGCTGATAAATGGGAAAGCTCACAAAGTACTTTTTGCCTTCACCCATACTATTCAGTTTGATCCCCTTTTTAACCCGTAGCACTGCAGTATCTGTTTTCAGTGACACTTCTCCAGCATCCTGTGATCCATACACTATGAACATCGCAGAGAAAAGAAAGCGGACAAAATAAACAACCCCTCATTCTACCCTTCACAATGGTTCTGGTAGTCAAAAGAACATCCCTTCACTGCTATTGTCTAAAATATGTGGAACAGGTGTCACATGCATATTCACCTGGAACTACATAATTAAACATAATAGCTGTGAAGGGATGTTCTTTTGACTACCAGAACCATTGTGAAGGGTAGAATGAGAGGTTGTTTATTTTGTCCGCTTTCTTTGTCCGCCATGTTCATAGTGATAATACTAAGAATTATTCATTATACATGAGCAGAAAGAGAAAAATTCACAGAAAATGTTGAGTCTATTTTCATAAGAGTGATTTATTTGTACCTAATCATTAAACTCTCTATATTGGCAACACTGTGTGAAATACACAATCACTATTTTCTCTTGTAGATTGTTTTTTTTTTGTTGTTAGATTTTGCAGTTTTCAATCCCATTGTTTATTTTTTCAACCTATGTCAGAATAGAAAATGGAAATGATTACTGCCCATTTCAGGAGGAATATGATACTGTCACTATTCTTTTCGCATGATTAAATTTTTCGCATAATTTGAACTTTTGCTGAGCCAACTAAGAACATATTCGCGGGTTCTTAAGTTTGTGCTGCGCAATAACTTACTCACGAAAGTGCAAGATTTGATTTGATATTTCAATGCATATGAAATTATGCTAATATTTTCGCTAGTTGTATTTGCTGAAAATAGCGTGAATTCCATGAAAATTAATTTACTGCAAATATTTCTGCATTTCCAGTACTTGAACTTCTGATTATCTTATCTCTTATTCAGTCTCTTTCAAATTGGTGGTGACATGGAGGATTTAGAGAGTGCCCTCGGTAAGTCGAAGAAGGAAAGATTGCTGGGAGACGGCCATTGTTCAGCGCTCATCAAGCTGTTGCCTGGCAACAAGGACCTTCTTGCATCACATGACACATGGAATGGATACCAGGGCATGCTGAGGATCATCAAGAAATATAACTTTGCTTTTCATCTCACAGAAACATCTGGTAACTTTAACCCATTCGTGACAGGAATTATTTAAAGCCTAATTTGATCAGCTTTTATTCTTTAAATTGGCAAAACCAACATTTTTCTTTTATTGCTACATTTTTCGTATAAAACATAATGTATCTGAAATAAATATAAATTGACAGAATGTATGATGAGAAGTAATAAAGTTGCCAATTTGTAGGGAAAAACAGTAATTTTAACATTTTCATCACATTGCCAATTTAAGGATTTTAATGCTTATTTTCCTTTCAAAAAATTTCAGCATCAAGCAACAAATATTAATGCAACAAAAATGGGCACAGTTTGTGTAGAATTTTTTGCTCTTTCTGCTCATGTATTTGGTATGATTTTTATGCCTCCGCCCACCGTAGGTGGTTGCCGGAGGCATTATGTTTTCTGGTCGTCCGTCCGTCCGTCCCGTTTTCGTTCTCGCGATAACTTAAGAACCGTTTGACGGATCAACTTCAAACTTAACTCGTGTATGCATATGGGAGGGACAATGATCTGATTAGATTTTGGAGTCTCAAGGTCAAAGGTCAAGGTCATAGAGCTGATAATACACATAAAAATGGCTCGTTCTCGCGATAACTTAAGAACCATTTGATAAATTGGCTTCAAACTTGGCTCATGTATGCACATGGAAGGGACAATGATCTGATTAGATTTTGGGGTCACAAGGTCAAAGGTCAAAGGTCATAGAGGTCATTATGTACATAGAAATGGTTCGTTTTCAGCATAACTCAACAACCATTTGACCGATCAACCTCAAACTTGGCACAGGTGTGCATATGGGAGGGACAATTATCTCATTAGATTTTGGAGTCTCAAGGTCAAAGGTCAAGGTCATAGAGGTAATAATACACTTAAAAATGGCTCGTTCTCGCGATAACTTAAGAACCATTTGACAGATTGGCTTCAAACATGGCTCATGTATGCACATGGAAGGGACAATGATCTGATTAGATTTTGGGGTCACAAGGTCAAAGCTCCAAGGTCATAGTGGTCATTATGTACATAGAAATGGTTCGTTTTCAGCATAACTCAACAACCATTTGACCGATCAACCTCAAACGTGGCACAGGTATGCATATGGAAGGGACAATGATCTGATTAGATTTTGGGGTCTCAAGGTCAAAGGTCAAAGGTCATAGAGGTCATTATGTACATAGAAATGGTTCGTTCTTGTGATTTAACTCAGTAACCATTTGACGGTTGAACAAACTTGGCTCATGTATGCATATGGAAAGGGCAATACTCTCATTAGATTTGGGGGTCACAAGGTCAAAGGTCAAGGTCAAAGATGTCATTGTATAAATGAAAATAAATCAACATGAAGTGCCATTTATTTCTGATCTGGTAATGGCGGAGGCATAAAGTTCGACCACGCGTGGTCGAAGATTCATCTAGTTAGTGCTTTGCATCAAAAGATATTAGGCCAAACCACAAAATGTGGACCTCTGTCATGAATGGGTTAAAGCAGGCCCCTAAAGCTCCGCCATTTTGTCCAGATCCATTAGAAGGCCGACTTCAGCACTCATCAATATTCATGATCAAAAATGAATAATTCATTTTGTAAGATGCTTCCAACTAGTAGCATTTGTTTGTACGCGTTATGAAATTACTCGCATCAGCTTACCGCATCCGCAGTGAATGCACAATAAATGCGCAACAAATGCGCAACAAATGCGCATTAAATCAAAGTGTCACAATTGAAAATGATACGCGCAGTAGATATGAAGAATACAGCAGTGTCATCAATATCATGGCGATAACGGGTGCTTATTGGCCCCTTCAAATGATCCGAAAGAGGCGGGCCTAATGCCATTCGCATAATATCTGTGCGTGCTGCTTTTTGTCTAGTTAATTTATTATATGTCTATGTTTTAAAGCCTCTCTCTCACATTGGGTGATTTCAAGTTTGGTGTTGGAGGTTGGTGTTTGTGTTGTGAGAACACCAACACCAGCCCCAACACCAAACTTGAAATCATGCTGGTATTGGGATTGACCTTGCAAAAAAGACGCATTTCTGATAGTCAGTGTTGCCTGCTGGTGTTGAATGTCGTCTGCTGAACTGAGTATCATGGTTCGTGTTGACGATTTGCATGTGATTTCCCCTTTCACCAACACCAGCCCCTAGGGATTTGGAAATTCATTATTTCAAGTACATTGTTGGTGTTGGTGTTGTAATCATTACATGTTATTGCTGCTTGTCCCTCGCGGGAGAGCAGAACAAGCTGATACTACGACCAATCGTCACATGTTGGTGGTTAAACCCATTTTACTGTCGAGATAACTTTGAACAATAATTAAAACCATATATTTCCTATGGAAGAGCAATATTTTTCCTCTTGGATTCTTGGAATGATTATGCCATTCGAATCCAATATGATGTAAGTTTATTAGAATTTCTGAACAAAAATGATTTCATCTCAACATTTTTCACCGTAGAGTATGACGCCACTCAGTGTGGAGCTGTCGATAAGGAGATCAGTATAGTCCATCTAAACTGACCGTCAGTGTTGGAGCTCGGTTCAGCAGCTTTTCCATGCTCTCAACACCAACACCACACACCGTACTTGAAATCACCCATTGTCATTCTGCTGTAAACTGCCTCAAAAAGTGTTTAACCCATCGACTACTGAATTCTCTCATCATAGTAGGCTTTATACGGGGAGAATAGTAGCCAGCGGGTTAAGAAAATTGAAACCTTTATGTGTGTAAATGAATGCATTGGGGTGGGAAGGAGGAAGAAGATGCACAAAACAAGGTGCCCAAAGAATTACTACATCCATGTGTGTGTTAAACGATATAAAACAGGTTCTAGAATCCAAGCATTCTGATTGGTCAGTGGACATCAAGTGGGCATACATTTTTCTTATCGTCATGAGCTTGCCAAAAAGTTCCATTGAAAAAGTGATGACAGGTGGCTGAAAAACGAAATGCACTGCTGAGATGTTTGTATAAACCTTATAGGTGATGAAGTGCGCATAAGTTTTGTAGCAAGGATTTGATTCCCATCACATAAAGCAAATAACGGCCTCCACGACTGTGATTCTTGGCAGACAAGTACAGTATTTGATAATTTTATTTTATTTTTTAAAATTTTTTTTCAGATGAAGTTGTTCCTGGCCAGACTGCAGCCTTTACATCAGCTCCCGGTATGCTGCTCTCAGGAGATGATTTCTACATTACCAACTCAGGCCTGGTGAGTTCACTACTCACAAAATAGTATATATATATGGAACTGTACAAAGGATATCTCCCTGCAGCTCTGATTGTTTGTCTCTGTCAGGAGAATATTGTTTGTTGGGTTGTACAAAAGTAGCCATGGTCTTGAGTGACATGTTTGTGTTATATCTGGATGACTTTTCTAGTACCGTACTGTCATATTTATTTTTAAAGTTGACCAATCGTCCATCAAATAATATGTATACTGGGTGAGTGTTTCATAAAGCTGTTTGTAAAGTTACGCATGACTTTACAAACTACTGAATGGGATGCTCAAAGTATTTCCTGATGTTTTTAAAATTAAAAAAAATGTTTGCAAACAATAGTAATGTTAATCTATGTGTGCATATTTTACCTTTAGCTGATGCGATTTATTATGATTGAGAATCCTATTCGGCTGGGCATGTTCCAGTCGTTTGTAAATTAATTATAACTTTAGGAACAGCTTTATGAAACACCCCACAGCTGCATATACCAGTATTATATATAAAATCTATTCGCAAAACTTTACCTTAAGACTTCATATGTAATTGGTTAAAATGTTTGAAATAAAGGATTATATTAAATACTTGTGTAAGACACGCAAGTCAGATATGGGTTCCTTGTCTTAAAAAGGATGTTATGTTGAAGATGCAATTTTTACCAAGCTCTTTAATACCTCATTGTTTTGTAGGTTACCATAGAGACAACCATTGGCAATTCCAACAATGACCTATGGAAATATGTGCAACCTACTGGTCAGATCCTTGAATGGGCCCGGAACATCATCGCTAACCGATTGGCTAAGAACGCTTCACATTGGGCAGACATCTTCGCAGAGTACAACAGCGGCACGTAAGTTGTTCCTATTCTCCTTGCTGATATCAGTCAGGGATGCTAGGTGAATGACATAGAAAAGCTCTCAGATTGGCTGAAAATAATTTATGAACTTTGTCATTTTTTGCATGTCAGTTAGAAAGACTATTATGGCTGAAAGATTCCATGCTATTAAAGGATTGCTCTTCAAATACCCTCATCATATTTGATATAAAAAAAAAATTTCCTGAAGTGTTTGGGCATAACATTCAGGTCGCATTTTGTATGTGGCCCCATGTACTCATTTCTGTGTAAAGTGTGTCCCTTTTGGAGAAAGGGAGAGTGAATTTCTGATGATCCCCAAACCTCACATCAGAAACCCGTATTTATGTGCAGTTAATCAACATTTCCCAGCATCTTGGGGACTGTTTCTATTGCAGGGTATTTGCAAGACCAGGGCCCCGTAACACAAAGCTTAGCGATTGATCATACAAGTGATTTTACGATTGATTGCACATAGTGATCAATGTAATCAATGTCATCGAGTGGGAAAACAGGCCTCTCATGGTACGGACGTTTGTGCCGCATGCTTTATGAAACTCAAGAATTTACATGGAACACTCTCTCTCTCTCTCTCTCTCTCTCTCTCTCTCTCCCTCTCTCTCTCTCTCTCTCTCTTTCTCTTCGCAAAACAGCTCCAGTCGGAATCACATATGCTTTGAACATATGAATTACCTGTTTTTGTCATTTGTTTAATTTGTGAAGGTACAACAACCAATGGATGATCGTTGATTACAACAAGTTTACTTCAGGACAGACCCCATCTGATGGACTTCTTGTCATACTGGAACAAATCCCGTAAGTTATCACAATGATATAGAGAGCTGTTGAAGGATAGTTCACACATGTAATGGTGGGGATTTTGATAGCATTTTGCTAATAATTATAGAATTAATCATGCTTGACCTGGGAGGCTTGTTAAGCGAACATCTTCTCAGATAACAAAAAAAGGCATCAACTCAGGGGCGACCCCAGGGTATTTTGATAGGGGGGGGGTAAGATGACCCATAGGTGAATTGTATTTATCCTCTATTTCTTCTTTTTTCTCTTCTTTTTTTTCCTTTTTTCTCTTTTTTTTTTTTTTTTTTTTTTTTTTTTTTTGATCACTTGAAAAATCATGGGGGGAGGGCACAATTGCCCCCCCCCCCCCGGCCGTAGCACCACTTCTGCATCAATTATATGGAAAAGTATTTCTAACACTCGCCAAATGATACATTCTTTTCAGACTTAGGAAATGTTTTATCAGGGACTTAGATTCAGCCGGAGGTTCTCTTTCTTTCTTCCTTTCTTTTCTTTTTGTTTGTTTGTTTGTTTATTTGTATTTTTTCTGTCAAATGATACATTCTTTTCAGACTTAGGAAATGTTTTATCAGGGACTTAGATTCAGCCGGAGGTTCTCTTTCTTTCTTCCTTTCTTTTCTTTTTGTTTGTTTGTTTGTTTATTTGTATTTTTTCTGTCTTTTTTTATGAAATTACTTTTGGTGGAGTCTTGCTGCCGTATTGAATATGTATTATTACATTTATTGTCATTCGATAGTTATTAATTGATCATTTTCTCTGGAATCAGGAATCAGTTCCCCGTTTCAACAAGAAGAACTACATGGGGGAGGGGGGCTGGAAGAAAAATAAATGTTGATCGGTATTCAACAGGTAGGTATAAGAGGATTGCTCATGTTCTTGAAATGTGTCCATTCTCATGTTGTATTATCTTCTTGTATTGTCTACTTGTTTCATTTTTTTTTTTAAATTACAGTGTATGATGCATGGGCTTCTTTACTCTGGAGTTTCACTCACGTTCTATCGCATGTTCTAACAGAGATTTTGTGCCCTTCTTTTGCTTTGTTTTGTTTGAAGCGGTACAATACATGCAGAAGACATGACATATTTCTTGAAAGAACACTCCTATTGGCCAAGCTACAATGTGCCGTAAGTATCCACCTCAATTCATATATTAAGTGATATATAGTGTGGTCATAGAATGATGTTGCATACTTCAAGATTACTGTAAAACCACTTTGAAACACCCTTTGGAATGAATGTAAGCTGGCGATATTATTGAATTGCATTGAATATACACTGTACCAGTGTAGATACGTGTAGGATATATTATCAGTGCTTATTGTAATGTTAAGGAGTCAAAAGTTCCTGACAATACCACAAGGGAAACATCAAGAAATACTGAACATATTACAGCAAATGATTATGAATTGTAATACATAACAAATGAATTAAAGATACTAGTTTCAGTTAAAAAGATAAAAACAACAGCAAAAAAATATATATTATTTTTCCCATTTTTTAACAGAGACTCTATTTATATTTCCATGTATTCAAATGTGTGGAGAATAGGCTTATGTCTTGTTACTTTGCTACTGTTTTGTTGTTGTTGTTTTTTTTTGTTCTGTTGGCGGCTGATCGTATCACATGTGCATGAGGCTTCACATTTATCTTGGTTTATTCAGGTTCTTTGTAGATATCTACGACAAGAGCGGCTGGCCTGCTGAGAAGCGGAAGTATGGTGATTGGTTCTCCTACAACAAGACAGCAAGAGCCAACATCTTCCGAAGGAACCAAACAGATGTGACTGATCTGAACTCCATGATTAAACTTATGAGGTAGGTGGTCACTCCTGGGGGGGGGGGGTTCACAAAGAGTTAAGTTAGACTTAAAGTTGCATTGAAATCCCTAGTTGCATGCTGTATATTACGCATCACCGCATTGGTCAGATCTTGCTCAAGGGACTGGCGCTATTGGAAAGCTTATCAGTGAGATTGCGCATTAAATATTGGATGCTCATTGGCACTTTGGCAGGACTCTAACTCTTTGTGAAATGCCCCCCTGGAAGGTTTTTCATCTTACTTCTTCTCACTTGTCTTCTTATCTCTTCTCTTCTCTCCTCTCCTCTTCTCACTTCTACATTTTCTTCTCTATCATTTTTCTCTTTTCATTTTCCTCATCGCTTCTCTTCCCTTTTTTTTTTTGTCTATTCTGTACTTGCCTCTTTTTCTTTTCTCATCTCTTTCTTTATCTCCTTTCCTTGTTGTCCTCTCTTCTTGTCTGTCATCTCCCTTTCTCTTCTCTCTTCTTCTGTTCTCTCTATTTCTCTCTTCTTTTCTCATCTCTGTACCCTCCATTCACATTTTATGTTTTCTGTTTTATCTCCACTTTTTTTTTTCTCTTAATTTCTCATCTATCTTTAATTTCAACTCTGCTTGTTTACTCTGTTTTCTTTTCTTCTTTTCTGCTCTCTTCTTTATATTCTATTCTCCTCTGACTTCCCTCCTTTTCACCCACCTTTTTTTTTCTTCTCATGTTCTTGTCATCTCTCTCTCTCTCTCTTTTTGGTTCACAAAGTTTTTTTACCAATAAAACAGCTGTCTCTTCAAGTAAAAAAGTTGGTAGCTTTACAGCAATGCATGAATCTTCCTATCTAGTTTATAGCGTGATAACAGTTCACTTATGCTATTGCACAAGTGAAGGGATGGTATGCTTTTTCATTAGTGTGTATGTATGTTTACCTCATCTGCTTCCCAAAATGTTAGATGTAACTTGTTAACCCATTCGTGACAGGAATTATTTAAAGCCTAATTTGATCAGCTTTTATTCTTCAAATTGGCAACACCAACATTCTTATTTTATTGCTACATTTTTCTCATAAAACGTCATGTATCTGAAATGAATATAAATTGACAGAAATTATGATGAGAAGTCAAAAAGTTGCCAATTTGCAGGGGAAAACGGTGATTTTAAACTTTCTATCACATTGCCAATTTAAGGATTTTAATGCTTATTTTCCTTTAAAAGATTTTCAGCATCAAACAACGAATATTGACGCAACCAAAATGGGCACAGTTTGTGTAGATTTTTTTGCTCTTTCTGCTCATGTATTTGGTATGAAATTTGGGCTCTGCATCAAAAGTTATTAGGTCAAACCACAAAATGTGGACCTCTGTCACGAATGGGTTAAATTACTGCAAGATTCCTTTACTGTAAACACTTATTTTCGCGCTGAGCGACCCAAAAACATTCGCGGGTTCTTAAATTCACGCTGCACAATTACTTAACTCGCAAAAGTGCAAGATTTGATTTGATTATTCAATGCATGATAATCATTTTTCCAGCCCTAGTTAAAGCTCAAAATGGTCACATTTGAACATGAATAATCAGCGCGGCTCCATTTATTATCTCACACAAACGCTGTCAATCAAATGCATATGGCAGACAAAGGTACACAAACATACTCTAAACTGAATTTGATCCAAACACGCATTTCTTCAGCTGAAATGCAGTTTGGCGTCACTTCAAAGCAAGTGTACTTTAAGAAATTGTGCTAATATTTTCGCGAGTTCTAGAATTCACGCTTGCTGAAAATAGCGCAAAATCTGTGAAAATTAATGCACCGCCAATATTTCTGTATTTACAGAATATACTAGTTTCTCATTCTTCAACCCCTTGTGGCAGGTATAACAACTATGAGCATGACCCTCTATCAGCCTGCGACTGTGACCCGCCGTACAGCGCGGAGAACGCCATCGCTGCTAGGTCCGATCTGATGCCAGCTAAGGGCCGCTATCCATTCTCATCCTTGGGACATCGGCTTCATGGTGCAACAGATATGAAGGTAACAACAGTGATATACAGGGGGGTGTTTCACAAAGATGTGCACAAAGTTAGGCATGACTTTAAGAATGACTTGAATGTGGAAAGCCTAATGATTTCTCAATCATATTTAATCACACGAGCTAAAGCTTGAATATTAAAATCAACATTATTATTATTAACAAAAGGTTTTTGATGTGAATCATAGTCTTTTCTAACAATTTAAATTATATTATGGGCAATTTTAACACTTTGTTAAAACAAGGGGAAAAACTTTGGGTAGTCCATTCGGCAGTTCATAGTTAAGTTCTTATTAAAAGTCATGTGTAACATTATGTGCAGCTTTGTGAAACACTTACCTGGGGGTGTAACATAAAAAATACAATCAATCTTACGATTGATATCAATCGTAAGTCTATGGCAAACCATGTACTTAAGAGATACAATTGATTGTAAGATTGATTGTATCTCTTTATGTTACACCCCCCAGGTGTTGTAGTTGAGTTGATGAGGATAGTTGATCAGAGTTAGAGTGCTAAATGCATTTAAAGATAAATTTGAGTTCTGGTCTTGTGATTACAGACTTGAAAGAAACCCCACTGTAAATATAATTACTCCTTGTTTTCTTTCAAAGGCATACTGTAAAAATGGAAATTTTCACACGATTAAATTTTCGCTCTCAGCCAAATTGAATACAATCACGATTTTTTAATTTTTGCGGACAGTTAAGATAACTGTATTCATGTGCATAGTAAGCAAAATATTTCCTGTTGTTTTGTTTTCCTGCAAGTGTCATGCTATGTGAAATGCGCAAAAATGTCAACACCGTCAAATAGTAAGAGCCTAGAAAAACCAAAGTTTCAAAACAATCAGGGAAATGTTGTAGTAAATGTAGTAGTAAATATTGGTGTATACTTTGAGGTGTCAAAATCACAACAGTGATAAGAAATCAACATGATCTTGCTGAAAAGCACCATGCACTGCACACAGAAATAGGTGTGTTGGACTAAACACCAATGTTCAGGTTAAACAACCAAATTTAGGCTATGGATGATGTAGGAATAGTAGTAGCAGTAGTAGTAGTAGCAGTAGTAGGAGCAGCAGTAGTAGCAGTAGCAGCAGTAGTAGTTGCAGTAGTAGTAGTAGCAGTAGCAGTAGCAGTTGCAGTAGCCATAGTAGAAGCTGTAGCTTAAGCAGTAGCAGTAAATTTTTATATTAGTCTTATTGTTTATTATCGTAATGACAACAGTAGTGATGAGAAAAAGACGGAGGGTGATTATAATATCAATGTCAATAACACTGATAATTGGGTCTTAAAATACATGTACTAAGCTGGGTTTTTGAAATTATTCTTAATCTTCAGGTGACCACAAGTTCTATGGTAAAGAGTCTGTCTATGGTAGCTGTGTGTGGACCCACAACCGATCAGCAACCTCCCTTCCAGTGGAGCAAGTCGGACTTCAATCAAACACTGCATCTCGGACATCCAGACCTGTTTGATTTCAAACCCATTACCGTGGTTTGGTATGATTAACATGGGAATGGAGAAAGACCATAAGAGTAAGAGAGACAGAGAGAGAGACAGAGAGAGATAGAGAGAGAGAGAGGGGGAGGGAAGAGAGGGGAGAGGGATGAGGAAGGGGGGGGGGGGTAGTTGAGAAAGAGAGAGAGAGAGGGGAGTAGGGTTCAGAGAGATTGGGGAAGGAGGGGAGAGAGAGAGAGAGAGAGAGAGGGAAAGCAGGAGAAACACAGCCCCCACACCCGGGGGGGGCACTCAGTATATTAATGCGTGGTGGGTATGTGCCGCAGAGAAGACCCCCATTTTAACACTCAAATTTCCGTTCCAAAGCATAGCATTTTTATCTTATTGAGAAAAAGAACAAAGAAAGCCATTCCAAAGCATAGCATTTTCTTCTTATCGAGAAAAAAGAAAGAAATCCGTTCCAAAGCTTCGCATATTTTTCGTTACGCCGTTCTGGCCACATTGATCCGCTACAATGAGCTGTTTGTAGTTCCGAAAACCGTTCCGAAGACCCTCCTCTTCACAATAAGCCCGTTCCAAAGCCCCCGTTTTTTGTCTCGCCCGCGGCACATACCTACCACTTTTGGGGTCGAGTGCCCCCCCTCCCCCCGGCCCCCACACAGCTAGAGCGGGACAGCGGGAGATTTTGCAAAAATGGCCTCAGAGCGGGTGAATTGGAGTCTCTGGTGTTTAGTCTATGTACTTCACACCAAGGGTAGACCATTATTTAGACCATTAACTTGAATGATTGTGTGTATATTGAGTATTCTTATGAAAATTTTGTATATTACTTACATGTGCAGTGTAATTTGATCAGTATCATTTTTGGACTTTCTTCTGATCTCTGAATTTGTGCATCAACATAAACTAGTTGTACTGCACTATGTACTCCATAATTTGGAATACCTTTGCATGGAGTCAGATGGCAGTTATTCCCACAAAGCTTTCTAGAAATCAGAAATTTCGCTGAATTTGACAATATTTGTCTTTGTGAGTGTCTAAAATGCATAATTGGTGAAATGTTTTTGTCAGTAAACCTATACTGCTGGTCTCTTTACAAAAGCTCTGTACATGTACCAATTTGCTTGAAATTTTGAAGTACTGTACATGTTATCATTTGTATTAGCTATATAGTCAAAGCTATATTTGAAAGTTTACTTATTTGTATCTTCAAATATGACTGCACTTTTGGGGCTTTAATGGAGAGATTTTTTTTTTTTTTTCTTGAATATGATTGTTCACATTTCCACTAGCTGAAATACAAGTCTGTGCAATGCAATGTAAATGTATACAGATGCGGAAGAGGTTGTGATAAAGGTTTGGTAATACTTTTAGCTTCACGTTTTACTTGCACACCAGTGCCAGTATTTGAGTCAATATTTGATTCAATCAGAATTTTTAAGTAATTTACTTAGTTTTTGGCTTGAATAACATACTTTAACCCATTCGTGACAGAGGTCCACATTTTGTGGTTTGGCCTAATATCTTTTGATGCAAAGCCCTAAAAATCATACCAAATACATAAGCAGAAAGAGCGAAAAATTCTACACAAACTGTGCCCATTTTGGTTGCGTCAATATTCGTTGTTTGATGCTGAAAAAATTTTTAAAGGAAAATAAGCATTAAAATCCTTAAATTGGCAATGTGATAGAAAGTGTAAAATCACCGTTTTCTCCTGCAAATCGGCAACTTCTTGACTTCTCATCATTATTTCTGTCAATTTATATTCATTTCAGATACATGACGTTTTATAAGAAAAATGTAGCAATAAAATAAAAATGTTGGTATTGCCAATTTGAAGAATAAAAGCTGATCAAATTAGGCTTTAAATAATTCCTGTCACGAATGGGTTAAAAGCCAATTGCAGTATTCAGTTGAATCTTTGGGCTAAACAATTTACCCCAGGTATTAGCCAGCTTCATAGCAGACTTTAGCAAATTACTTTGGAAGTCTTACTGGCTGGCATGTAGTTTTCACATAACATAAGCATTATTTGGGATGGACTTTATGACATCACAATGGTTATCTGTAGTATTCTGCCTGAAAGTTGGCTTTCTAAAGTAAAATACTAAAATGTAATCTGAATACGAGTTAAGTCATTTTACTAAAGCAAGTAAAATGCTAAGTGAAATACTTATTACTTGCGTTGAATTGAATACGGCCCCGGGTATTGAGAGGAAATGTTTCATTACATGTATATTATCCATTTCATGTATTAATCTCCATGTGCCTTGTTACACGTGGGAGCTAACTAGGAACAAATTTTTTTTTCATTATTACATGTACTGTTGAATTTCACAGATGAAGATAGCAAAGATCCCTTGGATTGAAATCTGCTTTATGAAATTTTCACAACCTGACATTCAAAAAATATTCTTGGCCATGCACAATCCAATCCTGGTTTGTAGGCACAAACACTGGTCTGTCAGAACATGTTATCGAGGTCTAAGTAGGAGACTAAAGCAGGTCAATGGGGATCGTGTACTATAGCTGCTCCAGACCATGGACATTCAGTCAGTAGGCAGTCTTGCTAGGCTTCTCACAAGACGCAATGCATTTAAATAGTGTCAGTTAGGGTCTGTGCCTGCAGACTAATCCAATCCAGTCACCCAACCCTACAAGACGACTCCACAAGATGAAATACCGGTAATACCTCTGGAAAAGACCTCTTTCAAACCTTCCTTTGCAAACTGTGACTCGGACAAAGCATGATTTGTTATTGTATAGTTGTATATCATATGTGTATGTGAAAAATTGTGTAATTTTTTTAACAATAAACCAAACATGAATTTGTAATAGCCTTGATTCTTAGTTATTACTTTTATGTATGACTGCAGCAAGAAGATGAAAGGAAGATTCACATGGAAATTAATGTATTTTGTGTTTCATAATGAGGTAATGATTTTTCCCAGTATAGTTGGCAGTTATTTCCCTTTTATATGCTTCATATGCAGTTTGCAACATCTATTTCTTGCATCAATATTAAACCACACTTTCTCTCATTTCTGCCACTAAACCGAAAAGGTGTTTCAACTACAATATGACAAATAGTGAAGTCATTTGGTACAGAATAATAATAGTGCAACAAATGTTCTGCATATTAAAATAGCTCCTCTAACAGGGGGACCACTCAGATACATTGGTGTACATGTGCACATGTGCATAAATGCGTAAAAAGGGATCTTTTTTTCATGCGTAATGCGTAATACGCGTTCCATGTTAAGGGGTCCTAAAGCGCAACAAAAGCCTTTAATTAATGAGGCCGAACGCGTTAAGGGAGTATATTTTCCATACCAGCGACAATATGTGAACAGAACATTTTGGGACATTTTCAGGGATTTTCAGCCTGATTTTATTTTCAGGAAGTGGTGCGCGCGTGCGACAGGGCGGGCGGATATGCGGGCGTTCACGATCAATAAAAAATACAGGAGTTTCGCACCCCTTTCCTTTTTATGTGAAGAATGTGTCAGTTCGCAAAAGGTGAAGAATGTGTCAGTTCACAAAAGGTTATCCTGAATTTTGGTCTATATAGGTTAGTTTTTTCTTGTTAACCTGTTTAGGGGGTAATATTTCAATCAAACCTGTTTAGGGGGTTTAGTTTCATGAGAAACTGCGCAAAATTCTTGTTAAGGGGGTGTTTTTTTCATTGAAGTATAAAACCAGTTAAAGGCATTGGCTAACTTTGTTAGTAGCTGATTTAAAAAATTCTCAAACTAAGATGAAACATGTGTATGAGTACTTGTATTTGTACTCAAAAACCCTGAAACCAACCATAATTTGGAATGAAAAAGTGTAAGTTAGACGCAAACGGCAATTTTATTGTCCTTCGCCTCACGAGACAATCACTAAGAGGACTACTTTGCTTGAATTTGAAAATGCCGTTATGTGCCTCCAGCCGCGTGATACGCCAATATACACACAGTACGGTAAGGTGAGTCATACGCGCATGCGCACTCATTCTGTGCAACCGACCATCGTATATTTTTCAAACATTGGTTCACATTTTTTATATTTAAAAATACTTCCTGTGGATATTATACTTTGAAACTTTCAGACTGGTATTTTTACACTATAACCCTTATGTTTATCCCATTTTCAAGTAACAAAACAAGATTTTTTTAAAATCATAACAATGTTAACCAATGCCTTTAAGGGGTATTTTTAAAACCCATGGACATGCATGTGTACACCAATATATCTGAGTGCCCCCCCCCCCTCCCCAAGGCTCCTCTGCTGAGTTGTGTATGCACTGCAAATTTCATTGGAACAAAGGTGCAGAATAATTGCCAATCGTCAACATTGCAACATCATACATGTACCATCATCACAAACATAAACTTGAAAATCACAGATTTGCCAACATCTTTATTCTGGGAATGTTTGGGGGCGGGGGTTGCAGACTGTTGAATAATAAGCAGCTGGTGTAATTATGCAAAAATCAATAACACACAGACATGAAGTCCCTCACTTCGGCAATACACATACATCTGTACATAAAAATATTAAGTTTCGGTTCATACATAGTTCATGTCAAAAATTTGATAAAGTATGTATATTTAATTACTTATCTTTACTGCTATCAAAAGCAATATACAAAAGAAGATCAAGAAAGACTGCAAAATCAACCCATTTTATTGTACATTTTACTTTTATCATCATGTTGTAACATTTACATGTTAAAGGCAAAGTCCACCCCAGAAGTTTCACTGTTTCAATAAAAGGAGTTAAATTTGGACAGCATTTTAAAACAGAATTGAGCAAAATCTGTCAAAGAATAAGAAAATTACACTCATTTACATTTTCTAGTAAATTACGGTTCTGCAAATTGGCAACACTGATGACATCATATGTGAGCAGCTCTCCGTTCACTTTGTACATGAAATTTCACATTTTCTCAATTTCTTGGAAGTTACGCATTTTCTAACCCCCATACTCAATGTATGTTCAGAAAAATTGCTTTTTACATAACATACTTTCACTATGGGGTGAGAAAATCTGTAACTTCCAAGAAAATTGAGAAAATGTGAAATTTCATGTACAAAGTGAATGGAGAGCTGCTCGCATATGATGTCATCAGTATTGCCAATTTGCAGAGCCGAGAGTAATTTACTAGAAGATGTAAATGAGTGTACTTTTCTTATTCTTTGACAGATTTTGCTCATTTCTTTTTTAAAATGCTGTTCAAATTCATCTCCTTTTATTGAAACAGTGAAACTTCTGGGGTGGACTTTCCCTTTAATGTCTTTCTGGCACATGGTCTTTGCGCAAACAGCTTTAAGAACATGGGGGGAAAAAATAGGAAAAGAGACAAGATACTGAACAATTTAGAAATTACTTTCCACAAAACATAAGAAATACATTTTCATACTAATAATATATTTTGAAGGGAAGGAGGTTCTGATTGCGACATAAACTTCCCAACTGAAAACTTGACTATATATCTCTGAAAGATCACTTATGTAAAGAAAAATACATGAATTTAAATTCCTGCCCTTCACAACAATCTTGAATGTCTTCACCTTTAAGTATTTATTTTTTCAACTTCTAATACTGGTAGATGAAGACTGTATTTTCTAAATCTCTTTATTCTTAGATAATACAGCACATGTTCCCGTGACAAATACAACTGCTCAGCCGGCAATTTATAAAACTAGCCAAATAATTTAAGACTTCAACCCTGGGCCCACTATCACATGTACGCCTAACCCTAAAGCCTTTGTTGCATGCGACCGATTGTGGAAACAAAGGAATGCAGATGACAATAAATGCACATATATGTTCCTATAATGCTAAAAATCGATCACGATGGACACTGTCCACATGATTCCTTCCGAACTGATGTCGTATCGAAAAGAACAAAAATGACTGGCTCACAAATTTTATGAGCAAGATCTGTTTCTGAAAATAATTGGTGACCGGGCAAATTCACTGTGGGGGTAAAGGTGGTAAGGGAGGCTCCTTGGCATGTATATCAATTAGCTCTGTCCTACTTTAACAACCTTGCAACTTAACGTTGTTAACAACTGTAACAACGTAACAACGGTACTTCGGTATATTTATCATTATCTCAGTATAACGAGGTCCTTGGGACCATCAAAATTACCTTGTTATAGCAGGAATCTTGTTATATCAGGGTTCAAAAACAATATAATATAAAGAGCTGGGACCAGAATATTACCTTGTTATATCTGGGCCCTCTTGCATAAAAAGTTGCGATTAAACACAGTTTAAAAAACTAAATCCAAGTCCCAAGTACAGTCCTACCTCGCTTATCCGGCCGCGTCGGGACCGGCACCAATCCTTATAAGTGAAATGGTGGAATATGAGAGTGGGACACGCAGATCTCTTGAAATAGTTTCCACTGTATACATGTCAGTCTTGGAGGTCTCAAGGCCGGCCTCGAGGCCGACTTTGACAGTCCTCGGCCTCGGCCTCATAATGCCGTGACTCGGACTCGTCCTCGGCCTTGAAGCATGTGGCCTCGATGACTCGGATCGAGGCCTGGTTCGAGGCCGGATGATTTCATAGAATCTGGTGAATTTAAGATTTTTTCAACATCTATTCACTATTCTTAAGTATTTTCCAAAATAATATTTCATAAAAAATGTAAATCCTACGATTGATAATTAAGTTGATAGCATGAAGCAAGTGAAAAACTCAAAGTACAGCGCTACGACCTACTTACCCATCGGTATCTCTAGTTGTAATTACGTACCATATGCGTATACCAGGCTCGATGAGGCTAGCGCTGCAACTTAAACTATGATTTCGCTGCTCTGATACAGCGTGCGCTCGCTAGGCACTAGAATTTGTACGTTCGAGCGGCACAGCGCATTGCATTGGGCAGCTGTATGTGTGTATACTGTTTTCATGGGTAATTTGGCCGTAGGGCAAACTTGGCAGTCAGCACTTCGGTGGAACTGTGTTTCTTTCTTTCTTTCTTAAAAGTATAAAATCCTTGTTTTGGAGATTCTTACATCTTGAAGTGTTCAAATTTAATAAAAATTTAATAATAATATCTCAATTAAAGTGTTTACAAATGTGTTTTTAATATGAGGATATTGCAATTAACTGAATTATTTGTGCGATTTTCCTCAGGCCGAATTCTCACTTGAGCATAAAACAATAGTAAACAAATGAGAAACGAAAACGTAAATTACACAAAAAACTTGCATTACACAAAAAATTCTGGTTAGTGAATCAATCTTTCTATTGTTATTTGAAATATGTACTGCAAAATCATACATTTTTTGGTGAAATATTTCACAAACATATTTATAATAAATATTCATTAAAGGTAATATGACTGCTTTTGTATTCTACTTTAATTTATGAATTTTCAAGAAAATATAACAAATATACAAATGAGGTAAAACCAGTTACGTGATCCCCACTGAAAACCAATTGGCTCTTGCTCCTAATTGGTCCCCATTCAACCAATTGGTCCAAATTGTTCCCTGTGAAACCAATTGGTCCCCATTGTTCCAAATGAACCAAGTGACAGTTGGTCCGAAGTGGACCAACTGAAACCAACTGTCCCATTAAAATCCCATTGGACCAATTGGGACCAATTGTCCCCATGGCTGGTAGGAATAGGATGTCAACCAACATCTAGTTTTGACCAATTGAAAGCTATTAAGACCCATTGGTGCCAATTGAAACCAATTGAACACCCAATGAAATTCAATGGGTGTTCAATTGATTTCAACTGGTTTTTCGTCTTGGATTATTTTAATTTGGTGACTCGGACTCAGACTCGGACTCGGAGCATGGTGACTCGGACTCGGACTCGGACCATGGTGACTCGAATACAAGACTGATACATGTACAGTATTCTGTCACGTGTGATTTGAAAATCTCATGGCATGAAACTTTTGCAAATTTGAGCCATTTGCGAGATTTGCGAAAGTTCCATGCACACACCATTTTTTTTGTTTTTTCGACACTCTACACTAGTTTCCCTCAAAATGCCCCACCATCAAAACTCGAAGAGTGTTAACGTTTGCTCTTAAGCATCTTAAGTAAAACCAGACCCAAGTTTTTGTCTTTCCAAATAGGAGGTAGTTTCAATACTGGCAGCAGGTCATGACATTTATTTACAGAGAGCTCAGCATTCACTCAATACACTATTACACTATTCAGCCTAGAACAATGGATACAGTCCACTGATCCTGTTGTTTTGGGCTGAATAGAGTAAATAGTGTAGGCAATGAATGCTAAGCTTCACTATATACAGTAGCCATCATGCGCTTAGGGCATTGATGAGTTCCTGGAAGTCGGTCACAAACCACTGGGCGCCTTCTTGTACCTTGGATCTGATCTGGTTCCCTCCAAATCCTATAAAGGCATCCTACGCAAGAACAAAAACAAAAACAAAAAGAAGAAAGAAACATCACTTTAATAATCATGACAGTGAAACCTGGGCATAAAGATCCCCAAAATGAAAACAAGAAAAGCGGTCTTCAAAGATAAACTGAAATTCTGGGGAGCGTTTCATGGAAGGACTTGTCGGATGTTTTATCTGACAAAGTCTGTTTTATCCGACAGCTGCCATAGTAACGATGCTTCTCAGCCAATAAAAATCAAGGGAAGATGTCAAATGACGATGAAACGCCCCCCAAGGGAGCGTTTCATGAAGAGTTTTGTCAGTGATTTTCACTGACTAATTTGCTTTCAGCCAATCAGATTGCAAGGATTTTCAGTAGCTTATAACAGTTATCACTGAAAATCACTGACAAAACTCTTCATGAAACGCTCCCCTGGTCATGCGATCAAAATGTGAAAGAAACTGTTCCAAAGGAACTGGGAGAGTAAGGTTAGTTGTATATAAACACGGGTGTCTAGTGTGAGATTTGAAGATTATCGAATTGATATGAAATTCACTTACTTTCCCCAAAAGGTACTTGCACAGTTGCACTGCACAAAGAAATGAGCATATGGGACAAACACAAATTGGGCAGGAATCTTACCCCCAAACTTTTTGGCTTTTTCTTGTCATATTTCCAATGAGGGCATTTGAAGAGCAATCCTTACTAGGGGTATTTTTACTACAATATTCTTCCTAACTGACATGGAAAGAATGAGAAAGCTCACAAATTATTTTTCACCTTTCCCAAACTCAAGTTTCTCTTTAAGAGCAGGTGGTCCATAGGCGCATTCACACACAAGAGGAATTGAAATTTGAATCGTGATTTGAATCGCGATCCAAATTTCAGTTTTACTGCTACCATTCACACGCAAGGAAAAAAAAAAATTTGGATCGCGATTCTAATCGCAATCAAGGGCGCCAAGACAGCGTTCTGTGCGTCCATGCTTATACAGTGCATACATCCTGTAACGTAACACACACTGCATACACTGCATACTGCACGCACAGCGCATCGATCACACACGCGCAAAGAATGATGAGATATATAAAACCGATTTTCTAACCGGGATTCCGTTCACATACAATGCACGGCAAATAATTTGGATTATTCTGAAAAATCGCACTTCTTACTGCGAGTTGAATCGCATTGAGAATCGCAGTTATTAGTGTGATCATTCTGTCCACACACAAAATAAAATCGATTTTCTAATTGCGATTAGAAAACTTTTTACCTTGTGTGTGAATGCCCCTCATATGTATAGGTTTCTTCAGTACATTCTCCAACAGGAAAAGGAAAACAAAAATTGTGTTCTAAACAGACAGGTGGTCTTTCTATACATGTAGTCTCTAAAGCAGTCTTGAATGTATTATGCTTTTATAACTTTTACAGCATGCCAGCGAGTATCATGACGAAACCTTTTGGTCTATACTTTTTCTATATATATATATATACGTCCTTAACAAGAGAACTAAGACGTAAACAGTTATTTCCTTTATAACATTACCATGCTTTTATGGCCTAAGTGAGTATCACACTAAAAAATAAGTGGAAAGGTAGCAAGCATGCATGCAAGCTAAACCAAATTTAATGGACATTTTCTTGGAGTCATATAAAAGCATCCTAAATGAGGAAAAAAGAAATGATGTGAATGGTCATTTCATAATTGTTTTTATAACCTTTAACCGAATTTGGAAAAGTATCAAGCAAGGAAATCCATTTTTAAAAATCAAACAACAACATAAACAGTAACTCTGATATTCCATGCCTATATAGCCTTTTATTAAAATCATTAACTGTATTAAAGCTAAAACACCAACAGCTGACAGGTTTGCTGATTATATACCAGTACATACTATCTGAGCACAAATCATTCTTCCAACTGACGTCCCCTCTACAACACCATTCTCAACTGTTCAGGAACACAGTTCACACAATATTCAAATTTAATTACATTGTTGCTTGTTCATAAATGTACTTACAGCTGGAGGGCAGGCCTCCATGTCAGTTGCTCCGTCTCCTATCATGACGAGCCGTTGATAGCCAAACTTCTCCTTCAGGATAGCCATGACTTTGGGTTTGCCTCCAGTGCTACAGGTGGGCTCGGACTCATCAAACGTCACATACTCCCCTGTGTGATGGATACCCAAGATTCAAACTAATGAGGAGAAAGGTTTCACACAATATAATGCTTGTGGTATCTGATCTTTATGACCTTCATATCGAGAAATGATACAAAAACACTTAACCCTATTTTGACTGGGCTATTTCACACCAGGTTTTCAGATCTCGGCTGCAGATCACGCGATCGTGGTGATAATTTGCATGCACATAGAGTTAGATGTAAGCTACGAGACTGTACAGTTAAATTTTCAAAAGTTGTATTTTTTCCATTTTTTAAATAATTAATTATGCAAATTAATGAGTAAAATTATTTTTTTACCTATAACTCACTAAAAGTATTTAGTAAAATGCTAATTTTTGGTGAAAATATTCTTTCTGACATTTCTAAGAATTATCCACAAAAATACTTGCCGTATCGCAATTTATTTCTTATGTATTTCATTGTTTTGAGAATTTCTTATGTATTTCTTTGTTTTTTAACCTTTTGTTCTTTATTGTTTTTTCGATGAAATTTGTCGGGGACACTTTTGCAATCATAAACAGCATAAAATTAATCAATTTATAACAGTGAAAGAAAAAATAATCATACATTTATGAATTTTTGCTGAAAACACAATTTGCATTGATTTTGTACACAAAATCACGTTTTTGAGCAATTTTGGGGTCGACATGCATGCATAAAAAGTCGTGCAGCGTCGTAACAGTATGTCCGATTTTTGCGAAAATGGTCTCAAAAGATGCGCAAGACTTGAAAGTAAAAAGTCAACAAGCAATGCGGTCAAAAAATTTTGCGCGGGGAAATGGTCAAGAAATTCGTTGACATAGGGTTAAAACAAACAAATTCTGAAGATCGGATAAATCAAAAAATTAAATGTCACTGAATCATCTGAAACTTGGGTGATGTGAATCGGTGGCTGCAGAAATTATTTCTGCAAAGGCAGAAGGCCATGGTTAGTGCAGAACGTGCATATTATGTTTGGTTAAAGCTCACAAATTTACAGCTTTCAGAGCAACAAAGAAACTGGAAAGATATACTATAATACAGACTTGTAGTGTTCTCATTGTGTCAAAAGATACATGAAATTTGGTAGTGCATCCATAATTTCTGGAATATGTTTAGTAACAAATATCAGTGAGAAACACAAGATCAAGGCCATACACTGCCTTAAGATTGGATCCTTCGGCTCCATATAGCTCCTCGGACAAAAGCACTTCACTGCACTGGACTGTGTCTTTAGCATACATGTACAATCCCCACAGGTTTTTACAAGTGTGTGTAATGCACGCTGGTGCTTTTTAAGTCAGTCGCCCAGTACAGTATGATTTTTTGCTGCTCATTTATTCAACATTGCACTTCAGGAAGTAAAAACTTTGCAGCGCTTTAATCGCTAGTACCTACGATTTTGTCAGAAAATACATATGACAACCAAGATAAAGCAAAGAAAGATGAGGAAACTGAGCTATTACCCCCCCCCCCCCCCCCCCCCCCCCCATCAGAATCACATCCCTCTACTCACCATCATAATCGAATAGAAGCTTATTAGCATAGATGTTCTCGGCTGGAATGTTAAGTTCCTTGGCAAAGCTCCTTACAATGCATGTGAACCCACCAGTTACCAGATAGATGGCCACTCCTCTCTCCTGTAGTTTACTCACCAGACTCCTACATAAACATATGGGGATGGGGAGGGGGGGGGGGGGAAGGAAACTAAAAATGAGGAAAACACATCCTATCATATCAAAAATACTTAGAACAAAAAAGAAAAAACTAAATTGTCAGGTGTTGCACAGGAAGGGTTTAACATTTCCGAAGAATACCATAAAAAATACTTTTAAAAGACTTCATATTCATTCATCGAAAAAAAAAAGAAGAATTCTTTTAAATGTCTACGTTTCTAACTTTCCGTTTACTAGATTTATTGAAAGACCTAAGGCTAAGAATCAAAATGAGAACTGTATATTAATATTGCACCTTAAATCCTAGTCTTTTATAACATAACGGTACAGATCTGGGACAGTAAGTAACTGTATCACATCCATTGTTTGAAATTTGTTGTTCTTGTAAGCATTTTCCTTCACCCTATGAATATTCCTGCCACATTTTTTTTTTCTTGCTAAGTTTAAAAAAGCATGTTTCTTGAAGTGGATTACTTAGGCAGTCTATTGCATCATTATTTGAGATTCTGACAATCAGTGCCCCTTGGCCAAAGCCAGCATCTCTTGGATTCCAACTTACGCCACTCCTTTGGTGAACTTGATCGGGGTTTCTGTGATAAACTTCTCCATGGTTGCTCTGCTTGGTTTGATTAGATTCAATCTAGCTTCTAAGGTTTCTTTGTAGCTCATTTGACCTCCCATTGCTTGTCTGGTTCTATTAATAATCATAGTAGTAATAATGATCATACATGTAATAATAATAATAATAATAATAATAATAATAATAATAACAATAATAATAATAACAATAATAATAACTCTAATTGCAACATTAGGGCGAATTCTTTTGTCCTCGGCCTATTGTTTGGATTCCCCTTAACGCACACTTGATTCCCCTTAGCACTCTCCTGCCATATTGTGACGAAATAAACCCATTGTTTGGAATCGCCCTATGGTAGGTTATAATGTTGTAATGATAATAATAATAATAATAATAACAATAATAACAACAATAATAATAATTATAATAATAATAATAAAATAATAATAATAATAATAATAATAATAATAATAATAATAATAATAATAATAATAACAATAACAATAATAATAATAATAATTACAACAATAATAACAACAACAATAATAATAATAATAATAAATGATAATAATACTAGCAATGATAATGATGATGACAGTAATCATAGCAGTGATCATCACCATGATCATCAGCATTTCTTTTTATGCCTCTAGTTACACATTTAACTCAAAACTTTCAGAATATTTCATAATACAACATTACATACATGTATTTTTTCAGTTACCATTATTACAATATGTAATAATTCTTCTGATATTGTTATACGTTCACCTTTTTCTTAAACTGCACGGTGAATTTAATTCAGATTTTGGGCTGCCATGTTCAGTGTTTGTAATTCAAATTTCAATTCACATCATCATCAACACTTCTAATAATTTTTTTTCTTTCTATATATGGTCAAACTGGTCTATTAAATTAAAGCTACCAAAGGAAACAGTGACGAGACATTTGCTCTTGCGATAATTGCTCCCCTCTTAAAATCTCTGAATATATAGAGTTAGGGTTAGGGTTGTGATAGGGGTTTTGGTTCAGAATGATGTGAGGATAAGGATTAAGCTGAGTGTAATGTTTGGGGTTAGGTTTTATGTTTTACTTAACGTGCAGATTTTCCATGGGAGCAATTGTCGCTGCAGCAAAAGTCATTGAACCAAGGAACACAAAAAGAAGCCACTGTGGGCAAGTAGTCTTCTGGACAAGTTATATAAAAATCACTTGCAATTAGAGAAGCCACTATAAATGACCATTGCAGACAAGCAGCCATTATAAGTCACCACTGTAGACAGGTAGCCCTTCCAGAGAGGTGGCCACATATGATAGCTGTGCTTAAACTTACAGTTCTTGGACTTGGTCACCGACTCCACAGAACTTGGCAAGCTCATCAATTGATTCATCCTGTATGAGAGTACTATCAACATCAAAGCATACGGCATCTGCTGACTGAAATATTTTCATTGTTTCCTCAAGATTTGCCATGGTGACGATTTATCAATTCAAGCGGCAATCTGAAAAAAAGTGAAGTAATCAGATTCATTTAAATTGATACGGTTTTTAACAAATAATTCATCCACTTCAGGTCTGCAATGAAATAATCCCCATCGCCTGTGGCCTCGGCTAACGGACGTAAATAAAGTGACGATGTCAGAGGTCGCGCTATTGAAATGAAAATTAGCCACGCGACCAGGGGCGTCGCTAGACTATTTTGAATGGGGGGGTGTAGAGGCCAGATTGCCGACAAATAATGCCACCGATTGCCGACAACCAACGTCGATAAATTCAACCGTATAAAACCCATTGAGGCATGTTCAATTGTGCACCTCTATCATATTTTCCTTTTGAACTATATTTTGTTCACCTCACTTGCCGAATGTGTTTGTTTTCCGAAAACATCCTGTATCTAAATATAATACAAGCGAGCGCAGCGAGCGAGGAAAAATATACACTTTCTTACGTACTTAAGACTGATAGTTCTTCATCAAACTACATGGTGGGCTTAAAGATATTTGGTCACCTCTCTGGCCTGATTCATTTGGTTTCAAAGACCATCCTAAATCTTAATATTATACGAGCTAGCGAAGCGAGCGAGGAAAAAATCTATTTTTCATGGTAGAAGTGACAATTCTTTATCAAAATACACGATGGTATTAACTATAAGATATCTAACTTATACAGGTACATTTGGTCACCTCACTTGTCGAATTCATTTGCTTTCCCAAATCCATCTTGTATCTGAATATTGTACGAGCGAGCGTAGCGAGCGAGGAAAAATACATACCCCTTTGCATGAAAGAAGTGAAAGTTCTTCATAAAAAATGCATGATGGGCCTTTTGGATATCTTGATTTTGGTCACCTCTCTTATCTAATTCATTTGCTTTCAAAGACTATCCTGTATCTAAATATTATACGAGCGAGCGAGGAGAAATATATATACTCTATTTTATGGTAGGTGATAATTCTTCATCAATATACACGATGGGCCTATAGCTTGCAAAATTTGTTTGCTTTCCCCAATCCATCTTGTATCTGAATATTATACGAGCGAGCGTAGCGAGCGAGGAAAAATTCATAATCCTTTTCATGGTAGAAGTGAAAGTTCTTCATCAAAATACACGATTGGCCTTTAAGGTACCTATTTTGATATATTTGGTCACATCTACCTAATTTATTTGCTTTTAAGACCATCCTATATCTAAATATTACACGAGCGAGCGCAGCGAGCGAGGAAAATATACATACTCTTTTTATGGTAGAAGTGATAATTCTTCATCAAAATACATGATGGGCCTAAAGATATCTAGATTATATAGTGTTCATCTCACTAGCCGAATGTGTTTGCTTTCCGAAAACATCCTGTATCTGAATATAATACGAGCGAGCGCAGCGAGCTAGGAAAAATATACATACTCTTTTTATGGTAGAAGTAATACTTCTTCATCAAAATACATGATGGGCCTAAAGATTTCTAGATTATATAGTGTTCATCTCATTAGCCGAATGTGTTTGCTTTCCGAAAACATCCTGGGTCTCGAATCAATTAAAAGTCTGTTTCTTTATTTCTAGACTACTAATTTAGAATCTAAGTTTGCAGGTAGATCTATTGGCCCAATGGCGAACTTGGAAGGTAGTTTGGCTAGTAACAGGGCAGGAGAAAGTGTGATTTGGGAACATATTTCTTTTGTTGACAAGCCGGTCTATACAGGGGCAAATGCACTCGGGTCAGGGCATTCAGTGAAATAACAGAATAACACCACTGAACGCCTCTCAGGCATGTCAGGGCTAGCTGTTAGTCATTGGCCCATCATGCCCATGGTTAGTATACCTAACCGAAACATCAAGTGTGAGTGGGCCAGAGCCTAGTCTAACTGTTATATTAGAGATGCACGCTGGCGCTGCTACAGCAGTCACCGCTTTGCCGGTGTCTGAGACAGTCATGACAGTGTGAGCAAATTTATCGGCACTGCATTTCTCCATGAACTTAATAAGCAGGGCCGGGTACCATTCTACTTTTAAAGTGCTCCTGAGATTAGTGAGAATTGTACAAAGATAAATACCGTACATCGGAAAAACGACTTACAGGCTATACAGCTTTAGATCAGATACTTCTGTTCCAACTTCCCAGTAACATACCTCTGCATACAGCTAGCTAGCTATTACACGCACACTAGCTATATAATTTTGGATCCGCGATATCCGCGCGCACGTGTACTCAAACCAAACAAAATGCTTCTATTTATAGAACGCCACATGTAAAACGCACTCCAAAAGCATTATATTAAAATTCCTTTTTTTCTCTCTCTCTCTTTCTCTTTAATATTTAAAATGATTTAAGAATCGAAACATTAATCATAATTCTACGAAAAGTTTCAAACGTAAAGTGGAATGTCAAAATATTAAGTCTTTCAGATATCTCCAGTTTCGGGGGTTCTTGCTCATATGTAACTGTTATAATTATAAATATTTATATGTACATGTATTCTGCCTTCCCCCTTTTTTTTTTCCTTCTTTTTTTTTTCTTTTTTACTGATCTTCTTAATCATCTGTAAATATTGTAATTTCACGTTCTTCTTGTAAGCTATTGCTGATATCCGTTTGTAATGATTGTATGATGTATTTTTAGAAGTCTTTTAGATATCTCTACTTTAGTAATACTATTTTGTACTTTCTACTTTCTACTTTCTACCAACGAACGTAGAGGGCGTCAACACTTTTCAGTGTTGCTATAAGGAAGGTTCACTTCATACGCGCAAGCAGTTGAAGTGCGCGCACATTTTGGTAGTCATGCAAACAAAACCTTAAATTGATATAATACAATGACGGAGTAGTAGCGACATGAAAACAAAAAGAGGAATTATGACAAGATTAAGATTTTTTGAATTATAAATAAAAATATATATTGAAGCCATAAATTATGCAAAATAAAATTAAGTATTTATGACCTTGAAAAATATGTTTCTAAAATCTATAATCCTTCAGTAATTAGTGACCACTGTTATCAGTGATTTTACCAGTGTGCTAAATTCATGACGTTTTTGCCCAGCTGATTTTGTGACCACACGCAATGCATTTCGGGATAGGGGGTACCTCTCCCTCGCTGCGGGCGTACTACTGAAATTGAATAAAATCTGTGCGCTGATCCATCAACATGCAATATCAATATGATGCGTCGTCTGCTAAGCTTTGTTTACGGTACGGTATAGCTAGCGCCTGCCCAGGCGCCTGGGTAACGTACAGAGGGGTAGACTAGCTCCCAGCACTGGACTTACGTACCCGAGGACGTAGAAGCGCTGACAGGGCATGAATTTTCCATACTTGTAATTTACTATAATGACAAAAAAACAACAAACGAACCGCTACAACAAAACAGACGGCGAATATTAGGGGCAAAAATTTCGACCTTTAATTAAAATCCTTTTTTTTCCCAGCCTATCACTGATTTTGGTTATTTATGAATTCATCTTGTATTTCTTACCCATTTATTCAAATATTTACCAATTCGATCTATTTCAGGGTTTTTTTCATGACATGCATGAATGAATTAGTTAATGTCTTTATGAATTTATGGATTCATTTATCTTGATTTGATTATTTTTTTTCGAGGAGAGCAGAGTTAATTTGAATTTGACATCACCACCACTTCTATTGAGACCTCATGTGTCATTTTAACCTTCTCCAACAAGGCTGCCGGAAAGGCGAAGGAGGTAGGGTAATTCTCATTAAATAGGGAACATCACATCGAATGATGTTGATACCCCTCCCCCAACTCAACCTCTTTGGAAACTTTTTTTTTTCACCCTTTCTCCCTCTCTTTATTTTCTTCTCTCTTCCTCCCTCAATCTCCCCCACTCTTTCTATCACCCCGACTTTTTTTACTTCTCTCTCCCATTTTTATCAAACCTCACTATCCCAGGTATTTAATATTCTCTCTCATCTCTCATCTTTTTTTTTTCTTTTGCATACTCTTACTCGCTCATATTCTGTTCCCAGGCTCTTTCGATCTACGATTCAATTCATCCAAGTTACGCCCTAGAATAAAAGATAGACAGGTATAATTGTACATTCAATTATAAAACTATTTTTTATTTATTGTGCTTTAAACATCATCAAGGCTACGACTGTGCTTACATATTGCGAGTTGAATTATTCACTGTCACTGACTTCATTAAACCCCAATTACTTGTACAATTTAAAAAATCAAACCAAGTTTAATAACAGAAGAATAGGGTACAATAGAAAAGGAAGTATTTGATGTGAAATGGCAGTTTTTGTTTCGCTTTTTATGGGGAGCTCCCTTGGCTCAAATTGGTTATTTAGGTGTTATCAACTCAATTTCAAACCGATTTCAGTAATAGAGGTTAAAATGGTCAGCTTGATAAGCTAACTGATGCATTGTCATTTCATTTCTCACAACTGACCACTATCATTTTATGGGATCTAGTTATTTTCATACATTTATATTTCAAAAGGTAAGAGAGAAAGATACATATAATACAGTGTATGTATAGTTAAGAAAAAAGTAAAGCAAATTTCTAGAGTTATTTAAAAAATTAAATAACTTTCAGAAGACTGAAGAAATAATCACAATAATATAAGTATCATAATACAGATAATTAATTCTAACTACTGTCTCACAAATTAAAATAGTTTGTACAAATGAAGTGAAGCACTGAACAAATTTCCCATCCAATCCAACCCAAAGGAAGAACTGACCTAGAACAAATCTGTTTTCCTAATCAGAGGTGCTGTATTTTCATGGGAATCTGACATTAAATTTCAAAGTATAATTAGCTTTGAATTTCACACATTTTAAACTTATAAATCTTACATTTGCTGAATCTCTTACACATCTACATAAAAATATTGTACCCCAGAATAAGTATTACTTGAGTTATAAAGTATAATATATACACAATTAACATCAAGAAGAGAAAGTAGGAAAGGTACGTCTTCATGCAAACCCTTAGTTTATTAAGAATGCACTTCTAAATTCAATACTACAGACATGTTAAAATGAACAAAATATGATATTGCACAATTAGGAGTATGGATGGAAGGTGATGGTCATCAGTAGATTATGGTTAATATTTTAATCATTTACATGATTGGAAGCAATAAGTTAACGTTAATACTTAAACACATTTTTCTCTGATTATTCAATTTGCTTGAAAAGCAAGTAGGACTTGACCTAAAAGAAATAAAATCTACCAAGCATTTTCTGAACAGCATCTGGTTCAGTATCAGCAGTTCTTTACATTTCGGACAAAGGCCGTGATGTGCTCTGTTCTTTATAGGTGGTGAAGGGTGGCATGGCAGGTTGAGACGTGAGCAATTCTTTGATTGTCTAGGGGCTACAGGATTTTGATCAACAGAATCTTCTGAAAAGAAAAAAGAGAAAAAAATAACAATAACAAATACGTTTTGTTTAAAGAAGTATAAAAATAAAAGTATTTTTGCAATAGCTCAAAACTAAAAGTACAAAGATTTATAATTTTGTAAAATATATGAAAATGCAAACCTACATGACTTAAACAATTAAGTGATTTTTATGTTGAGGGGGGATTTGAAAATTTTAAATCATACATGTACATGCAATATCCTTGTTTAAATGTAAATTTTTGTCATTTGGTGCAATCAGGCCAATGGTTAATTTTACTCAACTTTCACTCTTCTGAGGGGGGATATGAAAATTGTTAATCATACATGTACATGCAATATCCTTGTTTAAATGTAAATTTTTGTCATTTTGATCCAATCATGCCTATGGCTAATTTTACTCAACTTTCACTCTCTGATTTTATTCAATTTCCTTAAAAAGAGGGTAGGAGCACATAAGATCAAACTTGTGTGTGACTGTAGGCTATCAAACATTCACCATTGCAGGGGTCAAAAGCAAACAACAAAATTGCTCTAAGCAAGATATAATTTTCTTAAATTTGCTAGATCAGGGACTCTTCAACTCTTAATGTGCCATAGATTTGGGATTCAGACTTGAAATTGAAATTTTAAATAATTCTTTTCCTCTCATGTATGAATTATTGAGCATACCAAAATGCAGGCCAATACACACAAAAGCTATTGAAGCTTTGGCCGGCGGTAATGACTAGTCAGTAGCAGTTTAAAAGCTAATGTGGGTAGGACTTGACCTAACAAACATAAAACCTACCAAGCATTTTCTGCCCAGCATCTGGATCAGTATCTTTAGCAGCTCTTTTATTCCAGAGATAGGCGACAATGTTCTCTGTTTAGATGGTGAAGATTGGCTGGGAGGTTGAGCCATGAGCAATTTGTTGATCTTGCCTGGGCATAGGGGCTACAGTAGTTTGATCTTCAACAGACTCTACCTTCGTTACTGAAAAGAAAAAGAAATAACATTGTCCATGATGGAGATTTCTTCAAAATTTTGAAAAACAAGACATAATTTCATGTTCAAACTTTAAATTTCATGTGAATGGCATTCAGAGGTTGACAAGTCTTGCAAATTATTTGATTTTTTTTTAATTATCAATGTCCATGACTTTAGATTTTTTTTTCCAGATATCATGTGTTAACCCTACAAAATTTCAAATGTAATTTTCACTTTCATTTCATATCACTACAAACCACATCAAGATAAAAAGGTATTTACAATCAAACAATAACATTGTACAAATCAATTGGAGGATCCTTACAAGCAGGACATAAGTCATAAATGGTTAGTCTCTCCTATCATAAAAGAAAAGGCAAAAAGATCTGGTATGTCTGGCCTATAAAGTTATGGCTATGTTACTTGTGGCAGCCCGGAAGCGTAGCGTTCCAGGGCTAAGTCTAGATCTACTCAAGACGAGTTAAATGTTGGTGCTGTTACCCAACCGGCTAACCCTAAAAGAAACTTAGAACATTTTTAGAGCGGGCATATTTCACGATACTGCTGGCAGTTTTAATGAGTTATTGGATTTGACCACAAAGATATGGCCAAACAATAAAGACTGTCTTGATTGACTAGACTTTTAATTTGGGCCCAGAACGATCGGAAAACGGGCCGAAGTAAACTTCGCACACATGCGGACAGCCGCAGGGGGCTGCAGGCACAGGCGCAGGTTGGCAAAAATTAATTTAAAGTTAGGTTAAGCTTAGAATCTAGACAATAATTTGCATGCAGACAGTCGGTCCCTTAATTATTCCCTTCAATTGCCAAATTTGATCAATAATCATTTCAAATAAGTAAATCTAACATTCCATTTCATAATTCAAATCATACCTGGTCCAACTTTGTTCACTTTCACGGACTCCGACGAGGCGGTCATTTTTCATCGCATGATGATAGCCGACTCGCGACATCGACAGTACAGTATATACACAGTAGCAGAGTGGATCTATAGTAGTAGCAGCGAAATCTAGCAGAAGAACGTTATCAACCTCACATATCTATATTATTGTATCAAAAAGTAAGATTATAAAATTATCGCTATTTTAGCTTTTTTTCTTCCTTAAAATAAAATAAAAGTATGAAAACATTATTTGCCATAAGATTTCATTTCAAGTTTTTTTATTTAAAAGTGGTAAAATTTTCAAATAGAAAAAAAATCAACTCTACAATCTACTAAAAAACCTCTCTGAGAGAAAATCCGAGAAAATGATGGTCACAAAAAATAAGCGCAGTGAACCTTCCTTATAGCAACACTGAAAAGTGTTGACGCCCTCTACGTTCGTTGCTTTCTACTGTCAAATCTTTATACCGAGTTGCTTTCCGTACACAATTAGGGGCTTCCCCTTCCCCCAAGCAAAGCTGTACATAGAGTGTGTTTTCCGTATCATGTAACTCCATGACTGTACTCCTCATTCCCCAAGGCAAAATAACAGTGCCCGTTCTGTCTACTCTGTTTCGTAAGTGTAGGGGTGTAGGCCTACATCTCTGTGAGCTACACAGATTTTCAAATAATACATATCCATCTTTTCTACACGCTTAATAAATCCATAATTTTTAGTAGTACAGTCTTCATTTATTCAAGTGCATTAAAGTAAATTGAAATACACTGAGCATATGAAACATACGACAAACCAACAAAAACAAACAAAAAGTAAAGAGAGAGAGAGAGAGTGAGAGAAGATAAGATACAAAGAGTAAATGTGTACAAGTGATTACAGCACTTGTATAGTAATGGACATGAAATGGGAAACTGAAAACAAAACACAAAAATAAGCAAAGGATCTGTCGAAATTCTTCCTTGCTTAACTGTTTATGAAAATTATATTTCATTTTCTTTTGCGTCTTGTTTTGACCAAACTAACCGAAAATTCCAATCAAAGTTTATATATATGATTAATCACAATGAAAAGTTTGAAAATACATTTTAAATGAAACAGTATACCAGACAGGACTTATAGGGTCTACACAATGATAATTTTATAATCTCTGTAGCAAATTCACCGTTCAGAACAAAAAAAAAAGAAAAAATATTTATTCAAAAGATTCTAAAACGACATGTTCACATAGTTGTAAATATATATTATTAATATACAATTGTAAATGAGCAGATTAAGAAATTGTAGAAAAGCACTTAAAATGTGTTAAGTAAATTGATCAAACATCCAATTTCAGATAATGAACTATTCCATAATAACAAAATGTTCATTTTTATTTCACTGAGAAGGGAGTAGGCCTAAATCACTTGCGACTGTCAAGGACTGGAAATGTATTTTCATTTTTGGTTTTATAGTGATGGGGCGTGCATTTTGTGTCAGAATATTAAAACCATCTGGTAGGTTAATTTATAGGCTTCCTAGAAGGGTTTTCTCAAGTGCCTTTTTCTATCCTGACGGGCAGTCAATCAGGGCGGCGCCAGGGTATTTTTGATAGGGGGCAAGATGACCCATAGGTAAATTTATTTACGTTTTGAATGAAAAAAAAATGGGGGTATTATAAAGTTGCATGACCCAGCCCTCTCTTTTCCCATGCTCTTCTTTCTTCCTCCTCCATTTTTTTCTTCTTTTTTTTTTCTTCTTTTTTTTTTACCACTTTAAAATCTAAATCCCTAACTGTTTCTTGTTTCCTCATTGGTATGGTCTAATCTCTATCAAATCAGGCGGGGGGGGGGGGGGTCATAAAGCTGTTCGTAAGTTACGAACGACTCTACGCCAGTGATGGAGTCGAGGCCGGCAGTTCCGAGTCACGAGGCCGCTGGATAAAAATTTCTCCCATAGACTTTGTACACGTGACTCGGACCGAGGCCAAGGCCAAGGCCGGCAAAATGTGGCCTCGACTCCATCCCTGCTCTACGCACGACTGGTATACTTTCTTGTGCTACATGTAAATGATAGAGAAACTGATTAGCACGCAAGAAGGTATCACCAGTCGTTCGTAAAGTCGTTCGTAACTTACGAACATCTTTTTGAACCCCCCCCCCCCCCCCCCCGAATTGTGTAATTTGCATTATTAAATAAATTGGTTCCGGAATTGCTTTCTCGCTAGATCGATTTATTGACAATTGCGATAATTTAGAGGCTGCGTAAAAATCTCAGTGATAACGTTTTATATTTATTGCCCTGCCACTTTCTATCTCCCCTTGCTGCCTGATAAGCCACCTATGAGGCTATGTGGCCGTGGCTATGTGTGTGAGCCATCCCCTCCCCCCGTGAGGGGGGGGGGTCTCATTACGCGGCTGCTAGCTGGTGCTCAGACTATGTCTATCTAGCTTGGAGATATGTGACGACATTTTTTCAGGGCCAAGAGGGGTTTGGACTGGTGTCCCATCCTCTACCCCCTCCACAAACTGCCCCTGCAAATTAATAATCATTGGCCTGAATTCACTGATTCATCGTATACTAAGTACTTTGGATTCAAATACGTGCGCGTGCGCCTGGCCCCCGCGCGCGCGCGGATGATTTGCGAAAATTGAATTCTTTGAAGGCTTACTTAGATCTAGGCGAAGCGTGTGTTGAGTGAGGTAAGTAATAATATCCATACTATTTCGTCGTTTCTCTATAACTTTAATTAGTTATTTTTCTGCTAAACATGGAATATTGAGTGTAACTGTTAAAGTTCTCTTGGAGCATTCACTTTCTCGCAGACGTTACAATTCTAATGACGTTTAACTCGGCCTGGCCAGCCTACGGCGCTGTGGGGCTAATATGAGTGTGTTGTGCAAGAGAAGCTAAACACCATGACTGCGAGAGCTCACCGCGGCCGCGGCGGCGGTCACTTTGCCTGGCCTTCACTTGGCCGGTCAATGTTTCAGCATGCAATGCGAGCAACAGCTTTAATGGCCTAGGGCCCGGCCCACCCGTAGCCGTAGGTCAAAACAGCATTTTGAATAACGAAACTAATTGCTGACGCGAACACAAAATACATTGACTTAGATCTAGAGTAGATCTTCTATTAATAATAGAGGAGAAAAAGGGCAAGAGCCAAAAACTAGTCTGGGGACGTCAGGGGAGTAAAAAAAAAAAAAAAAACGCTAACGGCGCTATAGTAGTAGTATTAGTCTACTCCCCATTGACGTCCAGAGACCTGTTTCTGGAAATCAACGCCAAGTTCGTCATATCTTTGCTATCTATCCAACTACGGAGATGACTCTAATCTTGCTAAACCGTTTCACGAAGAGCATGCTAGCTAAATATCTCGTGAATCGATGAGGAAATGTGACAACAATCTAGCCTTGCTCACAATCACACATATATTTTGTAAAAAAGAAATTATCAGAACTGCAATTATATGAGTGAACTAGTGAGGGCAAAGATTAGAAATAGTAGCACTAGCAGGGGGGTATAGACGCAAGATATTTTCAAAGAAGGCAGATTGCACCAAAGAAAAACTTATAAAATTCTGTTTTTAGTAATTAAATTCATTGTCGTTTTGAACGTTAGATGGGTGTCCCCGGGACACTAGATTTGCAAAATAAACCCTTACGTTCATGATCGGAAAAAGGCAATTTAAAATATTCATCCAGCGTCATGTCTTGACCAAAATGTTGATATGCATAATTTGGGCAAATTACAAGCTAAAATATGTGTCTTAAAAAGTATTTTGTTTAAAAATCTTCGATATAAATTATCTTTGAATAAATATGGGTCTGAAATCTACAGACTATCCCTTTGACTATGCCTTGCCTGACGTGGCAGAATTATGTTCTTTTATGAGATGTCAATCACGGGAGAAACCCCCTAGGAAACGTTTTTTGCAGATCGTTTCATGTGAAACATGAAATACAATATTTATACATGAGCAAGGATGAATTACTGATTGCATGAACCCTTAGAAAAGATAGATTTGAATTGTTTTTTTTAAATCTATGTAGCTTCCATTTTGGCCAGCCATAATCTACCAAATTAGTGGCATGTGATGGCGCTGCATATCAACGAAAAAATATATGACAGGGTCAGAGGCGTCATAAGTTCTTAGTCGGGATGTTGGCGTTGATCTTGGCAAACACAGCTTCATGAAACACGTAGCAGACAACTAGCCAACTGGCGGCGATCTTAGCTGAGAAATTGACTTATGACGGTTTCGAGAAACGGGCCCCAGAGCTTCTACCCCCTAGGTACATAGCAAGCATCTTGGCACTTCAAAACAACCCCTGGAAAATCACTTTCCCATGGGCCAATGACACCACCAGCCTTGTAACTATCGGCTGCGGTCATCACGAACCCGACTGACACATGGAACTAAAAATCGGACGTACGAAAACCAAAATTTAGATCTAAATCTATCGTAGGGTAGCTGGAAAAACTCACCGCTTGTTCACGTTTCCCTGGTGTCCATTGAAATGCAGATAGAAAATGGCGACTAACTTGCGCATGCGCATCGATGCGCGACTAGATGCCAGCGATCTTGTAGACATTTTCAAAAAAAATTAAGGCAATTCTCGCCGTAGATCTAAATTTCGGTTTCGCCGATGCTGATTAGAGTAGAGCTTAACCGATATTCGCATCGGAGATCGGTGACTGCCGATTCTTGGCTGCACCGGCTAAACATCGGAATCGGTAAATATTTTTATGGCGAGCAGATGCGGAACCGATGCAAGCAACAGATGTTTGGCGGTTACAATCACACTTAGACCCTATGTTGTTTTGTATTGCGGGCGTAGCAGACGGTATTAAATTTTTTTATTGTATTACTCATCTCTACTGTAGCCGCGCTCTGTGGAGTGCGCTGCATCGGTATCGGAATCGGGCCGATGCGGATGTAAAAACATCGGGGATCGGATCGGCAGCAAAATTCCATATCAGTTAAGCCCTAGATTAGAGTAAGTGGGGAAAAATGTTAGTAATTTTTGTATGTAGTGTTTAGAATTGTTTCAGCATGTCCTTCCTTTACATGGCAATTGTTTTTTCATCAAGGCCAAGAGGGCAAATGTCTTTCAGAGAGATAAGAAAAAAAAAGGGAAAACATGGAAAAGGAAACACCTGTACAGCAGGTTTTTTTGGCACAATATTTGGTTCCAATTCATTCAATTTGAAATTCACTGCCAACAAAGCAGAAAGACACATACATGTAACTATCATTTTCATGACAGGCACGCAAAGTTGGTCATTCACCAACAGTCACACACACACACACACACACACACACACACTACAACTTACAATTCCAAGTCGACTCGAAGGCGAAGCATTCGTCAAACACTACTTTCCTATTGGCAGCAATTTGCATGCTACAACACGTCTGTTGTGCGAGGTTAGTATAACCGAGCACCGGCAGTGTGAGTGCGGTTACACTAACCTCGCACAATAGGGCCCTGTTTCATAAAAAATTGCTGTGATAGCAACTCCTGCTGGAATGGTAACTACCGTGGCAACAATGAGAATTCTGCTTCCTGATTGGCTATTATAATGAAAGTTGCCATTCCCGCAACAGTTGCTTTTATAAAACTTTTTATGAAGTGTGGCCCAGATGTGCTGTAGCATGCAAATTGCTGACAATAGCCTAGAATAGGAAAATCCTTGAAGTTTGGCAACTGTGCCAGCATCTGTGATGTCATTGTGGACAACTCTCCATTCATTTTGTGCATAATTTCAATTTTTAAAAAAATTGATCTATATAACCCTTGAAGTCAGGAATCAACATAATTCTTCCCAAATTTGAATAATGCCTGCAGTACTGTCTCTCTTCTCTCATATTCTTTACTCTTCTATCTCTTTACTCTTTTCCCTTCCTTCTTCTGCTTCTCAAGCAATTGTTCATTTATCTGTTTTACTATTACTTCTGTTAGATTAAGATTTATGTATATTTTCTATGTTTGTAATAATTTATTCTGGTATTTTCGATGGCTGTTTTATACTATGCAGTTGTTTGAATTTTAATTGTACATATTTGTATTGTTTTTTATCCAGGGCCCCATGGAAGATCAACTCTTGTTGAATGGGCCACCCTGGTGAAATATGAATAAATAAATTAATTAATTAAATACACTGTACTTGTAGAATTGATGTAGCCATGACATACTCAAAGAGTAAATCAAAAGAATTCTTATTTTTCTTGAAAATGAAGAAAATGTTAAATTGTGTGTACAAAATTAATTGAGAGTTGTCCACGATGACATCACAGATGCCTGTAGAGTTGCCAGTTTAAGGATCTCCATAATAATGATTTACTTAAACTTTCAAAGTTACAACTTTTGAACAGATTGTCCAATTTTGCTCAAACTTTCACTGTCTGTTTTTTCTTGTTCTTCATTCACTAAAAGCAAACTGATGTCTGGATTGCATTTTCCTTGAAGTTTAGGAATGTATTCTAATGTTAATAGACCTAACGTTAAGGATCATGCTTTGATTTTTGAAAATAATCATGGTTTGTTTATTTTTTGTCAGAAACATTTACAGGGATTACTTTTGCAAACAAGCGAGACAAGATGGCCAAGGTACGCTACTCAATGCCTTTTTGGCGCTTCAGTACATTTGCACGATTTCTTGTGTTTCTGGATGGTGCGACATCTCTGGCCCTGTGGGTGACTGGTGAGCATTTATCATTTTGTGCATTAAGTCAGGGAGACTTGACTAATTAAAGGAGAAGTCCAGACGATTTCCTGAAAATTACACTATAAAGCTTAAGATTCAATCTGACAAATAATGCTACTTTCATTTGTCAACGTGATTTTTTAGATTTTTAAATACTGATTAAGTGTTGGTTTTTTTTACTCCGAATAATTGAATTTCCCACTGAAACCCAAATATGGACATTGGACGTAGGAGATGCATTTGCACTGCGCATGCACACATATTCCCTGTACATTCTATATGCAAAATGCCGATATGTCAAGCTTTTGGGTGTACAAATCACACCAGTTCTGTTCCAAAGAGAAGGGTTTTTTGCAATCCCGAATCCCTTGATGGACAGGGAGAGGTGTGCCCGATGGATAAATAATATTGGAATGGACAAGTTCGAATTCTAAACTTATAAATATTAGAAGTAAAGGAAAGTGTGCGAAGGCCACTTCGAGCCGGAATGTTTTCAAGTGCCGGTGGATAGGGGGTCTATGCGTGCGAAAGTGATGAGCTACGAGCCCACAAGAAATTTTAAGGACTTCCCGTTGATCGCCCACGGTCAGATTTAACAGTTTTTACAAATTCAGAGGCTAACAAGTAGGCACAAGATGCATAAATAAAATCAGAAATGATATGGCTGTAGATGTACTAAAATTCAGAAAAACGAAGCTACGGCACGCAGGCTTCTCACCAGGATTTTCTTTACACATGGTGGAAACACAACATTCGGCATCCAGGAAAAATTTACGCATGGTGGCGGAAACTAGAACGCATGGCTTTGTTTTGGCTGGGTACTTTTTGTGCATACAAAAAGTGCCATTATACACTTTCATGCTTAAATTTACACATGGTGGCATTTCCCCTTCTAAATTTGCACATTGGGGCAGAAGTGGTTTTGAAATTTGCACATGATGGCCCCACCATGTGTAAAAGCCCCCGTGAGAACCATGACGGCACGCGTATGATATGAGAGAACAATACAAACAAATTGTGTACCTCTACTGCAGTGGAGCGTACAGTTCGCGCGAGCGCTAGATATGCATATATGTTTATATATATATATATATATATATATATATACACGCACTATCGCTCGCAAAAGCCTCGCATCATATGCATCGCCTGTGTGTGCGGTGCGGTGCATCTGCTATGTCACTGGGACAGGCTGCGAACTGTATTGTGGATGAAAACGGGCTAGTCGTGCTAGAAATTCTGTTTATACATGTTAATCATTGATTACTCAGTGATCCTAGGGTATGTTGTGTAACGTAAGACATTTTCTAGCAGCTGAATTTTTTCTCTTTATGATCCATGCTTTAATACAGAAATCGCCTAGACTTCTCCTTTAATGTATGTTATGTCAGAATTATAGACAAGCGGTTTAACCACACAGCCGGATATATAGGTCTTGCATGAGTCACATTCAAATCTGGGAAAATCTTTTTGCCAGACATTAATTTATTATTTGCCACTCTTCACCCAGGACAAGGGTACCTGTAAAAAGGAATTCCTTGAAATGCTATTGTGCACCAATTTCGATGCCTATTTGAGAGGTGGTAATATTGGAGTACCTTGAACTCTTGGACATGAGTGCTCATTTTTATTATTATTTTCATTATTATTATTACTGTTGTCACTGTTTTAATAATTGTTATTATGGTAATTATGATTATTTTTGTTGGATATTTTTATTAATATCATTATTATCAGTAGTAGTAGTACTAGTGGAAGTACATGTAGTAGTAGTAGTAGTAGTAGTAGTAGTAGTAGTAGTAGTAGTAGTAGTACTCATCATCATTATTATTGTTTTTGTTATTTTTATTTCATTCAAGATATACCAATGACTTATTTTTAGCCTTATCCTCCGCAGATATTGTAATAGTAAACTTCGATGACATTTGAAAATGCAGTTGGATTCAAAGTTTGCAATTCAGGGCACTGTTTTATGACCAGTGCTTCTCAGCCAGTCAAAACCAAGGATTTTACTGAAATTGTCAGAGACTGACAACTTGTCAGTGCTGACAACTTTCATGAAACGGTGCCCTGGCAGATCTTAAGCATTAGCACACTTTTTTCTCTCTACTGAGTTAGTGAAGGTAAAATTCAGATATGTTCATAATTACATGTATTTGTGTTGGCAATCTTTGAACAGGAAATACTGTACCAGTGTCGTGGCAAGACCACTGTGTTTGGCTTAAAATGAAGTTTTCTGAAAATTCCCCAATTAATGGGGATACGGGCAGTGTCAAAATCATACATGAGGGAAAAATAGATGACTATACATTAGTTTTCACTGAATGGGCCAGATGAGCTTATGCCATGGCGTGGCGTCTGTCGTCCGGCGTCCGTTGTCCGTCCACAATTTCAAAATGCTTCTTCTTCGTCATATCTTGTCCGATTTCATTTCTGTTTGCTTTATATGATAGCAATAGGTGAAGGATTTGAAACTTCTACGCAGAATTTTGTAACTCATTAAATATGCTAATTTATGCACATTTTTCGAAAATCACTAAAAATGCTTCTTCTCCTTCATTTGTTGACCGATTTTGATTTTTTTTTTTGTTCCATATGGTAGAGCTACGTGAGGTACATCGAACAGAATTATGAAATTTTGTCTGAAACATTATTTTTGCTAATTTTATGTGGATTTCATTTGGAAATCACAAAACTGCTTCTTTTCCTTAATTTATGGACCGATTTCAAGATGTTTTTTTTTTTTTTTTTTTTTTTTTGGTTCACTTGGAATTTATCATTACAGTGTCAACTTTGTGAAAATTAAAATTGTGTGAATTTCTTTGCCGGATGCCGGATGAGCACCACATCACTGATGTGCTCGTTATTGCTTATTGTTCAAGTTACTGACAATGACCTCTAAAAAAATTACGACTCACATGACAGGAAGCATGACTTGAAAGACATTGGTTAACATTGTTATGATTTTTAAAAAATCTTGTTTTGTTACTTGAAAATGCAATAAACATAAGGGTTATAGTGAAAAAATACCAGTCTGAAAGTTTCAAAGAATAATATCTACAGGAAGTATTTTTAAATATCAAAAATGTGAACCAATGTTTGAAAAATATACCAGGGTCGGTTGCACAGAATAGACATAAGGAGTGCGCATGCGCTTATGACTCACCTTACCGCACTGTTTGTATTGGCGTATCACACGGCGGGAGGCACATAACGGCATTTTCAAATTCAAGCAAAGTGGTCCTCTTAGTGATTGTCTCGTGAGACGAAGGACAATAAAATTGCCGTTTGCATCTAACTTACACTTTTTCATTCCAAATTATGGTTGGTTTCAGGGTTTTTGAGTACAAATACAAGTACTCATACACATGTTTCATTTAGTTTGAGAATTTTTTAAATCAGCTACTCACAAAGTTAGCCAATGCCTTTAAGTTTATCTAATTTTGCTCTGATTTATGGGAGTTGCATATGAATTTGAAAAACCATGACATCGAAAGTCACGAAAAGAGCATTTTTACGAGCAATATTGGGTATTTGTCAAGGTTAGTACTTCCTGTAAATCAAATTTTGGAGGAAGTGTCAAAGGCATTCTTTTATTTGCTCAAATTTTAGCAATATTCATAGAATTTACAAGGTTTGGCCTGACATAATTCTTCATGATAACTATACTCTCTCTAAATTATTTTTTGGTAAGATATAGAAAATAATGTTGTTTATCAATACCCTTCCCCCAATTCGTTTACTACCGTATGTCCAAATAGAGTTAAGACAAAAACTGTATTTTAAGAACATCCCTTAGTTATGTTTATGTGCAACTCATGTTGTGTTATGTCATCACCGAGAGTGTACTGTGTGCACTTAGACAATGAATTCTCAGGCACGTATGGCAACTTTCAGATGCCTTGTGTGGGGGCTGCCAGCACCAAAATGAGTACCGGTATGTGGACCCTAGCCCCCCCCCCCCCCCCCCCCCCCCCCCTTAAAAAAAAAAAACTTTCTTCCACTTCAGTATACCGTTCCCTATAAATATGGAAAGTTTAATGAAAATGAAATGGATTTTTAGTGCACGAAAGTGGTATATTTTGCGCCCGTCCCATCCCTTGATAGGCTTCCCAGCCAGGTTTTTCGAATTTTAGATATCTTCTGCCATGTGGGGGCACTGCTTATGCAAAAACAAGTATGTAAACCCCCTTTTAAAATTTTCAACCCTCTTTTTATCTTCCTCTACAATTCTAGAAAGTTTAATGGAAATACCATGCATTTTGAAGGAGTATTAAACAGGGATGTGCCATTGTAGATTCTGAGCCTTATCTGAAGCCAAAATCTATGATGACATCATTCTACCTGGCATCTGAACTTCATATGTTTCAGGGTCCCATATGAAAAAGGAACAATGTGGGCCTACACGTATAATTTTTTTGTGTGTATTAGGGATTGTCATGGGCCAAAGTAACTATATGGAAAGTGAAATTACATGGACTTTTCTTTAATTGAGGAATGTCCTTAAAGGCATTGGCTAACTTCGTGAGCAGCTGATTTAAAAAATGTTCAAACTGAGATGAAACATGTGTATGAGTACTTGTATTTTTACTCAAAAACCCTGAAACCAACCATAATTTAGAATGAAAAACTGTAAGTTAGACGCAAACCACGATTTAATTAGCTTTCGTCTCGAGAGACAGTGAACTAAGAGGACCGTTTGCACAAATTCAAAAATACCGTTATGTGCCTTCCGCCGCGTGATACCCCAATACTCACAGTGCGGTCCATTGAGCCATCTGCGCATGCGCACTCCTTATGTCTGGTCTGTGCAACTGACCCTCGTTTATTTTTCAAACATTGGTTCACATTTCTATTATTTAATAATACTTCCTGTGGATATTATACTCTGAAACTTTCAGACTGGTATTTTTACACTATAACCCCTATGTTTATCCCATTTTCAAGTAACAAAATGAGATTTTTAAAAAATCATAACAATGTTAACCAATGCCTTTAAATATGTGAACAATTCTTTAAACTTACAGGTGGTGTTGTTGTTTGTTGGAATTAGGCAAACTAGTCAGTCGTGACTACTATTGTTGCCGAATACTGAATTTTTATAATAATTTTTTTTTCATCACTTGATTATACATATATATATACACAGATAAGTATTTGTAGATTTTTATTTTATTTCATTATTTTGGGGGATCAAATAAAAGGGATAATGATAGCATGCCAGATTACCAATTCCTTCCCCTTTATTTACACTATCTTGACAAGCCTGATCATGGTGCCTTATGAAGGCTTCTCAGGAAAAAAAAACAAAAAACTTTTTGATCTTGAAGTAGGTTCTTTAAACTTACAGGTGATTATGAAGTAGGTTCTTTTGGTCTGTGTTTGTTTGTTGTGTTTTTTTTAAGCTGTTTGCTGCCTCATGTCTGAGTAGACTTAAGAGAGAGAGAGATGGCTTAAAGACAAACACTGTCTTTTAAATATTTGATCAATTCTTTAAACTTGCAGGTGGCCATACAGCTTACCTGGAGAGCAGTATCACCAAATGGACTCTCCTCGGCTCCACCTTTGAGCTGGCTTGCCTGGGATTGTTCAAGATGCTTTTTCTCTTCTATGCCTTCACCAAGATGGAGGACTACTCCTTGGCTCTGCTGGACTATCCCTTTGACGCATCTCTAAGTGCCTGGAAGAAATCCAGCCACATCTTCACCATCCTCTTCAGTCTCCTCAGCTTGGCCTACACGACAACCAAGGTAAACAACTCTACCTTGGTCAATTTTATGAGGGACCGCTCTCGAAATCTCTAAACTGAAATGGGTTACAGGGCAAAAATCATTCTTTGTGATTTGATTTCTTTTGACCAGATTCAAGCCAGAATACTCTCCCTCCTCTTCCTCACTATAGCCAGTCTGAAGAAAGTGTGTTATCTTGTCAAAAAGGAATTAAATCATGAAGACTGATTTTCGCCCTATATCCCATTGCAATATATAGATATATAGAGATGCAATTTCTTTAGCATTCCTTCATAAAATAGGCAACAATCATTTTGACTTTGCGCTTTTACAAAGTTTGAAAAAATAAAAAATAAAAGTGCATGTGTAACAAGAACTAATATAAAACTTGCAAATTTGCACACAAAAGTAGTGATTATATATTTTACATTTCATTGCCAATTTAGAGAGTGCAATGTGATAAATTATACAGTTGTATACTATTGCTCTTATTTGTGATCAGCACAACACAATATGATTGTATTAGAAACTGAATCAAAGTTTTCAGTGCATTTTTCTCTTCTTGTTCTGGTACATGTATATTGTGTAATTCCTAGCATTTTTTATCCAAAGGTAGTGCAAAAGTCTCAATTCAATCTGTATATGATTTTTTTTTTTCTTGTAAAATAGGGTGGCCTTGTGTTGAATGCCATTCTGAATGATCCCAACTATGAACTAATGCATGTCACGTACAATGCCCTGGTCATATCATCAGTGGTCTTTTCCTTACTGGAGTTGATCACGTCGTTGACGGGACCTCACTTCATGCGTAAGCTACAGATCATCAGGATAGAGCACAGACTGAACGATGAGGAGGAGAAAAAGGAAAAGAAGGAAAGCAAGGCTGATCTGGGCAGAGTACTGGCACTTGCTAAACCTGTGAGTGAGGCATGATAATAAACTGAAAAATAACTCTTTTGAATATGAATTAGAATGATGTAGTGATAGTTAGGAGATGAGTTGGCTCAGTTGGTAAATTGTCTGTCTGTCGAACCAAAGATCGTGGGCTCGAGTCCATCCCGGGCAGATGACTGAAGCCTGTGTTGTGTGTTAACATGCCCCTCCCCTGTTTCAGGCCATTTTTCAGTGGAGAACACTCCTTCCCTTGGATAGGACGTTAAAAGGAGGCCCAGTGTAGAGGAGAATCATCACCTTTGCACATTAAGAACCAACTGCACTATTCGAAAAAGAGTAAGGGGAAACCCCGGTGTAGTGGTACACTTGCACATCCCCAAAAGTATATCTAGAGGAGAGACCCAAGGGTCACATTGATTAAGTTTGATTTTCCCCTCCAAGGCCCAGGTGATGCCAAATACTACATGTCAATAATAATTATGAAAATTGTTTTGCACCAGTCATTGGGCCTAGGAAATGTCCTACCTATCTCAAACTACTGTGGCGAGGGGAAGCATTCCAAAAGTTTGAGAATATGTAACACTTTCCCTACTATCAAATAATAGCCCTTGGTATTCACCACCTACAGAATGATCTTGTCTGTCTGTAAAGAAGTATTCCCAATCAGGCAGATTATCATCGTTAGTTACTAGAGGTGAAAGCGCAGTACATAGGGCTTATTATTTACCAGTTTGCAGATCCTGTAAATCAGCACGTGCCTTTCTCCTTTCATAAGCGCAAAGTTAGCACGCAGTCACAACCCTTCTGCCTATGTATAAACAAACGTATGCTTACTTAGTATAGCAGACATCCCCAATTCTGTTAACACTCAATGCTTAATACTCAGCAACCACAAGTGCATGGAACAACACTGATCATCTTGGTTCAAACTGCTCAGGCCGAGCGAGAAACTTTGCGCGTAGTATGTGTGTTTTTAATGCTATTCTCCAAGTCTGTAGTCTCAAACATCTTTTCAGTTACAAATATAAGAGGAAAATCATTGATTGGAAAAAAAATGTGTGGAAATCAAACTGAATTTCATATTGTATGTATTGAAATGCCTATGTAGTATGTATGAAACTTTATAGTTAAAGATTAAGTGTTATTAGGGATACCTATGCAATTTTTTCTTATTTTTAATGACCTTGTATACCGGTATGTATTATCATTACATGTAACAATTTCCACCCAGTTGCTACTTTTCTCATATTTGCAGTGTGATTCATTTCTATTTCTTTGATTATAGAAAAATGTCTCCACTCTTGTTTCATGTAACATTGCTTTACTGCCTATTAGGTGTACAAATGGATTAATTATATTCGTAATCTGTTTTCTTTTGCAGGAAATATGGTTGATTATGCTTGGAATGGTGGGTTTGATTGGTTCAAGCGCATCATCAATGGCAGCCCCACTCTTTTTCGGGAAGGTAGTTGATAAAGCTGTTACTTCTACGATGGGTAAGTCAGAAAGTGATATATTATTAATTTGTTAATGATTTTCTTGTACATAGTTCATACAAGTCTTTCACTTACAACCAGCCTGCCTGCCCTCATAAGGTGAGCTGAATAAGTTGAAGAAATTTCTTTCTATGTACCTGCACTAAAGTCCATTTCCCTAGGTTTGATGTAGCAAATCTATAAGTCCATATCTTTAGGGTGCTTTGATGTGAAAAGACACGTATGGCTGCTTGTATTATTTTTCGTTCTGCGTCTTTCTGCAGCACTCCATGTAGCAAAGCTACCTCAAGGTTCTTAGCAGCCCTGTTTGTGTGCTAATTTTGCAATATTCTAGGATTTTTACCTAGTTCAGACTTAATGATACTTCTAATAAATTCATATACGCATTTACAATATTGCCAAATGCCATGCCATACATGTATATACAGTTCTGGAGCTCTTGCATTGTGCATAATGCTTCACTGGACAAGTTATTAATGTTGACATTGTCATTCTCTGCTTTGTATTGGTAACGTTGCGGTATTTTACTTTATACAGTATACCTTTACCCTCCAGAGAGTCGAGAAATAGGCACAAATAGCTTGAAACAGCTTGTCATAGCCTTTGATTGATATCCTCAAGTTGTGATTTCCTACTTTGACTTTTTAATAGCCGAGGTGAACAAAGTGGTGCTCATCTTATTCCTGATCTTTGCTGGAGGCGCTATCTGCTCATTGATCCGCTCATGGGCCTTCACTCTTGCTGGGATGCGAGTGGTCTGCCGTCTTAGGAATACCCTGTTTGCTGCCATCATTAGGCAGGAGGTGGCTTTCTTTGACACGAACCGTACGGGTGAACTCACTAGTCGGCTCTCCTCTGACACTCAGGTGGTTCAGAATGCTGTCACGGTAAGTGTGCCAAAGTATTCTTTCTAAAGTCTTGCATATATATTGATTTACATGAATCAGCATATCTAATTCGAAATTTCTAATATTTCAGGTTATGAAATAATTGAGTAATTGTTTCACTTTCTGTGAAAATGGCATTAATGACACATTCTTGATTGTTCCATCAGATTTTACGATTGTGGAATTGTCCATCTTTACTCATGTGTGCTCATATTTTCATTACATGGGCCAACATTGAAAATGTTCAATACCCTTGAACATTGAAAATGACACTAAAAAGACAACTATTGGTAATCCTTTTTAATTTTTTTTTTTTTGTGCATGTATTTGACTATTAACCAATTTAAGTGATTACCTGAAGAAATGTAGGTAAACACCAAAATTCCACTCTTAACTCAGTTCTTTAAGTTGTACTTACTTTAGTTTCCATGGGCAGCAACGAATGTATAGCTGAATGTACAACAATGTGGATTAATGTTTCAACTAGGGCTATTACCGAACCGCCAAACATGGCACTTCTAAACCGAACCGAACCGAACCGAATTCAAACGCTAAGTTCGGAAGTTCGGCAGTTTACAACACAGGATCATTGATTCAGCCCTCAGTGAGGGCCTTGTCCTGAATTCATTATGCTTCATAATTGACTTTTGCTACTGTCGTGTGTTTGATTTTAAACAAGACAGAGTTTGAAAAATTTCTGCTACTACTGTGCATTTGTTTTTAAACTTAAAAGAGTTTAAATAATTTTTACTTCTCTCGTGCGTTCGTTTTTAAACGTTTTATAAAGATATTGCTGAACCCCGAACCCCAAACCGAACCCGAACATGGCGCTAAATTTGCAGCCCTAGTTTCAACTGTACTTTTCATACTTCCTCTTTTTCCTTTTTCTTTCCTTTTCTCTTTTTCTTTCTCTTTTTTTCTTTCTCTCTCTCTCTCTCTCTCTCTCTCTCTTTCTCTCTCTTTGTCTGATATATTGTGCAGGTGAATATTTCCATGCTTGTGAGATACTCCTTTCAAATTCTGGGATCGATTGCAATCATGTTCAGTCAAAGTGCAGCCCTGACTGGCGTGTTACTCTCTGTTGTCCCTATTATAGCAATTGGTGCAGTGCAATATGGTAAGTATATATGATATATACTGTATGTACATGTATTATGGTGTAGGCCAGGCTCTTAGGATGGTAGAATTTATCTCCCCTACCCCCCCCCCCCTCCCCCCCCCCCCCAAAATCCTTAAAGTATTACCCCTATTCCTCCTTCTCTTCCTTCCTCCGCTTCTTCCTTTCCTTCTTACATCTTCTCCTCTCTCCTCAGAAGTGGGAGCCCTCTCAAGCACCTTGACTGACCATTCTTGCACAAGAGAATTCAAATTTAACCTCCACATAAGTGTGTATGTAAAATCATTTTTTTCTGCATCTCTTCATGCTCCTTAATCATTGACTGTTTGATTGTCTTATGTAGTCTCATTAGCCTGTCAAACACTAATGGGGTGTTGCAAGAAAGTTGCAATCGATTGCAAGTTGCAACTAATTGTCACTGGCCAATCAAAATCATTGTTGCATGCATGTCTTCTTAAAAGGGCAGACCCTAAGCCAATCAGAATGGCTGTGTCAAAATTAGCAATTATTTGCAATCGATTGCAACTTTCTTGCAACACCCCATAAGCCTGAGAATGTGGACAAGAGACTATGGAAAATGCTTGTTAGGTGCGTTCAAATATGAGGTAACATTGTGGCACCACTAAATTTTTAGTGTTCAGATATAGCGCTACATCATTTTTAATGAACGCGCATTAAAGTGTCAACTCTCAAATTAAAGAGAACTTCATCAGAACTTGCGCGGACAATCTCATGCAACATATTTTGCGCTAACTTTTTAGGATTTTGATTGGTGCGCATTCTTTTGCAGCCAGGCAGCAAACAAAAATGTGTCCTGCCTCGGCAACATTTTTTTGTTGCCTCATACCCCATAGACTTGTACACTAAAAATGTGGCGCCACAATGTTGCCTCATATCTGAACGCACCTTTATAATGAAATCAAATAATCAAATCATGATCAGCAGGTTAAAGGCATTGGTTAACAATGTTAAAATTTTTTAAAAACTCAATTTTGCTTCTTGGAAATAAGATAAACATAGGGGTTATAGTGTAAAAATACCAGTCTGAAAGTTGCAAAGTATAATAACCACAGGAAGTATTTTTAAATATTAGAAATGTGAACCAATGTTTGAAAAATATATAAGGGTCGGTTGCACGGATTAGACGTAAGAAGTGCGCATGCGCGTATAGCTCATCGCACTTTTACAGTGTGTATTGGCGTATAATGTGGAGGGAGGCAAATAACGTTTTTTTTTTTTTAACTCAAGCAAAACGGTCCTCTTATTTAATCGTAGTTTGCGTCTTACTGACAGTTTTTCATTCCAAATTACATGTATGGTTGGTTTCAGGGTTTTTGAGTACAAATTCAAGTACTCATACACATATTTCATCTTAGTTTGAGAATTTTTTAAATCGTCTTCTCACAAAGTTAGCCAATGCCTTTAAAGAGGATGGTATGTTTGATGGATGGATTTACCTCTTTTTTTCCCTAGGACGGTACGTCCAGGGGATCCAGAAGAGCTTCCAAGATGCCCTTGGAGACGCAGGGACAGCTGCGGAGGAAGCTCTGTCCAGCATCAGGACTGTCCGCTCCTTCACTGGAGAACCCAAGGCCATTCAGAGCTATGAAAAGGAGATTGGCAAGAGTATCACTTTGGCAAGAGGATCGCTGCAGCCAATGGTGTCTCAACGGTATCGTTGGAATAGTCATGCAGGTAAGGTGCATTTGAAAGATGAATAATGCTCTCTGCCTTGATCTAGTACAGCTACTATGCAGATATATACTGCTTGCACTTGATATGCTAATGATGGTGTTGTAACTCCAGCCTTAAGGTAGCTTATGAAAAGGTTGCGTCCATTGGTTTTTATCCGCTTCTCTGCGCCCTGGTGTTCACATGACTTTCCCAATAATGATTTGTCTCCACAGGAACAGGAGGATTAAGAGGGATAGTGGAACAAAAGACGCTGAGCGAGAGTCCCTCTCCAGTTTGCAGTCAATTGGGCTCTGATTTATGATAACAAGCCTTACAGAAGCTCCATGATGAGGCTTTTGGGCATTCAAGGAATTTCTCCCTACCTGATACTCATTTACCTCTCCTGGATGGAGGAATGGCAATGTGGTTTGAAGTCTTACCATTGAATATAAGGAATGTAGAAGGGATTGAAGCCAGCACCTCCTGATTCGCAGTCTGGGGACCTGTACATTAGACCACGGCACCTCTCTTCTGCTGTTGGGCACATGTAGCTTTTGTCATGTACAAAATATCTGTGCATATCTATCGAGATCTTGCATGGGATTTTTGAGTGACAAAAAATGCCAGTTTTTGTCTCGCCTGCGTAGCGGAGCGAGACATAGGTATCACTATTTCCGGTGTCGGCGTCGTCGGCGTCGTCGGCGTCGTCGGCGTCGTCGGCGGCGTCGTCGTCAACAATTGTGTTGTACACCCAATAACTTTCTATAGCTTTAAGGTGGGATCACCAAATTCATACCAGAGGTCCATCTCTTGAAGGCGCAGGTCAAGTTCGAAAATGAGGCGAATTTGAATAAGGTCAAAGGTCAAAGGTCAATGAACTTTCCATGACTGGCACTGTGCTATATTGTACACACAATAACTTTTTATACCTTCGAGGGGTTAGGGTAGGATTGCCAAATTCATACAAGAGGTCCATCTCCTGAAGGTGCAGGTCAAGTTCGAATGTGAGTTGAATTTGATTAAGGTCAAAGGTCAAAGGTCAATGAACTTTCCATGACTGGCCTGTGCTGTGTTGTACACACAATAACTTTGTATAGCTTCGAGGTGGGATCACCAAATGTATACCAGAGGTACATCTCTTGAAGGCACAGGTCAAGTTTGAGTATGAGTTGAATTTGAATAAGGTCAGAGGTCAAAGGTCAATGAACTTTCCATGACTGGCACTGTGCTATGTTGTACACACAATAACTTTCTATACCTTCGAGGTAGGATTGCCAAATTCATATGAGAGGTCCATCTCTTGAAGGTGCAGGTCAAGTTCGAATGTGAGTTGAATTTGATTAAGGTCAAAGGTCGAAGGTCAATGAACTTTTCATAACTGGCACTGTGCTATGTTGTACACCTAATAACTTTCTATAGCTTTGACGTGGAATCACCAAATTCATACCAGAGGTCATCTCTTGAAGGCGCAGGTCCAGTTGAATATGAGTCGAATTGGAATAAGGTCAAAGGTCAAAGGTCAATGAACTTCCATGACTGGACTGTGCTATATTGTCCACACAAACTTTTTATACCTTCAGGTAGGATTGCCAAATTCATACAAGAGGTCCTATCTTGAAGGTGCAGGTCAAGTTCGAAGTGAGTTGAATTTGATTAAGGTCAAAGGTCAAAGGTCAATGAACTTTCCATGACTGGCACTGTGCTGTGTTGTACACACAATAACTTTCTATACCTTCGAGGTAGGGATGCCAAATTTATACCAGAGGTACATCTCTTGAAGGCACAGGTCAAGTTTGAGTATGAGTTGAATTTGAATAAGGTCAGAGGTCAAAGGTCAATGAACTTTCCATGACTGGCACTGTGCTATGTTGTACACACAATAACTTTCTATACCTTCGAGGTAGGATTGCCAAATTCATATGAGAGGTCCATCTCTTGAAGGTGCAGGTCAAGTTCGAATGTGAGTTGAATTTGATTAAGGTCAAAGGTCAAAGGTCAATGAACTTTTCATAACTGGCACTGTGCTATGTTGTACACTAATAACTTTCTATAGCTTTGACGTGGAATCACCAAATTCATACCATTTTTCAAACAATATGTTTGCATAACACCTTAATAATTAATTTAATTTTACAATTTTACTCACATTATTATCAGTACATTCTTTTTCACTAACATTCATTTCCTTACTTGATTGATTGATTGAATTGATCAGGTTTATTAAAATCAACAAACAAAGCAGCCGTGAGGTGAGGCTGATACAGTTTGCTTTACAGAGTCATATCACAAGGTAAAAATCAACATAAAAAATAATACGTGATAAAAAAGCATGGAGCTACATACTAATTCAGGTATACAACAATATACATGTATGTGAAAATTAACAGTTGAAAAATTAGCAATTATAATGTAAGACGATAATTCATATCTAAGGAAAACGTGAGAGCCAAAATGAGGAATAATTTCATTATTAATATATGTTTAATTAAAGTAATGTAGTTTGGGTGATATCATGAAGTTGAAAAACAGAAAATTCAATCATATCTTCATTCCGGATTATCAGTGAAATGAAATAATAGGAAAGATCAAACCAACGGTCATGGAAAAAATGAAGATAGAGAGAGAAAGGGGGGGGGGGGAGAGGAGAGACAGAGAGTTGTAGTAGGGAACAGTAGAGTAATATAGGAATACAATATCAGAGAGGCTATGTTTTCTAAGCAAGTAACAATGAAATAAAAATTATTTTGGCTCATCTAGGCTAGGATTGAAATGGATATAAATAGATTGTACAATGCAATATTGAAATTGTCTTAGGATTGCAAATATAAATAAATTCAATTAAGTATTGAAACTGTCATTAAATAGCAAATACAAATAAATACAATGAAATATTGAAATTGTCATTAGGATTGCAAATACATATTTAAAAAAAATATTCACAACATATTGATTGGTTCAGAAATACATAAATTGCGATTATAATGTTTTCTATAATAAAAACATAGTGAATCAGGTATCATTGAATTATTATTATTGAGTAAAATTTGAATAGGCTCTTAAGTATAATGAGGAAGGTCAAATCAAGGTTCGGAAGGAGAGAATGAAAGAGAGAGATAGGGATAGCACAGGGGGCGGAAAAGAAGAGAGAAGAGAGGAGAACGGAAAGAGGAGAGCGGAAGGCAAGATGTGGCATGACAATCATAATTGCTCATTTAGAAGTCTAACTACAGAGGGGATGGTGAAGAGCGGTATCTTTCAGTTCTACATCGGGGCAAAGTGATGTGTGCGGAGTTCCTGAGATTACGGCAAGAAGTTTGGCGACGGGTTGGAGGCAGAAGATCACGATGTCTTGGAGATTTAAACAGTTTCAGCGCAAATGACTCAAGAAGGGCAAGACGGCGGGTAGAAAGACTTTGAAGGTTAAGAGGGTAAGAGAACTCTCATAGGAATGCTGGTATCCAATGATGATACGGCAAACACGTTTTTGCACTTTCTCCAAACGACAGGCTAACTGTTGAGAGATGGAACTTGACCAGACTGGAGAGGCGTATTCTAGTAGAGGTCGGATATACGTCGAGTAGATGAAGAGAAGATCTTCACAGGAAACACCCAAACGGCGTAATCGGCACAAGATATACAGTCGCTTACCGGCACGAGAGATCATATCAGAAACTTGAGAGTTCCATTTCAGATCGGACTGCAATATAACTCCGAGGATCTTCTGAGAGGTGGAAGTGGGGATAGACTTGTTGTCAAGAAACAGGGTTTGCGGAGCTACTTGAACATGCCTGAAAGATACAAGCATCGAAGAACATTTGCTTGGATTAGGTTTCACATCATTCAAATGGCACCAATCTCCAAGATGCGTAAGGGCCTGTTGTAATGAAGAAGAACCGGCATTGCAATGGATATCGAGTAAGCTCATGTCATCAACATATTTCCAGCGATTTGGATAATTCAATAGGGCGTCGTTGACTAACGTAAGGAACAGAAGGGGACCCAACTTGGTACCCTGGGGCACACCGCAGGAAAGAGTTCTCGCATCCGATATGACATGACCAACTTTTACAGACTGGGTGCGGTCGGTTAAGAAACTGCACAATGTAGGGATAATAGAGGCATCGACCCCGTAATCGATAAGTTTGCAAATGACAGTGCCGTGATTCACTCGATCAAAGCCTTCGAGAAGTCGATCGTGCATAGCGTAGCTGACTGACGAGGCTTGTCGAGACCTTGCAGGATGGCATCTATGAGACTAACAAGATAGTGCGTCGTCGAGCTTCCTGGGATATTACCGAATTGTCGAGGATCAAGATGAGGCGAGAGATCGGACATCAGTCGTCTAGCTAAGAAGGTTTCAAAAACACGAGAAAAGATCGGAGTGATCGAAATCGGTCTAAGATCCGAAAACTCGGATACCGGAAACTTCTTCGGGATCGGAGTAATGACCGAAGACTTCCAGGAAGAGGGGCACACAGGACGTCAGAATCGCGTTAAAGACGTCAGTGAGAGGGCAAGCTAACTCATATGCAAACTCGCGAATTAGCCTTATAGGTAGATCATCAGGATGTGTTGCTTCTTCGGATCAAGCTTCTTCAAAAGGGAATAAACCTGATGTTCTGTATGAGAAGTGGAGAGCGTGCTGGTAGATACGTTGGACATGCAGAATAATCAGAGGAGGCAGAGAATTGCATATATCAGCGAAGAAATTGTTGATATATTTGCTTGTTGGCATGTGTTAAGCCAAAATGAGAAGGAAATGTAGAGTTACTCTTTGCTTTATTCATGCCAACAATGTCACGCAACTGTCGATGCCACTTGGCTGGTTTGATTTTCTTCAAACCTTGAATTTCTGAAGAGTAGTAAACTTTCTTGCGCCTTAGGATTTCACGAGATACACTCCTTTTCAAAATGCGACTGGCATCTTGGTTGCCCTGACGGAAGGCCCGTTGACGATCACGAATCATTGACTTGATCTTGTCTGTAATCCAAGGCTTATCTCTAGGCGAGCGTTTGACAGTGACCAGGTGGAAATGCTCATGGTAAGCGACGGTAAGGACACTCATGAGATTCAGCATCATTTCATCAGAAGAGTCCAGACGATTCACCCAACTGAAGTCGTACGAAGTGATCCAACGCCAAACGACCTATACAGGAGTCACGTAGAGGGCGGTATTGTCGTTGGATGAATTTGCTTTGGGAACATTCGTGACAGGCAGAAGTATTACAGTTGAATGGTCAGACTGAGCAATCGGCGCAGTGATACTGCTTCTTGGAAATAATCACCACAGTCAGTAAAGATCTTATCAAGGATGCGGTCTTGTCGCGTTGGCCCTGGACTAACTGTTCTAAGTTCAGCTGAACTGCAAATTCATCCGTATCCAAATCGTTAAAGTCTCCCAAAATCATCACTGAGGAGTTTAAATGAGTTGATCGGATATGGTCACAGACATACAGAAGATGGTTAATAATATCTTCCTTGAGCGGCGTGCCAGGAGGAGAGTAAACAACGCACGCGAATAAAACAGTGTCTGAGACATATGCTTAAGTTCCATTTTCAACCACAGAATTTCAAGGTCATCGCGATACATTTCATCGGGAGGAATAAAAAGGGTTGCATGTAGATCATTCCTCACATACAAGGCCACTCCCCCCACCACGTCTATCAGTTTCTGTCCTATGAAATAACTGATAACTCGGAACTGATTCGCAGAAGCTGGATTCATATCAGAAAACCATGTTTCTGTGATAGCTACGACATCAGCACCATGGAATTCAACAGTTGCCAATATTCATCAAGCTTATTGTTTGTAGATCTTATATTAGTAGTAGTACCGAAGGATATCTCTGTTTACATTTTCCGATATGTTCTTTGTCAACAGGGAACAAGAGTTCGTAATGTAGGCGAGAGGCGAGGATCCCGTTGTTGACGAGATTTGGATAGAATAACTTGAATAGGG
>CM057154.1:18348228-18388070 GCA_029962745.1 Echinometra lucunter | reverse complement strand
TTTCATGTAACATTGCTTTACTGCCTATTAGGTGTACAAATGGATTAATTATATTCTAATCTGTTTTCTTTTGCCAGGAATATGGTTGATTATGCTTTGGAATGGTGGGTTTGATTGGTTCAAAGCGCATCATCAATGGCAGCCCCACTCTATTTTCGGGAAGGTAGTTGATAAAGCTGTTACTTCTACGATGGGTAGTCAGAAAGTGATATATTATTAATTTGTTAATGATTTTCTTGTACATAGTTCATACAAGTCTTTCACTTACAACCAGCCTGCCTGCCCTCATAAGGTAGCTGAATAAGTTTGAAGAAATTTCTTCTATGTACCTGCACTAAGTCCATTTCCCTAGGTTTGATGTAGCAATCTATAATCCATATCTTTAGGGTGCTTTGATGTGAAAAGACACGTATGGCTGCTTGTATTATTTTCGTTCTGCGTCTTTCTGCAGCACTCCATGTAGCAAAGCTACCTCAAGGTTCTTAGCAGCCCTGTTTGTGTGCCTAATTTTGCAATATTCTAGGATTTTTACCTAGTTCAGACTAATGATACTTCTAATAAATTCATATACGCATTTACAATAGTGCCAAATGCCATGCATACATGTATATACAGTTCTGGAGCTCTTGCAATTGTGCATAATGCTTCACTGGACAAGTTATTAATGTTGACATTGTCATTCTCTGCTTTGTATTGGTAACGTTGCGGTATTTTACTTAATACAGTATACCTTTAACCCTCCAGAGAGTCGAGAAATAGGCACAAATAGCTTGAAACAGCTTGTCATAGCCTTTGATTGATATCCTCAAGTTGTGATTCCTACTTTGACTTTTTATAATAGCCGAGGTGAACAAAGTGGTGCTCATCTATTCCTGATCTTTGCTGGAGGCGCTATCTGCTCATTGATCCGCTCATGGGCCTTCACTCTTGCTGGGATGCGAGTGGTCTGCCGTCTAGGAATACCCTGTTTGCTGCCATCATTAGGCAGGAGGGTGGCTTCTTTGACACGAACCGTACGGGTGAACTCACTAGTCGGCTCTCCTCTGACACTCAGGTGGTTCAGAATGCTGTCACGGTAAGTGTGCCAAAGTATTCTTTCTAAAGTCTTGCATAATATTGATTTACATGAATCAGCATATCTAATTCGAAATTTCTAATATTCAGGTATGAATAATTGAGTATTGTTTCACTTTCTGTGAAAATGGCATTAAATGACACATTCTTGATTGTTCCATCAGATTTTACGATTGTGAATTGTCCATCTTTACTCATGTGTGCTCATATTTTCATTACATGGGCCAACATGTGAAAATGTTCAATACCCTTGAACATTGAAAATGACACTAAAAGACCAACTATTGGTAATCCTTTTTAATTTTTTTTTTTTGTGCATGTATTTGACTATTAACCAATTAAGTGATTACCTGAATAAATGTAGGTAAACACCAAAATTCCACTCTTAACTCAGTTCTTTAAGTTGTACTTACTTTAGTTTCCATGGGGCAGCAACGAATGTATAGCTGAATGTACAACAATGTGGATTAATGTTTCAACTAGGGCTATTACCGAACCGCCAAACATGGCACTTCTAAACCGAACCGAACCGAACCGAATTCAAACGCTAAGTTCGGAAGTTCGGCAGTTAACAACACAGGATCATTGATCAGCCCTCAGTGAGGGCCTTGTCCTGAATTCATTATGCTTCATAATTGACTTTTGCTACTGTCGTGTGTTTGATTTTAAACAAGACAGAGTTTGAAAATTTCTGCTACTACTGTGCATTTGTTTTTAAACTTAAAAGAGTTTAAATAATTTTACTTCTCTCGTGCGTTCGTTTTAAAACGTTTTATAAAGATATTGCTGAACCCCGAACCCCAAACCGAACCCGAACATGGCGCTAAATTTGCAGCCCTAGTTTCAACTGTACTTTTCATACCTTCCTCTTTTTCCTTTTTCTTTCCTTTTCTCTTTTTCTTTCTCTTTTTTTCTTCTCTCTCTCTCTCTCTCTCTCTCTCTCTCTCTTTCTCTCTCTTTGTCTGATATATTGTGCAGGTGAATATTTCCATGCTTGTGAGATACTCCTTTCAAATTCTGGGATCGATTGCAATCATGTTCAGTCAAAGTGGCAGCCCTGACTGGCGTGTTACTCTCTGTTGTCCCTATTATAGCAATTGGGGCAGTGCAATATGGTAAGTATATATGATATATACGTATGTACATGTATTATGGTGTAGGCCAGGCTCTTAGGATGGTAGAATTTATCTCCCCTCCCCCCCCCCCCCCTCCCCCCCCCCCCAAAATCCTTAAAGTATTACCCCTATTCCTCCTTCTCTTCCTTCCTCCGCTTCTTCCTTTCCTTCTTACATCTTCTCCTCTCTCCTCAGAAGTGGGAGCCCCTCTCAAGCACCTTGACTGACCATTCTTGCACAAGAGAATTCAAATTTAACCTCCACATAAGTGTGTATGTAAAATCATTTTTTTCTGCATCTCTTCATGCTCCTTAATCATTGACTGTTTGATTGTCTTATGTAGTCTCATTAGCCTGTCAAACACTAATGGGGTGTTGCAAGAAGTTGCAATCGATTGCAAGTTGCAACTAATTGTCACTGGCCAATCAAAATCATTGTTGCATGCATGTCTTCTTAAAAGGGCAGACCCTAAGCCAATCAGAATGGCTGTGTCAAAATTAGCAATTATTTGCAATCGATTGCAACTTTCTTGCAACACCCCATAAGCCTGAGAAATGTGGACAAGAGACTATGGAAAATGCTTGTTAAGGTGCGTTCAAATATGAGGTAACATTGTGGCACCACTAAATTTTTAGTGTTCAGATATAGCGCTACATCATTTTTAATGAACGCGCATTAAAGTGTCAACTCTCAAATTAAAGAGAACTTCATCAGAACTTGCGCGGACAATCTCATGCAACATATTTTGCGCTAACTTTTTAGGATTTTGATTGGTGCGCATTCTTTTGCAGCCAGGCAGCAAACAAAAATGTGTCCTGCCTCGGCAACATTTTTTTTGTTGCCCTCATACCCCATAGACTTGTACACTAAAAATGTGGCGCCACAATGTTGCCTCATATCTGAACGACCTTTATAATGAATCAAATAATCAAATCATGATCAGCAGGTTTAAAGGCATTGGTTAACAATGTTAAAATTTTTTAAAAACTCAATTTTGCTTCTTGGAAATAAGATAAACATAGGGGTTATAGTGTAAAAATACCAGTCTGAAAGTTGCAAAGTATAATAACCACAGGAAGTATTTTTAAATATTAGAAATGTGAACCAATGTTTGAAAAATATATAAGGGTCGGTTGCACGGATTAGACGTAAGAAGTGCGCATGCGCGTATAGCTCATCGCACTTTTACAGTGTGTATTGGCGTATAATGTGGAGGGAGGCAAATAACGTTTTTTTTTTTTTAACTCAAGCAAAACGGTCCTCTTATTTAATCGTAGTTTGCGTCTTACTGACAGTTTTTCATTCCAAATTACATGTATGGTTGGTTTCAGGGTTTTTGAGTACAAATTCAAGTACTCATACACATATTTCATCTTAGTTTGAGAATTTTTTAAATCGTCTTCTCACAAAGTTAGCCAATGCCTTTAAAGAGGATGGTATGTTTGATGGATGGATTTACCTCTTTTTTTTCCCTAGGACGGTACGTCCAGGGGATCCAGAAGAGCTTCCAAGATGCCCTTGGAGACGCAGGGACAGCTGCGGAGGAAGCTCTGTCCAGCATCAGGACTGTCCGCTCCTTCACTGGAGAACCCAAGGCCATTCAGAGCTATGAAAAGGAGATTGGCAAGAGCTATCACTTTGGCAAGAGGATCGCTGCAGCCAATGGTGTCTTCAACGGTATCGTTGGAATAGTCATGCAGGTAAGGTGCATTTGAAAGATGAATAATGATCTATGCCTTGATCTAGTACAGCTACTATGCAGATATATACTGCTGCACTTGATATGCTAATGATGGTGTTGTAACTCCAGCCTTAAGGTAGCTTATGAAAAGGTGCGTCCATTGGTTTTTATCCGCTTCTCTGCGCCCTGGTGTTCACATTGACTTTCCCAATAATGATTTGTCTCCACAGGAACAGGAGGATTAAGAGGGATTAGTGGAACAAAAGACGCTGAGCGAGAGTCCCTCTCCAGTTTGCAGTCAAATTGGGCTCTGATTTATGATAACAAGCCTTACAGAAGCTCCATGATGAGGCTTTTGGGCATTCAAGGAATTTCTCCCTACCTGATACTCATTTACCTCTCCCTGGATGGAGAATGGCATATGTGGTTTGAAGTCTTACCATTGAATATAAGGAATGTAGAAGGGATTGAAAGCCAGCACCTCCTGATTCGCAGTCTGGGGACCTGTACATTAGACCACGGCACCTCTCTTCTGCTGTTGGGCACATGTAGCTTTTGTCATGTACAAAATATCTGTGCATATCTATCGAGATCTTGCATGGGATTTTTGAGTGACAAAAAATGCCAGTTTTTGTCTCGCCTGCGTAGCGGAGCGAGACATAGGTATCACTATTTCCGGTGTCGGCGTCGTCGGCGTCGTCGGCGTCGTCGGCGTCGTCGGCGGCGTCGTCGTCAACAATTGTGTTGTACACCCAATAACTTTCTATAGCTTTAAGGTGGGATCACCAAATTCATACCAGAGGTCCATCTCTTGAAGGCGCAGGTCAAGTTCGAAAATGAGGCGAATTTGAATAAGGTCAAAGGTCAAAGGTCAATGAACTTTCCATGACTGGCACTGTGCTATATTGTACACACAATAACTTTTTATACCTTCGAGGTAGGATTGCCAAATTCATACAAGAGGTCCATCTCCTGAAGGTGCAGGTCAAGTTCGAATGTGAGTTGAATTTGATTAAGGTCAAAGGTCAAAGGTCAATGAACTTTCCATGACTGGCACTGTGCTGTGTTGTACACACAATAACTTTGTATAGCTTCGAGGTGGGATCACCAATGTATACCAGAGGTACATCTCTTGAAGGCACAGGTCAAGTTTGAGTATGAGTTGAATTTGAATAAGGTCAGAGGTCAAAGGTCAATGAACTTTCCATGACTGGCACTGTGCTATGTTGTACACACAATAACTTTCTATACCTTCGAGGTAGGATTGCCAAATTCATATGAGAGGTCCATCTCTTGAAGGTGCAGGTCAAGTTCGAATGTGAGTTGAATTTGATTAAGGTCAAAGGTCGAAGGTCAATGAACTTTTCATAACTGGCACTGTGCTATGTTGTACACCTAATAACTTTCTATAGCTTTGACGTGGAATCACCAAATTCATACCAGAGGTCCATCTCTTGAAGGCGCAGGTCAAGTTTGAATATGAGTCGAATTTGAATAAGGTCAAAGGTCAAAGGTCAATGAACTTTCCATGACTGGCACTGTGCTATATTGTACACACAATAACTTTTTATACCTTCGAGGTAGGATTGCCAAATTCATACAAGAGGTCCATCTCTTGAAGGTGCAGGTCAAGTTCGAATGTGAGTTGAATTTGATTAAGGTCAAAGGTCAAAGGTCAATGAACTTTCCATGACTGGCACTGTGCTGTGTTGTACACACAATAACTTTCTATACCTTCGAGGTAGGATTGCCAAATTTATACCAGAGGTACATCTCTTGAAGGCACAGGTCAAGTTTGAGTATGAGTTGAATTTGAATAAGGTCAGAGGTCAAAGGTCAATGAACTTTCCATGACTGGCACTGTGCTATGTTGTACACACAATAACTTTCTATACCTTCGAGGTAGGATTGCCAAATTCATATGAGAGGTCCATCTCTTGAAGGTGCAGGTCAAGTTCGAATGTGAGTTGAATTTGATTAAGGTCAAAGGTCAAAGGTCAATGAACTTTTCATAACTGGCACTGTGCTATGTTGTACACCTAATAACTTTCTATAGCTTTGACGTGGAATCACCAAATTCATACCATTTTTCAAACAATATGTTTGCCATAACACCTTAATAATTAATTTAATTTTACAATTTTACTCACATTATTATCAGTTACATTCTTTTTCACTAACATTCATTTCCTTACTTGAATTGAATTGAATTGATCAGGTTTATTAAAAATCAACAAAACAAAGCAGCCGTGAGGCTGATACAGTTTGCTTTACAGAGTCACATATCACAAGGTAAAAATCAACATAAAAAATAATACGTGATAAAAAAGCATGGAGCTACATACTAATTCAGGTATACAACAATTATACATGTATGTGAAAATTAACAGTTGAAAAATTAGCAATTATAATTGTAGACGATAATTCATATCTAAGGAAAACGTGAGAGCCAAAATGAGGAATAATTTCATTATTAATATATGTTTAATTAAAGTAATGTAGTTTGGGTGATATCATGAAGTTGAAAAACAGAAAATTCAATCATATCTTCATTCCGGATTATCAGTGAAATGAAATAATAGGAAAGATCAAACCAACGGTCATGGAAAAAATGAAGATAGAGAGAGAAAGTGGGGGAGACAGAGAGAGACAGAGAGTTGTAGTAGGGAACAGTAGAGTAATATAGGAATACAATATCAGAGAGGCTATGTTTTCTAAGCAAGTAACAATGAAATAAAAATTATTTTGGCTCATCTAGGCTAAGATTGAAATGGATATAAATAGATTGTACAATGCAATATTGAAATTGTCTTCAGGATTGCAAATACAAATAAATTCAATGAAGTATTGAAACTGTCATTAGGATAGCAAATACAAATAAATACAATGAAATATTGAAATTGTCATTAGGATTGCAAATACATATTTAAAAAAAAATATTCACAACATATTGATTGGTTCAGAAATACATAAATTGCGATTATAATGTTTTCTATAATAAAAGAACATAGTGAATCAGGTATCATTGAATTATTATTATTGAGTAAAAATTGGAATAGGCTCTTAAGTATAATGAGGAAGGTCAATCAAGGTTCGGAAGGAGAGAATGAAAGAGAGAGATAGGGATAGCACAGGGGGCGGAAAAGAAGAGAGAAGAGAGGAGAACGGAAAGAGGAGAGCGGAAGGCAAGATGTGGCATGACAATCATAATTGCTCATTTAGAAGTCTAACTACAGAGGGGATGGTTGAAGAGCGGTATCTTTCAGTTCTACATCGGGGCAAAGTGATGTGTGTGGAGTTCCTGAGATTACGGCAAGAAGTTTGGCGACGGGTTGGAGGCAGAAGATCACGATGTCTTGGAGATTTAAACAGTTTCAGCGCAAATGACTCAAGAAGGGCAAGACGGCGGGTAGAAAGACTTTGAAGGTTAAGAAGGGTAAGAGAACTCTCATAGGAATGCTGGTATCCAATGATGATACGGCAAACACGTTTTTGCACTTTCTCCAAACGACAGGATAACTGTTGAGAGATGGAACTTGACCAGACTGGAGAGGCGTATTCTAGTAGAGGTCGGATATACGTCGAATAGATGAAGAGAAGATCTTCACAGGAAACACCCAAACGGCGTAATCGGCACAAGATATACAGTCGCTTACCAGCACGAGAGATCATATCAGAAACCTGAGAGTTCCATTTCAGATCGGACTGCAATATAACTCCGAGGATCTTCTGAGAGGTGGAAGTGGGGATAGACTTGTTGTCAAGAAACAGGGTTTGCGGAGCTACTTGAACATGCCTGAAAGATACAAGCATCGAAGAACATTTGCTTGGATTAGGTTTCACATCATTCAAATGGCACCAATCTCCAAGATGCGTAAGGGCCTGTTGTAATGAAGAAGAACCGGCATTGCAATGGATATCGAGTAAGCTCATGTCATCAACATATTTCCAGCGATTTGGATAATTCAATAGGGCGTCGTTGACTAACGTAAGGAACAGAAGGGGACCCAACTTGGTACCCTGGGGCACACCGCAGGAAAGAGTTCTCGCATCCGATATGACATGACCAACTTTTACAGACTGGGTGCGGTCGGTTAAGAAACTGCACAATGTAGGGATAATAGAGGCATCGACCCCGTAATCGATAAGTTTGCAAATGACAGTGCCGTGATTCACTCGATCAAAAGCCTTCGAGAAGTCGATCGTGCATAGCGTAGCTGACTGACGAGGCTTGTCGAGACCTTGCAGGATGGCATCTATGAGACTAACAAGATAGTGCGTCGTCGAGCTTCCTGGGATATTACCGAATTGTCGAGAATCAAGATGAGGCGAGAGATCGGACATCAGTCGTCTAGCTAAGAAGGTTTCAAAAACACGAGAAAAGATCGGAGTGATCGAAATCGGTCTAAGATCCGAAAACTCGGATACCGGAAACTTCTTCGGGATCGGAGTAATGACCGAAGACTTCCAGGAAGAGGGGTACACACAGGACGTCAGAATCGCGTTAAAGACGTCAGTGAGAGGGCAAGCTAACTCATATGCAAACTCGCGAATTAGCCTTATAGGTAGATCATCAGGATGTGTTGCCTTCTTCGGATCAAGCTTCTTCAAAAGGGAATAAACCTGATGTTTCTGTATGAGAAGTGGAGAGCGTGCTGGTAGATACGTTGGACATGCAGAATAATCAAGAGGAGGCAGAGAATTGCATATATCAGCGAAGAAATTGTTGATATTATTTGCTTGTTGGCATGTGTTAAGGCCAAAATGAGAAGGAAATGTAGAGTTACTCTTTGCTTTATTCATGCCAACAATGTCACGCAACTGTCGATGCCACTTGGCTGGTTTGATTTTCTTCAAACCTTGAATTTCTGAAGAGTAGTAAACTTTCTTGCGCCTTAGGATTTCACGAGATACACTCCTTTTCAAAATGCGACTGGCATCTTGGTTGCCCTGACGGAAGGCCCGTTGACGATCACGAATCATTGACTTGATCTTGTCTGTAATCCAAGGCTTATCTCTAGGCGAGCGTTTGACAGTGACCAGGTGGAAATGCTCATGGTAAGCGACGGTAAGGACACTCATGAGATTCAGCATCATTTCATCAGAAGAGTCCAGACGATTCACCCAACTGAAGTCGTACGAAGTGATCCAACGCCCAAACGACCTTATACAGGAGTCACGTAGAGGGCGGTATTGTCGTTTGGATGAATTTGCTTTGGGAACATTCGTGACAGGCAGAAGTATTACAGTTGAATGGTCAGACTGAGCAATCGGCGCAGTGATACTGCTTCTTGGAAATAATCACCACAGTCAGTAAAGATCTTATCAAGGATGCGGTCTTGTCGCGTTGGCCCCTGGACTAACTGTTCTAAGTTCAGCTGAACTGCAAATTCATCCGTATCCAAATCGTTAAAGTCTCCCAAAATCATCACTGAGGAGTTTAAATGAGTTGATCGGATATGGTCACAGACATACAGAAGATGGTTAATAATATCTTCCTTGAGCGGCGTGCCAGGAGGAGAGTAAACAACGCACGCGAATAAAACAGTGTCTGAGACATACTGCTTAAGTTCCATTTTCAACCACAGAATTTCAAGGTCATCGCGATACATTTCATCGGGAGGAATAAAAAGGGTTGCATGTAGATCATTCCTCACATACAAGGCCACTCCCCCACCACGTCTATCAGTTCTGTCCTTATGAAATAACTGATAACCTCGGAACTGATTCGCAGAAGCTGGATTCATATCAGAAAACCATGTTTCTGTGATAGCTACGACATCAGCACCATGGAATTCAACAGTTGCCAATAATTCATCAAGCTTATTGTTTGTAGATCTTATATTAGTTAGTAGTACCGAAGGATATCTCTGTTTACATTTTCCCGATATGTTCTTTGTCAAACAGGGAACAAGAGTTCGTAATGTAGGCGAGAGGCGAGGATCCCGTTGTTGACGAGATTTGGATAGAATAACTTGAATAGGGCGTCTTGTTTTTCTGCCCCCGCGGCATCCCCGCTTACGTGCGATTCCCAGTTCATGAATGTTTACAAACACATCTCGAGGTAACTGCACTTTGCGATCGTACACACTGTTACGTAACCTGTGTAATTCATCATTAGAATAGTGAATGACGTTCGTGTCCGCTCCCATAGTGAACTTGAACAAAAGCAGAAGACCGGCATAAACGAGAAATAGGGCGGCCAGTCCCCTGTACAATCTATGACGCTGCACACTACATGAATGTGAGCAATGGAAGAATTGCTGATGTTGTATAGTCATGATACAATATAACACTCGATATAACGCTCGATAAAAGTCAAGAAACTCTAAAAATTAGACTCACTGTGTTCACTGAAGGTCATAAAAAGTATTGCTCCATGATACAATTCAAGATAAAATCCAGAAGGCTAAAATTGATGAAAATAAAGCACAAAAGCCGAAGAGATCTAAAAAAACGGGTCTAGCTGATCAGACAGCGCCCTCAATCGCTCATGCATGGAAATAATTATAGCTTCATTATAGCTTCATAGTATTAACAGCATTCTTAGTGTTATAGCTTCATTATAGCTTCATAGTATTAACAGCATTCTTAGTGTTATCTGATTTCCTAGGGATAAAGTAGGCCTATACCATTATTGCATATGTAAACTGTCAGAACCACAATTCACCCCCTAAACTGCTGACAGCCTCAGAAGTCATATAGCATAGTTTTGACATGCAGTCTCTTCATGACTGCAATATGCAGGCGAGACAACGCTTGGCGTTTGCCTTGTTAATCTTTGCTCTGATGATTCTGAATGTTTGCTGAGCATAACCATCACATTGCATCACAACACAGTGCACCCTGTATGTGCATAGATTTATGCCTGTTTAAAGCAAGTCTGTGCCCCATCACCGTTGTTCCCATTACGGTCAAAGGAAGCTGATATAAGTTAATATCGGCTATATGAGATAGGGAGAATTTGAATCAATGCACGCAAAAAACTCTGTGCTGATAAAAGTTGCAACAGCTATAGCCAATGAAGAAATTTCCAATCAATTTTTTAAGAACACTGATGTGTCACTTTCTGTATGACATGGGCCATACAGATCTGGAATACATTTTGGTAATGTTGCTCCTACTCTTTGTGTGCTTTTCTCAGGGAGCTATAGCACTTGTACTTTGGTATGGTGGCAAGCTGGTATTTTTGAATACACAGGACAAGAGTCAGGGCATCACTGTTGGGCAACTTACATGTGAGTAGAAGTTATTACCATGCAATCCATGCTGTAAAAGATAATTATGATGAGTTCTAGTCATGCAATTGCATTGTAAAAGAAAACTGTCTCAAAGCAGCTGGAAAACGCTGATGTTATAATATGTGATCAACCTTTCCACGTGCTTAAAGCCATTTTGTTTCTCTCCTTCTCTCTTCTTCTTCTTCTTCTTCTTCTTCTTCCTTCTTCTTCTTCTTCTTCTTCTTCTTCTTCTTCTTCTTCTTCTTCTTCTCCTTCTTCTTCTTCTTCTTCTTCTTCTTCTTCTTCTTCTTCTTCTTCTTCTTCTTCTTCTTCTTCTTCTTCTCTTTTTTCACCTTTAAGGGGCAGATCCAGGATTTGTTGTAGAGCAGACACAATATCAAAGTTAGGATCACATGGGGGGGAGGGGCAACCTATTTTACTCCATATTCCCTTCACAAGGCAACAAAAAAACCATATACATCTCAAAGGGGAGAGCAGAGGGAGGGGGCTGTTCAAGACATGGACTTGTGCACTTGCGGTATGTTGCCACTTGGGTATCAAAATAGGGGAGGAAGAGCACAGACCAGATAAAAATCCACCCTCCCCCACACTCCCCCCCCCACCCCATCCACCACTGCCATGTCTAACATATCCAGCTCATCTCATAACAGCTTTCATGCTTTACACCTTGAACGTGGCCATGGCCTTTGCCTTCCTGTCTGCCCTCTATGGTGACTTCATGAAAGCCGTCGGGGCATCCGAGAGGATCTTCATGTTGATGGACAGATCTCCAGAGATTGCAGAGGATGGAGGTCAGGAGATCATGGACTTTACAGGAGAGATCTCCCTGAATGAAGTCAGCTTCACTTATCCATCAAGACCAGAGAGCAAGATATTACAGGTCAGTTTGGATGAAGTAACTGCGGAATTTGTATATTTTCTGTTGTGATTAGATAACTTTGAGCTTAAAAGTTGTCATCCTGTCACTAAATGACTTGAGTGGTTATGAGGCCTATTACTATTGTGTTTTGAACGGTTGAGTATGACTCGAATTCAGTATATTTCCCATAGACCCTAGCCCGAGTTCTATCGGCTTTGTATTGAAAGGGTTGAGATTTGTGGTGGTGATGACTAAGCTGATAACAGTGATGTTGCAGATGGTGATGACATTAATGGTGATGATGATAATTGAAGCTTCAAGGTTGTCGTCCTGTCACTGCGTGGCTTCCATGTTTAGGAAGCTCATTACTAAATATGACTTAAGATTACTGTTCAGCATATCTGACAAGTTCTTGATAATTGTTATTATGATGTTGATGACGAGGAGGAAGAGGAGTATACAAATGATGACAGTTATGATTTTTAATGATGATGATGTTAATGATGTTCAAAGTCAAGATCATTGTGTTGATGATCATGAGGATGACAATGATGGCAGTGGTGATCAAGATGAGGAGGAAGAGGAGGGTGAAGATGTCTTGTGATGATATGAGGAGGAGGAGGATGAAGATGACAACGATGCTGATGGTAATGATTGTAATGAAGATAATGATGACCATAATGCTCTTGAATTAGATGTTGGTGTCAATAATCAGTACTCATTAACCAAAGTACAATATTTTCTCTGATAAACAGGATGTAAGTTTTGAGGTGAAGCCCGGTCAGATGGTAGCCCTTGTCGGCCCGTCGGGTGGAGGCAAATCTACCATCGTCAATCTCTTAGAGCGATTCTATATGCCAGGTTCTGGACAAGTCAAATTTAGTAAGTACATTCTTGTAAGATATATAAAAATTCATGAAAGCTCACTATTGTAAATTAAATATAATGACTTATGGTTGATCAGATTGCCATTGGAATTGCCATTTTTATTTAGAATCTGGGGGGTTGTTTTTTTTTTTTTTTTTACAGGGGGGGATATTAATTTGTTTGTAATGTATCATTTATATTTTTGGTTATGATGTGAATATTTCCCTTTTTAAAAACTACCCATGTAATAATGTGTGAAATTTCAGCATTGCTTTTAGACATTTTTGTTTTCCAGAAATGAAACTTGTGTACTGGAACTTACTAACTGGAACCCAAGTTTAACTTTGAAGGTGATGATGATAAACACTAATATTTAAATATTTCTTTGATTTCTAGGTGGTGTTGATCTAGCAAGTCTAAATCCCAGATGGTTTAGACAAAGAGTGTCTCTGGTGAGTCAGGAACCAGTCCTCTTTGCATGTTCCATCAGAGATAACATATCCTATGGAAGGAACGCTACAGATGAGGAGGTGAGATAAAATGATTGATCTTTATGAAGAATGTTATTATTGGCAGTCACTGTAACCGCCGTAGGAAACATAAACTTAACCAATATGATTCATTCACAATTCTTGTATTTCGAAATCCCTGCACCTTCATTCGCTTCAGTTGCAACGGTCACTCTAGCACATTGATTTTAGGAGATACACACGTAGGTTGACAACAGCACTATCAACACCTTGCACTAGTTGCCTTTTCCACTCCTATTCTGAGTGATTACATACTTCTGACTTCATATTTTTCCCTGGGCTCCCACTGCTAGTTCTACTAACTCATCCTTCTTCTTCCCTGCACTTGGGATCCCTTGGTCAGGTAAATATTTCTTCATTTGGTCAGCTCTCACTCGCAGCGTCTGCTACATGTATCTTGGAAATGGTTGTCGACCCGCGAGTGGGAAAATAGGCCTCGCATGGGTCGGACGTTGGTGGCGCATGCATTTGTGAAATGCGAAAATTGGAGACTTTCAGTAATGCCACATAGTAGCCTTTAATAGAGAAAGGCCATTGATATCTTCCTTCGTCAAAACAAACCTCTTGCAAGGAATGGGAGAAAAGGGAAACGGTATGATTTAATTGGCATGTGCAAGTGTGATCAGGGCTCTAAGCAGTGTTTGGCATGAAAGGAATGTATCATTCCATGTTCACATGGCCTATGGGACTCTATGGGTTAATCTATTACTGTATTTATCATTCCTGCATGGTACAGGCTAATTTGAATAGTTCTACACAGGTTTATCCATCCCCAGTTCCATCCTAACTTTCTTTCCCGACAGATCTATGAAGCAGCCAAGATGGCCAATGCCCATGACTTTGTGACGGGCTTTGAGGAGGGCTACGACACTCTGGTGGGTGAGCGAGGAATAATGCTGTCAGGAGGACAAAAACAAAGGCTGGCCATTGCTAGAGCTCTCATAATGGATCCCACTATACTGCTACTAGATGAGGTAACATCAATGGCTTTGATTTGATTTGATTTGATTTGATTGATTTTGATTTTGATTTTGATTTTGATTTTGATTTTGATTTTGATTTTGATTTTGATTGATTTTGATTGATTTTGATTTTGATTTTGATTTTGATTTTGATTTGATTTGATTTGATTTTGATTTTGATTTTGATTTTGATTTGATTTGATTCGATTCGATTCGATTCGATTCGATTCGATTCGATTCGATTCGATTCGATTCGATTCGATTCGATTCGATTCGATTCGATTCGATTCGATTCGATTCGATTCGATTCGATTCGATTCGATTCGATTCGATTCGATTCGATTCGATTCGATTCGATTCGATTCGATTCGATTCGATTTGATTTTCCAACAGCAAGTACAATACATGTACATTGCTTTCAGACAATGACATTATAAAACGGGGGGGAATGGATGGTAAAAGGGATCGGATAATAGCACGTGTGCCAGTCGAACCTGAACCCTAGCAAAAAACAATAAATATTTCATTAATAAACTTGAGCAAGCAGTGATTGAATTCTGTTTCCATTTGCTGCTGAAAAGTAGGTAATAATGAAAATTTTAAGGGCAAAGTTAAACTCAGTCGAGTAGGAGACACTTTGCCGGAACATTCACCCTGAGGAGACCTTGACAACAACTGAAAGCAAAAGAGGTACAGTGTACTTCATGTGTTCCTTTCTGGGGGGGGGGGGGGGAGGGGGGTGTTGTTGTACAATATGTGTAATACTGGTATTTTTTTTTTTCAAATTATGTCAAAACGTGCTTGATTTTATTATATACGAGTACATGTATCTTGTTGTCCACAATCGTTACACTGTTCCATTTTGCTTTACAATTCAAAAAGGATATGATAATGTAGAAATTTCTAGGCTGTTGAGTGCTCTACACCCCCCCCCAAAAAAAAAAAAAAAACATAGAGAGAATATCAGCAGATCTTTTCCATTGTGCTTGCAAAATGGAAACAAATGTGTGATAAATGATCATTTGCATGAATGATAAAAACAGAAAAATCTCGTACCTTTCAGAATCTGGAAGAATGCCTCATCAATAAATAAGTTCCAGACATTAACAGTGTGATTTTTATTAACTTGTTCTTGTGTTTGTTCTCTGTTGTGTAGGCAACAAGTGCCTTAGATGCTGAGAGTGAACACCTAGTCCAGGAGGCTATAGACAGAGCCATGGTTGGGAGGACAGTGTTAGTGATTGCTCATAGACTCTCAACAGTCAAGCATGCGTCTCAGGTCAGTATGGCATCGTCTTTTGGAATGTCGATCCGTTTCCTGGTTATACCCTGTTTCCTGCATTTCCAAGCGTGATGGTTGGTTGTTTGGTTGGTTGGTTATTTTACATGACGGTCAAGAAAGCATGAATGTATGCTTGTAAGTAAGCAACCAGGGGACCAGTGGCTTTGAAGTCCTTTCTGAGGTACTTGGTGATGAGGATGGCTGCCAGACGAAAGGGCACTGAAGGGCATCCACCCGGTTTCAAAACTGGGTACTCCCAATTAGATGACCACTGCTCTATCAAAGCCATCATGCCTTCTCTAACTACAAGGGCACTGTACAAATGTGGCCCAAATCCTTACTCCTAAACCCTCAAATTCCAACTTTTTTAACAAGGGATCATACACACAGACCTTGAAATTTCATCAGGATCCATACACACAGATCCTAACATTTTATTAGGATCCATACACACAGATCCTAAAATTTTATCAGGATCCATACCCACAGATCTGAAAATTCATCAAGATCCAAACACACAGATCTGAAATTTCACCAGGATCCATACACACAGATCTGAAATTTCATCAGGATCCATACACACAGATCCTAAAATTTTATCAGGATCCATACCCACAGATCTCAAAATTCATCAAGATCCGTACAGACAGATCTGAAAATTTCATCAGGGTCCATGCATACACACAGATCTGAAAATTTTATCAGGATCCATGCATACACACAGATCGTAAACTTTCATCGGGATCCATACACACAAATCCTTAAAATTCATCAGGATCCATATACACAAATCCTAAAATTTCATCACGATCCATAGACACAGATCTTAAAATTTCATCAGGATCCAATACATAGAGGTCTTAAAATTTCATCAGGATCCATACACACAGATCCTAAACTTTTATCAGGATCCATACACACATATCCTAAAATTTCATCAGGATCCATACAGAAAGATCCTAAAACTTTATCAGGATCCATAAACACAGATCCTAGAATTTCATCAGGAAATTCAGGATCCATAAACACAGATCCTAGAATTTCATCAGGAAATTCAGGATCCATACACAGAGATCCTAAACTTTCATCAGGATCCATGCACACGGATCCTAAACTTTCATCAGGATCCATGCAACCAGATCCTAAACTTTCATCAGGATCCATACATACAGATCCTGAAATTTCACCTTGATCCAGTGCTGTCCAAACAATACTTATTTCAAGATACGTTTTTAGATGTTATTCCTAGATCATGTAGATTATACAGTGAGTGCACAATCTTTAATACTTGCAGATGACTTACACTTTTCCATATTTTTCGAGTGTAGACAGGTGTTTACATTCTTCATGATTGTCTGGGAATTGTTATAACCCCTGTTCAGACTACATAAAAACATTGTACAGCTATACGAGAACCATATAGCTGTATAACCAAATTTCTACCGTCAACATTGGATAACGAAAACATACATAACGTTGTGTAGTGAATGCATGTTTGGGAATCATTTCATATGAAAACACAATAAAGAATCGGCGTATGCTGGTAGTCTCAACATTGTTTCTTATGAGAATCATATAACTCATGGAATCTTATGGTTAGCACGTGCCTGAAGAGCGGTGACAACACAATGAATTTAATCGTGATGTGCAGACAAGGATGCACACATGTTGTTTCTGTATAGGATGTTGCAGTGCGTCTGTACACTCCTTTCGCTTATGAAACTTTATACAATGTTTCTTTATGGAAGTCTCCTACAACTTTCCTATAGTCGGAAGAGGCCATTAGATGTCATCATTATATGATTATGTAAGTCTGATCGTCTTAACTCTGCTTCTATTCCACTAGGTGATTGTGATCAACAAGGGTAAGATTGTGGAGAAGGGTACCCACGATCAGCTCCTGGAAAAGGGCGGGGTCTACAAGAGACTGGTCCTGAGGCAGCTCAGCTCGGGTGGAGGAGGAGGAGGAGGCACCGGAGGAGGAGGGGGTGCAGGTGCGTTGGGCTCCATCGAGAAGAATGGTTTGCTCATGGATGACTTGGAAGATGTGGATGAAGTGGATGAAGATTAGAGAGCTAAAGATGTCACTGTATGGAGGAGAATGGATCAGTATGGAAGTTGTGAAAATGAAAATTGAAATTGAAAATTTTAATTGAAATACAGCTTTGGGTGAAATTGATGCAGATGAGGAATGTAGCTTTGAAATCTTAGGTAATATTGACTGCTAGGGAAGCCTTGACTCTGAAAATGAAATTGAAATGAAGATTAGAGAAGATTAGAGAGCTAAAGTTAGCGCTTCATGGGGGAGATTAGATCAGTATGGTGGTTGTGAAAAAGAGAATTGAAAGTGAAAATTGAAATAGAGCTTTGGATGAAATCGATGAACATTAGGATTGTAGCTTTTAAATGCTAGTTAACAATGAACTGCCAGAGAAGCCTTAAAATTGGTGATTGAAAATTAGTAATTAGGAATTGAAAAATGAAAAAATTGAAACTGAACTGTAGTTTTGAATTGTAACTGTAGATAATGAAGATTAGAGCAATAGCTATCAAAGTATGAAGGAGTATGGACTATACATAGTACTTTTCCTTATAACTGAATTGGAGCTTTGGATAATAAATATTAAAGAATTACAGTTGTTAAATCACAAAGGAGAATAGACTTACATGATACATGTACATGTACACTTTTCATTGAAATTTTCATGAAAATGGGAACGGACGTTTAGATTTAGATAGTGAATGTTGCAGAAACAGCCGCCAAATAATGAAGGAGAATTAACTCACATGGTGCAATTACTTTTTTCATTGAAATTTCCATGAATATTGAAGTAATTAAATGGGAATCTTAATGTAGCTTTTGATGCGGTGGATGAGGATTGGAGGCCGAGAGGGAGCTATCAAATACACTTTCATAATGGATCCGAGTAAGGATTTTATTGGAATTCGAGTTAAAGTTGAAATCTTTTTATGTTGTTGATTAGGGTTAGAGGTAGAGCTTTTGAATTATTAAAAAATGTGTACCAGTGCTTCAGATTTTTTTTTTTCCAGATTTAAATGTAAATGTTGCTTTAATGGAGAAGGTATAGACATGATTACTGCACCATGAATTGTGACAATCTTTTCAACCTGAGGTTAAAACAGTATCAGGAAATATGCTCAATAGGTACCTATAACTGCTGCATTTTAGGGTTGAATATCCCATTATGATAATTACATTTTGATTTGGGCAGTGTAAATATGTGTTTATTGGGCAGTGTAATTTTTTAAAATGAAATAAGACACAGAATGGACTTTGTACACAGAATATTTTATGCAATAATCATTGTTTGTTTGTTTGATCTTTTGTTTAATTATGCGAACGAAGGGACATGTTACAATGTATACTTTCATGTTATTGATGCCCACTAGCAGAGAATATGCAGATGAATATTTACAGTGAAACTTTGCCTGTGTGGAATGAAAATGGTGCAATATGAATGATTTCCACACATTAGTAAAATTAGAAAAGAAAATATATTAATAGTAAATGAAGAAGCTTAATGGGAGAAATTCATAATTTGTAAACAAATTTTCGGCATTACTCCCAGTGTTAAAGATCGTATGTTCGATCTGTAATGAAAATCTCAAGTCAGAAAAAATTGGAGCCAGCGGGATTCGAACCTGCCATCTACTGCTTGCTGGGCAGGTTCGAATCCCGCTGGTTCCAATTTTTTTTTTACTTGAGATTTTCATTACAGATCGAACATATGATCTTTAACACTGGGAGTAATGCCGAAAATTTGTTTACAAATTAAATATATTAATGTTATGAATGTGAAATGAAATTGTTTTCAGAATAGAAAGCACTGTAACCTCAGGGGGTGTTTCACATAGCTTTGTGAGTGACTTGAATATGCAGAGCCAAATGGGATGCCCAAAGATTTTTTAACAAAGTGCCAATGTATTTCCAATAATCTCAATTGAATTGCGGCAAAAAATGTACTTTGCACAAGAAATGTTTTCTTATTGATATAAATATTAATCTACAACAGCATATTTGAACTTCAGCTTCTGTGATTGGAAAAGATTGAGGATCCCATTTAGCTCTTCATATTCAAGTCGTTCATAATGTCATGCGTAACTTTAAGCCCAGCTTTGTGGAACACTCCCCAGGTGTATCATTCTATAAGAAAGAACAAATTTGAAAATTTATGAAATTGAAGGACTTCAACGTTATTGAGGATATGACAATATATCCACCCATGATTGAATGGGACAGCCAGCTGAATTCAGTTATTTACAAGCTTGTATTTATCGTGAAATCAGCCTGTAATGAGTTCCATTTAGCCAAGTATGACCAATGTCTATGCGGATTATAGGAGTACTGAAGTAGTTGGAGTTTTTCTTAACATGAACCTGCTGTGTGAAACCCTGCTATTTTATAAATGAAAATTAATTATTAGGTCACACATGGTTTTGGAGATGTTTTTTCATGATTAAGGTAGAGGTATATTCAGAGTATTTAAAAAGCAGTTGCTTGTAAGGTGATTGTTTTTCAGTTATTGTATGAAGCTGTTGCTTTGTAGGAGTGCTGTGAGGATGTTAATCGTTACGTATGGAGTAGGCATTGATTAATTTCATTACTAATATTGTCTTTTAGATAAAAATGGGACATGTCAAAAACCATTTGTTGCAAATCGAATCGATAATATCCCACTTTTGAACATACATGTAATGCAGTGCATGTGCCATATATTGATGAAAGTACTGTAAATAGTATCCATAGTCTCTTTCATATAGATCTCAAATTGATCAAATGTGGTCACATCATTACATTTTTTAACTTGTATTCATACATTTTCAATTATAGCATATCACATAAAATATGGACATATATTGAAGTACATGTAGGATTTTAAATAAATGTATTTAACCTAAAAGATATGGTAGTTTTTCTAATAATCATTGCATCATCAGAATGAAAATGCCTTAATGTGAAATGCAGGCCTTGATAGTCATTAGTTTAATACTAGGTAATCTATATTTTTTTGTTTGTTTCTCCGTTATCAGTACTTCTGTTGATATTACTTCATTGTCCACGGGTGAATTGACTAAGTTAATGAGAGAAAATAGAAATCAAATTGATTTGGAATTGTAGTTACCCTACACAAAGTATTGTCACATGTATTCGCCTGTGTAGTATTTTATTGCCATAATTTTCGGTCATGTTTGTTTATATGCTTGTCATAGTGATATGTTCAACTCTCCTTTACGTCATATTATTGGCATATTTTCTGCAATGGATGCTGCAGGTTTGATGTTTACATGTTTGCCACTTCAGCTCAACGAAACCCTCGCAAAACGTAGCAGCCACGTAAAGATGCGTGAAGAATGCAATATCCAAACTATTGTTTGTGTTATTTACACGTCTTTGCGTGTCACCTCATTTCACTAGGGTACTGTAAACATAGATTATTTCGCAGTGTGGAAATTTTTTCGTGTATTTCACACGGCACGACACTTGCGTAAAAATAAAACCACGCGTTGAACTTCATATTTCAGATTACTTGCATCACAGATGCATGCAATTATATACATGGTCATGAAATCATCACACTTTTAGTGATGTCATGAGACTATTTTGTACATTTATCATTTTGAAATGAGATGGTAATAATTGTGTCACAGATCCATGAAATGGAAGAATAGATGAGTGGTGATTGAAATAATCAAAATTGTTGTGAAAAGGTTTAAAAGTGTACCAATCCTCTAAAGGCATTTTGCTCTGTATTGTAGGGATTCTTTGTCACTATACTGGTATTCTGCTCTTTATTCAGGCATTCTGTCACTATACTGGTATTCAAAATACGAGCTCCAAATATTGCTTCTATAAAAAAAGACATTGCTTCTATAAAAAAAGACATTGCAAGATGAAATATACTCTCATTAAATATAACAGCAACTAGCGAGTATCGAGTAGTAGACTAGTTAAGTGCAGGCATGAATCTGGTGGAATGGAAAGTTGGGTTCCATTACATTAGGTCTAATGTTGCCTTTGAAAGCTGTTAACCCATAGAAAACTGGGGAAAGGTTTTTTTAAGGTTTGCTTTATATATATTCTAGCTGTACAATTTTTTTTTCATTTTGTAGGTGATTATAATTAGCACGCTTCAGAGCTACAGCAGCTGCAAAAATCAAAGTTTGGGGGAAAATTGCATGGTAGTCAGGGTCTCTCCTTCACCTTTAGAGTGTAGGATAGATGGGAGTTCTTATGTACAATAGTCTGTTTATATGTAACTGCCCTTCCTGCCATAATAAAGTAATCTCATCTCAATTCCAGGCCTTTTTTTTTTTAACCTTATTCATGATCTATATATTCTATTTATACAAGGTGTGTGGTTTATGTAGACATTCCAAAGTATTCAGATTATTTCATGTTTTAATAATGTTGTGAAGAAAATAAACAAGGTAACTTCACAGGATGGACACAGAAATGGTGTGGCCATGTTAAAATGTGAAGCCTAGCTGTATGGGTCATGTGGGGCCAAAGAAAAAAAATTGAAAAGGTGGTGTAAATTTCCCAGTGCAACTCTTGTCAAAACTCTCTTTTATTTGAGCGTTGATGCGTTCCTGCGCGTTCATTTAAACTTACGTGGGGTGGTTTGTCGCACCATATCTGAACACTAAAAATGGTGCAGGGATTTGTCGCCTCTTATCTGTACATAAACATGTAAGTGGCCCTTCGGGTTTTATTTGTGACTACACCATAGAATATACACAGAGTACTGGCTAACCTGATTTAATTGCTTTCCATTTTAATATATTTAGTAGCCTTTATCACATTTGCTACAATGTATTTTGAGATTTTCCTAGATGATTATGGGAGGCTGTGTTACCTGTCAATTGTACACTTTTATCATTTTTAAAATTTATCTACTCACTGATAATTTATGTGAATCAGGTGACGTTTAGCTCCATGTCGATGTGTGTTGTAAAGAATTTGATGCATTGCTGCCATAAACCTAGGGGGTGTCGTTTCTAAAGGCTTGTTCAGATATGACGCAACAATACCCCATGTGTTCATTAGCATAAAGTGGCGTGATTTGCCGCGCCATATCTGAACACTACAAAAATCGTGGGGGTTTGTCGCGTCATACCTGAACAAGCCTTTATGGTAGCTCAGGGGAACGGAATAGCACAAAAAGGGCATGTCTGAAATGCAAACAATACAGACAATAATACACATTTTTGCATCTCGGGGGGGGGGGGGGGGGGGGGGGGGTGTTTCACAAAGACTAAGATTGACTCGAATCACTCTTAACTATGGCAGGACATTCATGCCACTAGTTGCTTTCACATCGCGATGCATCGGTCTCTCAAGGGATGCGCAAATCATTGTCACAAATTTGAAGAATTTACATTCGTTTTCTTCATCGATGAACAATAAAAATTGTCAATTCTGCAGATTTGTGACCATGATTTGCAAATCCTCTGAGAGATCCATGGTAAAAGAAAACAGTGGCATGAATGGCCAGCCATAGTTAAGTGCAATTTTAGTCAATCTTAGTCTTCGTGAAACACCCCCCAGATGCCTCTTTTTGTGTCCCTGTATTTTGCCAAGCTACCCAAGGGTCTAATCAAATTATTTTATACTGGCCAGTGGAATATATTATGTACTATTTTGAGGTTAATAAATGATTTATTACAATTTTACCTGAACTTCAGAACTTGTCCCTTTCTTTTTCCTTCTGTCTCCAGTTTACTTCTTCATTGTTTACGTCACTTGTTGACATTTCAGTAAAACGATTTTAGTGATGTGTCGTGTCTTATTTTATAATAATTACTGCGTACATGTATAGGAATGCTAATTCTCAATTGTGAATATTATGTAAGCATTATGTAAGCGATTGAATTGAAGATTGTTCTTCCTACATGTAGTAATTAGCAAATTTTCACATGCAGTGGGTGTGAAAGGGGTGGACACTTATTTTCTTCCTCGGCTTTACATTTATCACAATGTCAATGCAGATCTTTTCAGTTTTATGTCAGCCATAACCAGGCCCCTAAAGCTCTGCCATTTTGTCCAGATTCATTAGGCGGCCAACCTAAGCACCATCAATATTCATGATCAAAATTAAAATGAATTATTCATTTTTTAAGATGCTTCCAACTAGTAGCATTTGTTTGTACACTTTATGAAACATTACACGCATCAGCTTACCGCATGCACAGTTAATGCACAATAAATGTGCAACAAATACGCATTAAAGACATTGGTTAACATTGTTATGATTTTTAAAAATCTTGTTTTGTTACTTGAAAATGGGATAAACATATGGGTTATAGTGTAAACATACCAGTCTGAAAGTTTCAAAGTATAATATCCACAGGAAGTATTTTTAAATATCAAAAATGTGAACCAATGTTTGAAAACTATACAAGGGTCGGTTGCACAGAAAAGACATAAGGAGTGCGCATGCACGTATGACTCGCCTTACCGTACTGTGTGTATTGGCGAATCACGCGGCGGGAGGCACATAACGGCATTTTCAAATTCAGGCAAAGTGGTCCTCGTAGTGATTGTCTCGTGAGACGAAGGATAATAAAATCGCCGTTTGCGTCTAACTTACACTTTTTCATTCCAAATTATGGTTGGTTTCAGGGTTTTTGAGTACAAATACAAGTACTCATCTTAGTTTGAGAATTTTTTAAATTAGCTACTCACAAAGTTAGCCAATGCCTTTAAAGTGTCATAATAAAATTGATACGCACAATAGATATGAATAATGCAACAGTGTCATCGATATCATGGCGATAACGGGTGCTTATCGGCCCCTTCAAATGATCCAAAATAAGCTCGGCCTAATGCCATTCATGTAATGATATCCGTGCATGCTGCTTTTCGTCTAGTAATTTTATTATATGTCTATGGCCATAACTGAGGGGAATCCAAAATAAGGAAGATGATTAAATGGGTTATACAATGAGTCAGGTGCATCACTATCATGCATAAATCCACCATTGTTGGCATATTTGGAGCCCCCAGTTATGGTTGAAATAATTAACAAACAAAAAAAAAAAAAAAACAACACCAAAACCAAATGGGTCTATATGTAATGAACGAAGTCATTACATTTTACAAATAAGTTATTCAGGAAGCCAAGGAAAGATGCCAACAGATGATCTTTTTAAAATTATACTTTCTTTTTTATTCATAGTTACAAAAAGCCAACACATGAGCTTAATATATTGTTTATAAGCAACCCATATCATATACCATCTCTATACATTTCAATACTAGCCATATGAACTACAGTTGCAAACCTAATATTTGTGAAATATAAAGATTAAGAATTACTGCAATGTAAACTTGAAAAAAAAAAAAGTCAACTAGAGTCGGGGGAATAATAACTATTGTTTTTAGTGCTAGGAGCAAAATATAATAATACATGCTACTAAAACACTACCCAAAACATGACCAGATGGTCCAACCAATCTGAAATTAATATACTTCACAGATGAGCTTGAGTTCTGGGGGTGTAACATAAAGAGATACAATCAATCTTACAATCAATTGTATCTCTTTTATGGTTTGCCATAGACTTATGATTGATATCAATCGTAAGATTGATTGTATTTTTTATGTTACACCCATATTGTGAATGAAACCGTCTCCAAGGAAAGGTTGGAAATATTGTACATAACAAAGGCAATGTCCATAATTTGTCTCCCCACATTTATGTGCAGTCATTCTAGCAGGTAAATTGTAACATTTGACCCCATCTGATCTTTAACCTACGTATATGACCTTTGACCCCAAATAACATTGAGGTCCCTGTAAGCCATCTACCATCCAAATGGGCTTATGATTCCAAAGTTGCCAACCCCAATAGAAACTTGCAGGTAAATTTAACATTTGACCTCATTTTGACCTTTGACATACATACATACATGACCTATGACCCCAAATAACAATGAGGTCCCTATAAATGATCTACCATTCAAGTTTGGTTTCAAACGGGCAAATTGTCACAAAGTTATTCAAGTTTAATAAGCATCACATACAGACAACAAACGAACTCCGCTAAGGATCCCTCCATCTCACTCCACCTCGGTGGCACGACAAAAAAAAGACGGCTTGAGGAAGATTTTGGAATCATTTTAAAGAAAACGATATGAAATACACTCTTTTTTTTCCCCTACAGGCATATCTACTGCACACAGCAAAGAGTACATGGGACCACACACAAAGGTGGCATGAGTGTTTTAATCGGCCCAAGCCCCAAACACTTCCGAATCAGCTATTTCTCATCTTATTTCAAAGATGGGAGCATGTGACATCCTTGTTAGGGAATATTTCTACTATGATATTCTCTCTAACTCGCAAAAAAAAAAGCTCACAAAATTTAAGCTTTCCCAGAACTCAAGCTTTTCTTTAACTGAGATAGCTAGCATTTATATGTATTTTTCTATGTATGTACAGTCACATAAATATGCTAATATATTCATATCTAGAGAATTCTTCCAACATTTCCTGAAGACATATAAAATGGGATTTCTCTTCAAAGTACTTGGTATGTAATTCAAGATGTTCAAGAAGTACATTGTTTTATTATAATAAAACAAGTTATACATGTCTTTATTCGTTCATTATACCATCTATCCGCTCTTGTGAAGGCTTGCACATGCATGTCGGGCTTCAAACAATAGACAAATATAGCCTCAACTCAAGTGCCGATAGATTATATGATGAACTCTTTCTTATGTATCATTTGTATATTATTTGTATATTAATAGATATTATTACTTCATGATAGTACATGACTTTCTAATAAACATTCAAAATGCCATTACGCCTAAATAGCACTAAAAATGCTATAAATAACTTTCAAAAGGAAATAACCGTAGTGGAAAATGAAGGGGAAGAATTCTTTTTTAATGAGAAACCAATATTGAGAGTAAAAAGTTACATGTGTATCACCTACTCCTGACTGAAACCAGATAGGATAAGGGTTTTTTCAAAGTACCTTTTCAAGTACTACGCAATCGTGGCTTATGCAATTTACTTTAGGAATATCATTTAGCCCAAATTGGAAAAGAAATGAAACTGTAAGTACACTGCATTACTGACAAGTAGTATGAGGATATAATTAGTACACACTCACATGATCAATGAAGACTTTTAACCCATTCGTGACAGGAATTATTTAAAGCCTAATTTGATCAGCTTTTAGTCTTCAAATTGGCAACACCAACATTTTTCTTTTATTGCTACATTTTTCTTATAAAACATCATGTATCTGAAATAAATATACATTGACAGAATGTATGATGAGAAGTCATAAAATTGTCAATTTGCCGGGAAAAGCAGTAATTTTAACATTTTCATTGCATTGCCAATATAAGGATTTTAATGCTTATTTTCCTCTAAAAAAATTTCAGCATCAAACAACAAATATTGATGCAACTAAAATAGGCACAGTAAGTGTAGAATTTTTTTGCTCTTTCTGCTCATGTATTTGGTATGATTTTTAGGGCTTTGCATCAAAAGTTATTAAACCAAACCACATAATGTGGACCCTCTGTCACGAATGGGTTAAAAAAAGATCCCAGTAAAAGTTTTGCCTTTTGAGTGAAGCTTTTTTATGGGGATGGGTTATCAAAAATAATTTTTAAAAATAACCATCCAGACCAATAAATTGTATCCTAGCTTGTAAGACAGGTTTCATAAACACTTCATTATTGCTTGTGAGAGTATCTTGCTTAATATAGGGCTCTGATGCTTTTGCTCGAAAAAATGTTTCAGGATATATTACGACGACTTGGCAATAAACACAAGTTTAAATGGAAACATGTATTGCTGACAAAAAAAATATATAATTTCTCTATATTCTTTGCTGAGAAAATTTATATTAATTCTTAATGGCACTGCCACAGCAAATTATTATGAAAATAATGTTCTTGATGCTACATACATTATGTGTAGACTATCGGGATTACTAGGATAAATTATCAGCTTACCATCTAAATCTCAAAAATCACCCCCCCCCCCAAAAAAAAAAAAAAAGAAAATCTTATTACTAAGCCCAATCAAGCAAACAAATATATGAAAAGGATTTCAGCAGAAAATGGAAGAGCATAACAGTTCATGGAAAAAAACACTTCAAGCCACCTGAAGCAGTCACAAGAGCAGAGTAATAATAACTAGAATATATTTCATATGTAGCTTCATGGAAGAGCATAACAAAGTACAGTAGTTAGCTTTAATTGGATGATGATACAACATGCATACAATTATTTGCTCTTCAAAGCTGGTATTGACAAGTTTACTGATCAAGTTTGTGATACCACATAAACAGAAATCTACAAACCCTTTAAGAAGGGCCACAAGATCATCACCATACACTTCATAAACAAAATATTCCCGCGAGTATCTTTAACTTTGTTCTCCCAACCATTCAAAAGCAATGTAGTCACACTGTTTAGGCACCTTATCAAAAGTCAGAGCCAATTTGGAACACAGCCTTTAGCGTCTTTCCCGCTCAGCGTCTTTCCCGCTCAGCGTCTTTTCCCCTCCGATCCTTCCATTTCTCCATAGACAAAACAACGGGGGATCAGGAAAGCCCATATAAAAGAACTGTCGCGGAGAAGACGATCAAAGACGCCGGACAAGACTTTTGATAAGTGGCCTTGGGTTCCACACATCTATGTGTTATTTTGATATCAACAGGCATCTTGCTGGTAATCTCGAGTTCTAAAATTAAAAGTGAAATCATTGCAAATCTCAACAAACTCCATTGAAGTGCGGGCACTGAAATCTAAAAACATTCACATCTGCCCCAACAAATCTTGTAACGCACAAATGACTACTGCATGATACTGCCAAAAAACATAATATATATTAGTATTGATGGAACTCTTGCATGAAAAGTTACACTCAAAACTAAACAAAAATAATCAACAGAGCAGTAAATGCTTGACTAAAAATCATGCCTTTGATTTCTGTAGTTGCATTTAAACACAAGGCTTGACATTTATGCAGACCAGTGCATTTCAGTTAAAGTTTTTCAAAAATATTTCTGGTCCAACATTTCAACAGCTAAAATACCCTTTATCTTCTCCTAAAATGCTGCTTTTTGCTAGGATTCAACATTACCGTTAAGTTTAATCATGATTGGAGTACTCATCAGAAAACAGACAGAAAGAATAACAAGGCATGCTTAAATACAAATTGACAAAAATTGACTCAATCCTAAAAAGACAAGAGCATCTGCATACACATCATCCACAAGATCACAGCGTAAGAAGAAGTCACTTGCTGCAGCTGAATGAAAATGAAACCATAACCAACAGAGAAATTCAAAGAATTTTGGTGGGAAAATCAAACAAATTTTCAAAGAAAGAAGTACATCACAGGAATGTTTGAAAATGGCAAGTAATCTTTCAAGTAGAAAGAAAAAAATGGTGTAGGTACGATTAACCAAATTGCCAAAACATACAAATTATATCATAGCTACAACAAAGCCCCTAAAAGAAGATTTGATAATAATTTTGAAATATAAGAGATATTTTCCTTAAATTAAACATCATGATTTGCAGTATGCATGAATTGGATTCCCTTGATAACTACACTCAACAAAGTTGTACATATTTCCACATAATAAAAACTAACTCGTATACAGTCTTCTGTCCAGTATCTTTGTGCTAAAATAAAATAATCTTGTGTAGAAAGATATTTCGAAAGTGTGATACCACAACTAATGGTGTCATATGCGAGGAGTTGTGCAAGATTAAATCACTAAAGTAACTTGAGATGACTCATTTTCCAGATAAAAGGAGAAATATGATCAAATGCATGTGAAATAAAAAAGACGAATGCATCAAGCACCTACAAACTTGTTGATAGCTACCCAATGTGAAACACTAATTTATATAAGCACCTAAAGATGGCATGCACAGCAATGGTCGAAACAAGATTTATCAAAGACTTGCATAAAGCAAAGGTAAGAAGAAAAAACATAATATCTAAAGCACAGAAAAAACATTACCTCATTCACTGTACAAAGAAAATGGGTGAAGTTTTTTTCAAAATATGTGATGAAAAAGTGTAGCAAAAGGCCATTAAATAACTGAGTGCAAATATAATAATAAATAAACATAGAGAGAGAAAACAAAATTAAATAGCCTTCACCACAAATGACTACTGACGATAAATACATGTAACTTGATTTTTTGTCTTATATTATCAACACGCAGAATAAATTTATGGTAAAATCAGAATTCAGCTGATGAAGTTCAAAATCAAATTAAAATGAAATAATAAAACCAATATATTACCCCCCCCAAAAAAAAAAAAAAAAAAAGCAAAAGAATAGAGCAAATAGTTATAATTCATGTTCCAACTGCTTTCCATTCCATTTTATGTTATTGTAATATTATAATGTATTTTAATTTTATTTTGCGAAATAAATGAATTGAATTGAATTGAATTGAATTTCCAGCAATATTTCTGCTCTGAAGCTGCAAATGATACATGTATACAACTTCCTGGTCTTCTGTTGTACAAACAGTAACAACTAAACCATCAGCTTTATACTTAACTCAAGAAAAACATACAGGTGGGTGAAAAGCAAGAGAATGATAAAAACAAACTTGTGATTCAAGTCTCACCAAGCTAAGGAAAAAAAATAATAAAAAGAATGATATAGCACAAAAAAATGCCAGTAAATACATGTAGAATTTCTCAAACATAATGCCAAAACAAACATTGAATATATCTTTAATCTGAGGAAAAATTCTATGGCATTTTAAAGACTGAAAGAAAGTAATAATAGCAGAAAATATACAGTCAACTCTGCCTAAGTCGAAGTCCCATAAGTCGAATAATCGCCTAAGTCGAAGGTCTATACAGAGTTCCATTCCTTTATTTTCTTTTGTTTTTGACCCCTCATAAGTCAAATTTTCTTTAAGTCGAAGCTTTTCCTTCAGTCCCAAGAGATTCGACTTAGGCAGAGTTGACAGTACCTCCTAAATGGCTTCATGATTACATGTAAATGCAATTGCTTTTCAAGGGTTTAACCATTAAAGAAGAAAACGCAACACAGAAGGAGTACAACTTGTACTTGTACTTTCTAGAAATATCAGTTCCGGTCCAGTTCGGTCCAGGCTTTCCTTCAAAACTCCAAGCACTAACAGTTAATTAATATTGAAAATTATGCTTGGGGCTGGATTGACAGCCGGCAACAAGTGACTGAATAGATGGGTAAAATACCCGGTACCCGACTTTTATGGACAACACTGGTACAAGTGTAATGCTTTCACTTTCAGGTTCCTTTTTAAAAGAACCCCCTCTTCTCAATTTCTGTATCTTGAATTACTTCCATCTTCATGGCTTGCAGATAGTTTATAAGTACTGATGATTAAGTGATTTTGAGTCCATTGAGATTGGAAATATTTTCTTACTTCTTCACACAGCGTAAAAATAATTCAAAACGCTCCAATCACACAATTTGTGAGAATGGAGTAAGCTGGGCAATTATGTACAAACTAAACAACTTTCAAGTTAAGAAAACCCAAATAAGTGAACAATCAAGAAGGTAACTTGACCAGCAAGCCTGAAACCTCTAAAAGAATGTAAAACATGATAATAGGTATTTTTTTTAATTGTTTTGATGATGGTAACTTGACTCAATTTTACTCATTTTTTTTTAAAATTCAGGCACTTCATACAAAGTATCAGGTGACCTTATCTACGATAATCAGACCAAATGCCTTATGAACTTAATCTCACATAATGAAAAATATAAGAATTCAAGATATTAATTCTCAAAGTCTGTATATCTTAACCTGTTGCCTTGTGGAACTGGGTGACCCTTGTATTAAGTCTATGGTTAAGAGAGAATTCAGCATTCAATGAGTTATTAAAGGGGGAAAAGCAGATGGAAGGCATGAAAATATGCACTCATTAGCACAATGCATTCCCTGATGTGCAAGCAGAACAAACGTCCACCCCCCCCCCCCCAAAAAAAAAAAAAAAAAAAAAAATTATAATAAAAATAAATGAAAAACAAAAACAAAAACAAAAACAAAAACAAAAACAAAATAGAACAAAACAAAAAATCCAAACAGAAAGATAGTCAGAACAGTCATCATGAACATTCCACAGCATTTCATTAGCACACACACACATGATGACAAGCAATGCAAGCAGTAATAAATGTAATTTCATTTTTTCTATCCTGATTTCTGATGTACTTTTACTGCAAGCTTCCAGGAAAATATTGGTACTCTTTTCCTTAGCAATAATTTCTTAACAGCACACATGACACATTCATGGATGATCCCTGGGAGGAAGACACCCAGATCTCCAGTGTGGCCTTCCTAGCTTCCATGGCAAGCTTTCCAATTGCTGTAACAAACAGGAGCAGCAGTGAATCACTTGTGAGTGGCATTACTTTGAGGTATTCACAAAGTATGAGCTCCATGCACCAAAACCATGCCTTTCAAACATCCTACAGTGGCCCATGATGAACTGACCAACATTCAGATCTGTCACACTGCCAAGAAAACAACAAAACGATGGAGGCGAAATGGCTCTAAATCTAACAATTTATGCATTTTCATGTGGACCTAATATGTTAAGAGTCTTGGTGAAACATCTGTCCGAAAAATAGGTCCATTCCTCAGTCTAGAACCACATGGTACCTTGCCTTTTCCCTCTCAGTCGAGGAAAAAGTTGATCATAGTTAGTTCTGACTTTCAAGAAGTCTTAGAGTGATGCTCAGGGTCAATTGCAGCAACCAGCTTTCTTGTTCTTGTCCCCTGGTCCTCCATCAGCATCATCAGGTTTCAATTCTGAAGAAGAGAAGGAAATTTGAAATTGACAGGTGCATGTGTAAGGCACTCTACATGATGAATTAGAAAGTGCAAATTCAATGGCCTGAATTCTCGAGAGAAGTTTATTTCAAACCTTGGTCTAAACCATGGTTTAAATTTCCACCATGGACTAAAAATAATCATAAGCGCATGTAGCATAATAAGCACAACACTGTCCACCTATTGGAGAAGAGGACATGCACGCACTACGCTTACAGCGGTTTATACCATAGTTGAAATTTAAACCATGATTTAGATAACTAGAAACCTCTTTCGTGAATTTGGGGTATTTTCTTTTCAGGTTTAATTCTGCATGAACCGTCAATGTTAACAGTTCAAGGCTCATTCAGACATGCACTCTTAAACCCCCCCCCCAAAAAAAAAAATGCTCTTTTTTTTTTAAATGTACATTATATATAGTGAATGCACTGAGATGAGTAACACAACAAAGGACCTACGTAAATGCCTATTCCTTTAATATGTGTGTGTCATACAAGGTACAAAAATATACAGTGCAGTACGCTTGAAAAACCCAGCAAGTTATTTTAGCCATCTACTGATGCATTTGTGAACAAGTCTATATACTTTCAGGATTGAATGCATTACAATCCCGAAAGTGTCTGGAGGCTTGTTCACAAATCCATTAATCCGGTGGGGGGGGGGGGGGGGTCTTCCTTCAACTATATCCTCCAGACTTACTTATCCTGTTCTCACTGCTTTGTGCAATGGCAATCTGTCTACTAGTCGACTTGGCTTCAAGGTCCTCCAGAGCTTTCAGTACTGATGCATTGAAAGTTATTGCAGCAAGGCGGTTGAAGAATTCTTCCACATTCTGGCCTACAGTTGAGGGAAAAAAAATGAGGCTTTTAGTTCTGCTACAATAATTCAAGGTCTACTATCTACTGCATATTACTCCTACCCTCCCCACCGTGTAATACCCCCAACACCATTATCAACATCATCATCGTCATTACCATCATTATCATCATCATCATCATCACCGTCATCCTCATCACCATCATCCTCATATCACCACCACCACCATCACCCTCATCACCATGATCATTATCATCATCATCATCATCATTGTCATTATCATTATCATTATCATAACAATCATCACTATCATCATCATCATTCTCATCATCCATCATCATTATCACCATCACTACCATCACCATCAAACTTATCATGATCATTACCAAGCACTACCACCACCACCACCAACCACCATGATCTGCATTTATAACATCATCACCTCTACTGCCATCATCATCATCATCATCATCATCATCATCGGCATCATCATCATCATCATCAGCATCACCATCATCACCACCACCACCATCATCATCATCAACATCATCATGTCCTCACCTGTTAACGCAGACACCGACCAGTATTCAGCGTTGATCTCTCTAGCTACCACCATAGCGGCCTCTTCAACCTCCTTTACCTCTTCATTTGATTCCTAAAAGACAATGAACATTCAGATGATGTTATAAACCACCAACGCTTTCACGGACTGTGGCTCTGACACATGGGAAATGAACGTCAAACAGACATTGTAATGTATAGGTTTACGGTAATGCATGTGTGAGCTTGATCAATTAAGAACACACTTTGGTCCATCCCTACCATCGATCATAATAATGGATTCTAGTTTAAGTACCGAAAGTCAACCAGAGAAACCAAATTCATTGAATTTCAAATCCTTCAGTGATACCCAGCACAATGCAACATAAACTAGCTCAATACAATTACTTCAGTACCGGTACCCGTTCTTTACAGGCCATCAAATTTTCAAAATTTGATAAATTTCCATCCTTAACAGACCGATCAGGCTCATGTACAAACATAATAGTAAACATTACAATATTGAATAATATTTAATATTAGTTTAATGGGAAGTTGGGAACATAGTGAAGACAATTACTGGACAATGACACTTTATACAATCACCATGACATCAGTAAGCAAGTTTGTATTGTACATACATAGCCATAAAACCAGTATAAATACGCTGTGTATCTAATATTTCTTGTTTATAACTGCACCTTCTATTAAACCACAAGATCAATGTATCAAGTCTATAAAATGAAGACAGGAAAGAGTAATTACTGGTAATTTCACCTTGAAAAGATGCTAATATTCAAGTAGGGAAAAATGTAGCAGGAAGTGCATCAGGAAATTATCATTTTCACTCCATTAAAGGAGAATCATTCATAATACAGCTGTATGCCTACTTGACATAGCAAAAATACTGGTACCATTGTCATTACTATCTGTATTTATTGGCCCAGGGATACCACAAGCATGTGGTTAACCAATGACACCACAAGTATGTAGTAAATACATAGATGAAATGACCATTCTGGTTTTAGGGATCTCACTATTTGATCTCTACTGCAAATATATGCAAATGGTTTGTAAATAGATGAAAACACTTCATACAAGCATCAAAATGATATATGTAAACAGATGAAATGAGAATATTCAGTTATGAGGGGTCTGACTACTGTTACATCTACTGTAACTTCATGCACAGATTTATACAGATTCGTAAATAGATGACAACACCATGTACAAGTATCAAAATGATCTGTAAACAGATGAAATGAGAATATTTAGTTTTGAGGGGTATGATTAATGTTACTTTTTATACTGTAACTTCATGTACAGATTTATACAGATTCGTATTGATGACAACACCATGTACAAGTATCAAAATGATCTGTAAACTGATGAAATGAGAATATTTAGTTTTGAGGGGTATGATTAATGTTACTTTTTATACTGTAACTTCATGTACAGATTTATACAGATTCGTAAAGAGATGACAACACCATGTACAAGTATCAAAATGATCTGTAAACAGATGAAATGAGAATATTTAGTTTTGAGAGGTCTGATTAATGTTACTTTTTATAGTGTAACTTCATGTACAGATTTATACAGATTCGTAAATAGATGACAACACCATGGACAAGTATCAAAATGATCTGTAAACAGATGAAATGAGAATATTTAGTTTTGAGAGGTCTGATTAATGTTACTTTTTATACTGTAACTTCATGTACAGATTTATACAGATTCGTAAATAGATGACAATGCCATGTACAAATATCAGAATGATTTGTAAACAGATGAAATGAGAATATTTAGTTTTGAGAGGTCTGATCAATGTTACTTTTTATACTGTAACTTCATGTACAGATTTATACAGATTCGTAAATAGATGACAACACCATGTACAAGTATCAAAATGATTTGTAAACTGATGAAATGAGAATATTTAGTTTTGAGAGGTCTGATTAATGTTACCTTTGTATCTACTTTAACTTCATGTACAGATTTATAAGTGCTGTAATGTATTTAAATTACAATGCTCCACACTAACTAGGATGTCTGGATTGAAATTTTTTGGTTGTTTTTTTTTGGGGGGGGGAGGGGGGTCCAGACCCAAAATTCAGGGGCCCATGTGTCTCCAGCACCCGTTGTCAGGCCCTGCAAAAGCACCGGAGATGAAATTTCTGAAAATGTTGTTGGCAAAATTTTGTAGCTCAGAGCAAAGCAAACTACGGATTTTTCCAAAATGATAACTAGTATATTTAAGATGCTATTCAATATTTCAAATACAGAAATCTTACAAAATTATCACAGTATAAGTATGGGAGGTTTTAATTTTCTTTCTTTTTTTTAGATATTTGTAAACAAAACAACTTTTCTAAATTTCATATACTTCACTTTTTTTTTCTTTCAAATATTCATTTTGTGGAAGCAAATCTATTTACATGAGAGAATGGATAAGTCATCCTTGAAACAAACTAAAGGTAAACATTGACTGTGCTTGAAATTTTTATGTCTAACTACGTTTTAAACTTTACATACCACAATCAGCGAAAAGGTTGCAAATTTGTTTGAGAAAAGGAGACAAGTGACTTACACATAAATCTCGCTTGGTTCCGACGAGAAATATATGAGGATCGTGGCTGTTCTCCAATAATGATTCTTGATACCACCTCTTGGCGTGGTCTAATGTGTACGATTCCTTCATGTCAAAGACAATTACCACAACTGAAGGGAAAAAAAAAAGAAAAAATACAAGTACATCAGCTTTAATATTGAAGAAGCTGCCATCATAATTATATTCACAGTGCCAAAAACCAATATGACTCCATAAAGTTTAACTATTAACCTACTGGCTACTGGTACCAGGTGGCCAATGTGTTAAACCTATGGGAATTCAAGAATTCGGTAGTCAAAAGGGTTAAAGACCAAGTCCAGCAGCTGCATGTCCAAAAGGGCTCATCTCGGCCCTATTTCATCAAACTTGTTATCACTAACAACTGCCATATCTCTACGACAAATTTGCTCTCAGCCAATAAGATGCAAGGATTTCAGTAGCTTATAACAGTTATTGCAACTTCTTATTGATAACAAGTTTTAAGAAATGAGGCCCAGAAGAGCTAACGATCTCTCTTTATCCAATTATCAAAACATTGATCTACTATGTTAGATTTTATATTTCTATATGATTTATATTTGTCCACCATTACATGTACATGTACATCACCTCTGATATGATACTGATTATAAAGTGATTTACCTTTTTCTGGACCTATGTTTACAGCTTGTGTGTCCATAAGGGGCACAATGGGGAGAAAAATCCTAGAGTTTCACAACCTTTATTTCTTAAACAGGCAGCACTGTTTTATTATTGAGGATTGTTTAGATACTGTGTTAATAGTCTGAATATGAATATTTGCTTTCTTTTCATACCTTTCCTGCATAACTTCTTGCATTCACTTTGTACCTCCCCCCCCCCCCCCCATTTTTTTTAATATTTTTTTTATTTTTTTTTTTGGGGGGGTGTTTTTTTTAATATTTTCTAGCAGTCTACTGCTACATTGAGAGAACAAGTCTCAACAGCTGCAGAACAAACATCTTGGCACATGTACATGTACATGTACTTGAAACATGCCAAGGTTAGAGGTAGATTCCAATCCTTCATTATCAATGAAGGATTGATAAAATCAATGTAAAAAATGACCCTTAGACCATTTGCCATGCAATGTAAATGTCAAAATTATTTGGTAAGCTCACATGAAGCACTTGGGTTAATCGATCATGCTCAAGAGATGAGGCTTGAATTTCATGAATACCCAATCCTTGATACATCTGGGGATGTTTCATGAAACAATTAGTCGGTGGTTTTCACCGACTATTTTGCTTTCAGCCAATCAGATGCGAGTATTTTCAGTAGCTTACTGAAAATCCACGCATCTGATTGGCTGAAAGCAAATTGGTCGGTGAAAATCACCGACAAAACTCTTCATGAAACGCTCCCCTGGAGTTCTTACATGTATATGCCATAATGAAAAGACAGTCTGCTTTGTACGTTCATAGGTTTTCCATGTCAACTACCATGCTCAATATACTAGTATACATGTATGTAATGATTATGTAGTGTCTTCCTAAGTGATTTGACAGACACCATGAAATATATAGCTAGCCCTTGAGCAGTACACCCAGCAAACAAACATATTATACAGAACTTCTACAAAATCGAGTGTGTAGTTCCATATGTGCATTGCTTGATGCTATTCAAGAGCTGTCCCTATGTACAAACAATGTACATAAAAATGAATTCAACAAGTTTTCATACATGACATACATGTATTTCTGATCTTTAAAAAAAAATAAATAAAAAAATAAGTAAAAGAAGGACAATGGTCACCACAGAAATGCTTAACAGCTCCTTAAAAATAAACAATATATATTCTTTTAACTTTCGATCTGAAAAAAAAACAAACCAATGTTTCTTATTTACTCACCATGTGCTCCTCTATAGTATGCAGCTGCTATGCATTTAAACCTTTCTTGTCCTGCTGTATCCCACCTGACAATAAATTACAACAACAAAAAAAAATTACAATTATATTGTTTGTAAACTTTTAAATAAAAAAATCTTACATTATCATTTTTCGCTCCATTAAATGAAGAATCATTCATAACACAGCTGTATGCCTACTCGACATATAGCAAAAATACTGGTACCACTGTCATTATTATCTGTATTTACTGGCAAAGGGATACCACAAGCATGTGCTAAACCAATGACACCACAATGAAATGACCATTCTGGTTTTAGGGATCTCACTATTTGATCTCTACTGCAAATACATGTAATGGTTTGTAAATAGATGACAACACTAAGTACAAGTATCTCACCTGACAATAAATTACAACAACAACAAAAAATTACAATTATATTGTTTGTAACCTTTTAAATAAAAAATCATGCATACCGGTACATCAAATAATACATACATTCATGCAAATCATGGGAATTTTCAAGAGTATGAAGAGGAAGAGTAAAAACTTTATAGAGGTTTCATTTCTACTGTTACAGAAATGGTTTTAAATTAATACTACGTCTGAGATACATTAACTCAGGCAAAGGTCTGTCTAAAACATGTGTTATACTGAAATCAAATCATACCCAACAGTTTAATTTTCTCTTTTTGATTTAAAAATAATATCCCCCCCCAAAAAAAAAAAAAAACCCCAACAACAACAACAACAACAGAGAACTCAATGCAAAACATGTGAGTGAGTATGTTTTCAGAAAATTTAGCTCCTATTATTCTTCTCTTGTGACAATTTTACAAGAGCAAGTATTCATTATACATGAAAGTGTCTGGTCAGTTCACTGGGCATTCATTTTTAAAGGAATAATTATCACTGCATTTGTTTTTCTTTCATGACAACATGTACATGTATTCAGAGTTTTACTACATCTACAAGTACATGTTAATCAGCAAACAGTGACACATTGTAGATGGATCAAGGACACCCCTTTGTAAAAGGAAGGTGCATCACATCTATTCTGGTCTGGCATACTGGTATTCCGTTTCGTGTATTTACATGAAGAGCAAGGTAGCGTTAGCATTTATCGTAACCATTACACAATGACAAGGCATGGCATACAAATCAGACCTGGGATAGAAGTGAATGTGCACATGTAAACACATGATGAGTAGCATATACTATAATCAATTCGTGCAGTAAACACTTGTTCCATTGTTCAATATCTTATAAAGACCTTCACTGTACAATATCAATCTAAAAATACCACAGGATACTGTCTTGTAGTTCCTAACTGACACCTACTGTCTGTCAATAGTTCTTTTGTCTACAGTTTAATAGTTTGTGGTAGCCATGGACTGTAGAATTGTCTACACGTCAGTGACGTCACACACTGAAAAACCTGTATATTACGGAGCTCTGATAGTGATGGAGTGGGAAGTAGCAAGTATTTTATTTGCTGACCTTCTTTCATACATGATGTACTTCCCAGTTCATCCACTG
>CM057154.1:18218477-18347728 GCA_029962745.1 Echinometra lucunter | reverse complement strand
TCATCCACTGGGCACACTTTTTATTTCCTCATTTCCATGTTTCTGACATGAGATAATACAATGAGCGCTCATAAATGCTTTTTAAACTCAAGTACCAAGTACAAAATATAACATGTAAGAAAGGTGCATATCATTTCCATTCATATAAACCAAAATATAGATGACATACATTTCCAGAAGTAATATTAATAATAACAATATCATTTCTAACACGCACATACATGTATCCATCCCAAGAGATGCTCAAGGCACCTAGCAAACATACATGTACACATATTATGAAAAAGATGAGAAAATAAAACATAGTAAATTGGCTAATAAATTTTATTGTGAAGTAATGTCAAATTCAAATGATGTCTGTTAAGGATGATGAGGAAATGAAGGGTCGGTAAGAGTTAACTTGTTTGTTGTCATTCAATATTTATCAGAAATTGGATGCATCTTAAATAAAGTCTATAAAATTGTTAGATACCTCACTTGCAAAGTACTACATACAGGTAATACATGTATGGCATGTATACCTTTTACAAGTCGAAAGTTGTCTAGAAATTGTAACAGAAGAAAACTCTGTCCATTACATGTATGTACAGTGTCAAATTTTCCCTATGACATAGAAAATAAAAAATTCCTTTTCCTGGTAGTACCAGTATATGTGTAAACTATAATGGTAAGTGTGCTCAAGTTAAACAATACTACATGTGTGACAATTGTAGATCTAATGTGACAATTGTAGATGTAATGTGACACTTCTTTTTCCATCAACAGCAACAACAATTCTGAAACAAAATTATTACAACTAATTAATTTGTCCCTCATAACCACTCCATGAAATCGAATGGTCAGATTTGCCATTCTGTCCTCTTTAGCCAAGATTACAGTATTCTTTCAATTTCCATTGCAACTTCGCTGAGCCTAAATTTGACAGCAGGATTAAACATAATGTAAAATTACATGTACGATTTGACTAAAAGGACAAAATGCCCCAATCAAAACTTCACTGGAGTAATGAAATGAGGTTAATTTTGTGTAAATGTAAACATTTTGGAGCATTTCCATATATGGAAAATTAACTCAAAGGACTTCCTGTTATATATGTACTTGTACTGTACATTTAGTTCTAAGAATTTTCTTTCTTACAGGATATTGATACAATCCACTTATAAAAATCATAAAATCATGACTGGAAAACTATTAAAAAAAAAAAAAAGGAAATTCTATGAGATACACACTGTAGCAATAAAGATAATTGGGATATATCAACTCCCAACACACACAAAGGCTTTTTTAAAATTGTTCTTCTTTTTAAGCATTAGGTAAATCTTCCAAAAGCTGGTTTAAATTTATACATGTATTTTGAATTGTTTCAAAACTTGCTGCATCCCACGACCTACATTAACAGTAAGCAATGAAGATGTATCTAACCATTTGGTGTGTAATTTTAAGACCATGTTCCATACTCTAGTGTCATTTCATGTTAGATCAAATGTTAGGAGTTAAAGGTAGTAGCCAACATTTGCAAGTGGCACCCAATCTGCACAAAAGTTCTACTTTAGATTGCTTTAAGCCACAGGAAAACACCCGTAAAGTTTTAGATCCTAATACATTCCCGTTTAGGATTGAGAAGGAAATATTCAACACAAATTTTCTTTTATTTTCTTTATTTTGTAAAGGCATCTTCCTGACACTATAAGAGTCAAACCATTCATTTTTCACTTATTCTTTGGAACATTGTTGTAAATTTGATAACATTATAGTTTTACATAAATATCTGTCATTTAAAACCGATTTTGGCTTATTTCTCTTCATTTTGAAACAATTTTGTGCAAATGTGGTCAACTACCTTTAAACCATAACTTTTTGGAGCATACAGGCATTAAACTTGTAGGATGATATGATTTCCCTTGCCATATACCTTGAATAACATTTGTAATCAATGAGCAGACTAATTATCAACTCATCAATTCAGCATAACAATCATGTGACCAATAATAGAACAATAAAAGTTCAAAAGCACTTACGGCAACTCATCAACAAGCACTACAGACTAATCATGTGACCAATATCAATTACTAGAACAATACAAGTTCAAAAGCACTTACAGCTGAAGGTTAAACGGTATCCCTAAAACATCAAATCTCTCCACCTCAAAGTCCACTCCTATGGTAGCCTTGTAGTCACGATCGAAAACCTCATGACAAAATCTGTTCACCAGGCACGTCTTGCCGACCGACACGTCTCCAACAACGATCACCTTGGAAACCTGGAGTCTGAAGAAAGAAAATACATAAATAGAGACAATTGCACGTCATGGAAAAAATAATTGCATGTCTGTAAGGACATTTTTTTTAATCTTATCATTTTTTATATGTATGTATTACATGTATGCGTACATGCATGAAAAAACAATATAAATACATACCCAGACATGTTTACAATATATGTACGCTGTATTGGGGTAATTTTGAAGGAGAAAATCAGAAACACACTGGATATTATAAACAATCTATACAGCTAAATGCAATTAAACTTTATAAGCAGCATGAACATAAATATTTCTGGTGGTAAAATGCAACATTATGTGACCCTTTTGGTAGTAACATGTACACCTATGTACAGCTACATATACCACAACAGTGTTTGTCATAATTTTGAGAATATTTCAGGGCAATTTGGGAAGTCAATCAATCAAAATTCCTTCACTTGACATCAAATAATAAACGTCATGGAATGTTTACTCTTTACTCACTGTTTTTCCCTCATCATTCCCACACACTAGGACTACACTAGGGCAAAATACACACCAATAAGTAACATGTATGTGGCAAAGGTCACATTAGGTGCACCAACAGGAATTTCAGTAGTTATCTTCTTTATGAGTACAAATGGGGAAAAAAGCTAAATGTTATTAGTTCCCTACATGTACATGTATAGTACTGTCTGGCAGTGTCTGCTGAGGGCCAGGAGGGGATGAACTCATATCATTTGACATGAAGTGAAAGCTCATGTACAGTTTTGCTTTCAAAAATAGTGGCATGAAAATGAATGAACAGGCAGTCTAATAACAATTATTATATACCTTATTTTAAGATTCTAGGCTTCTGATTGGTCAGAGGGACAGTCATGGAAACCGCTAGCTGACTGCCGGGCATATAGCGAAAAAACTATTGACTGGGCATATAGTTCTACCTCTGTGTACAATACATAAGTACATGGTTTATTATGCGCTAGCTACATGCAGCTCTAGAGAAGTAGGCCAGGTAAAATGGGCGTACATGTAAATATTTGCGCATTGTGAAAATTTAATCATACTTCATTTTGATACCTGAATTTAGCATAAATCAAGTGGGATGCGGTATATAAACCAAATGTTGACCGCTTATTTTTCGGGTCACGGTTAAAACTATAATAGCTCCTTGATGATCTCGAGACTGTACTATACCCCTCGACTTCGTCTCAGGTCATAGTACAGTTGCGAGATCACCTTGGGCTATAGTTCCAACCATGCCCCTCAAAGCAGTCAGTATTTGTATATTATCATTATCAGTATTATTATTTACTGGTATAAATATTGACCCGCAGCACAGGCAGCCTCTTATAAAACAATATGTGTGATTTCATGCGATATTTCAGTTCATGATTTCCACCAATTTTTAATGTAAATATCTAAAAGGAACGCAATATAACAGCTATACAACGTTAGGACCCCTGCACCCGAACCACTCCTGCACAATGATTACAGCGCCTCGTTATAATTGTCATGCAAATAGAACTCACTGGTTTTTACATGCGTGCAGGTGTCATAAACAATTTGTTCCGGGTTCCAGAGGAACGAAACGACTGGTCCATTCATTCCCTGGAACAGCGTTGCCAGGTTCAAAATGCTGTATTATCGTACCAGAGAGTCAAAATTATCATTTTTTGGAGAAAATTATCGTACACACAGCTGACTCTACTGTACATACACTATGCATACGTTTAACGGCCCTTTAACTTTAGGAAAACTCATTTTGAATGGCTGCAAATTCAATGTAAGAGCCTACAAGACACGTAGACGGGTTAATAAACTGTTAGGTATACAAAGTAAGCATGTACTTTGCAGAGACTTTGAGTAGGTTGAAATGACTATGACTATCGCATCGACTGGACTGAGGCAGATCCAATCGGCGGGTGAAAATTCAGGCGTTTTGTTCCAAAGGATCCAATCGCCTGCCTGGAACAAAATCGCCTATGACACAGGCACTGTGCAATGCATGTTGACGTTGTTGGAGTTTTACATTCCTGATCCAAGATCAAACATATTTTTCACCTTTCATTTATGAATATTCAACTTGAGGAGTAAAAAGCTGGACACAGCATCTTAGTTTTAGAAGTATCTCACTACTGACCATCAGACATGTCAAGTCTCATGCATTAGGCATAAGACTCCCGCATTGGGGCTTTTTCTAAACACTCGGGTCACGTCGCGCTGGAAAAAGCTCGGGTCGCGGCTCGCTGGGTATGGTGCACCAAGTGTTAACTACGTTATTCGGTCCAAAACTACAGTCAGTGTACAGTAAAACCAAAACCCTCATAGCCACGCCCACAAGCATATTCTGGTAAACTGATCCTCCCGCCCTCTGCTATGCACAAAGTGTTTGTAACGAAACATGGTCAATGCCCGGGCGAAGTGAATATAGCAGGCTTAATGAGAGATCATAATTATAAATCCTGTATGTTTATTCTATTGGTGGGAGGTTTTTGTTGCAAAATCGTCTGTTGCATTTCATTTTGTAACGAAATGATTCACTGTTCGTGAATTCTATAAATAAATAAAGTTTTGAGTGAACTTATTTGACACTAAATTGTGCAGTTTTGGACCAAATAACTTACTTAACACTTGGCGCCCCAAACCCAGCGAGCCGCGACCCGAGTGTTTTCCAGTGCGACGCGACCCAAGTGTTTAGTAAAAGCCCGCATTGGGGGCTCTTGCTCATCCCCAAAAATCTCTTTCTCATGCCTTCATCATTGTACACACGCGATCTCAGGCATTGCCCGCCTAAAACCTCACGCATTACTGGTCTTTGACCTTGGTGTCTCTGGACCATCTCCAGACAAAAGAAATCTGACAAATAGTTTTTGAGTTCCTACCAAAACTGTACTTTTCTACATTCAAATGGTTAGTTAAAATGGTCAAATTGTTGGTTATTTTATTTTCACCTGACTGCTATTAGGGTGCTATACATCTTATGTACATGTATGCTTATAATACAAGAACAATCAGTGGACCAACCACTTTAAATCCTCTGGAAGGGACTTGGTAATGAGAATTACATGTAATACCTTACCAAAGGGCACTCTACTGCAGCCACTTGATTTAAATTCTGGGTAGTCCAAGTTACAAGACCATCGCTAAATGACTGAGCTATCACACCTCCTCAAAAAACTAACTACAAACAATTATGTTCCCAATTTACAGGGATGTATTAATTTAAAGAGCAATGTAGGTATAAAGTTATGGTAAGATAAGAGTGATGATGGCACCAGCATTTGGATCTAGTAAAATTTAAGGGATGTTAGTTCCATTCCATATTAACAATTCTCATTCAAGGTCTACAATGCATAAAGCATGGTTAGCACATTCTACACCAAAAATGAAAACAAAAAACAAAACAAAACAAAATAAAAAATAAAAACAAACAAAGAAAAAATTATTGGACATGGTTTTAAAACAATACCATTTCTTGGGAATACTTGTACATGTCTGATATCTATAGACAGATTCAAAGAGCCATTCAACTAATTTGTTACAAAGGAAAACACAACAAAACTTCTGACTGAACTAGTCACTGAAGTCACTGAACTGCTCCCCTTTCATTTTGACACCACCCCCCCCCCCTTCCATGAAATGAAAACACTGCCTCCATTCACTTTGATGCACCCCTGTAGTGCTTATGACCTGTAATTGATCTTGAATGACTATCTCAACACAGAGGTTAGATCAACGCAGTACTCATCTTCCTGAAAAAAGAAATCACTTTCTAATAATAAGGGATCGTTTTTTTCCTCTTTCTTTTTCTTTTTTTTTTAATATTTTGTTAAATAACAATCACTTATGAAACATGTATTACACGTAGCGTGCAGAGCCTGATCGGTCAAAAGTGACATTTTTGTGACATCAATCATTTTATGGATTCTAGTTCAAATACACAATAAGGGCAACCACATTTTATCGCATTTCAAGTTACACTTTGACAGCGATGTCCTTCACAATAAAATACAAGAGCTCAACACATTTCATTACGTATTTTTTGCAAGCCTTCAAACTTTCAAAATGTGTCAAATGTCCGCCGTGACAAAGTGATCAGGCTCTTCACTACATGTCACATTTTCATAAGAGAGTAGTTTACTTAAAATACACTTAAACCCATTCTGATCATTTCAAATGACAAATATCAACAACAAAAATTACTGGTAGGTCTGATCACTATGACCTACTTTATTCAAGAGGTCAATATTCTTGACCCTGAATGGGCTCAAAGCCTTGGGTGTCCAGTAAACATCTTTCAGGAATTCCTCAGGAAATCAATTGCCAAGATGATTTATGGGTTCAAGGAAAGTAGGGCTTGTCAAATTTTGAAACTGGAAAGAGGAATACATATTTAAGGAAAAATCATTACTAGATAGGCCCGTATTCACAAAGGTGTACTAAGTTAAACCATGGTTTAAATCTGTGGTTTAACTATGTGTAGCCAAATGTGACAAATTTGTCAATGCTGTAATGTTCCCTACTGGACTTCTGTTCTCATGCTTTAATGGTCAAGAAAACTATTGTACTTTCATAGTTTCATTCCCACTTCCAGACAGTTTTTAATAGTTTCAGTAAAATGCTGATAAATTGAACATCGACTGTTAGAGATTTTGTGACAAATTTAGCTACCCATAGTTAGCCCACTGATTTAAACCATGGTTTAACAAAGTACATCTTTGTGAATACGGGCCATAATGTTTTGAATTATCTGGACATTACACAACTCAATATGCTCATCAAATTAACAATAAGAGAAAAGGCTAATTAATGTTAAAATTGACTCCATTTACTTCATTTAAATCTATGAAGGTGTATATATGCAGGGAGTTTGAGGGAAAGCATTGAATATCAAATACATGTTGACTGCTTTGGAGGGCATGGTTGAAAATATGGCCCAAGCCGCCAAAGGTCATCTTGAAACGTACTGTGGCCTGAGACAAAGTCGAGGGGCATGATGGTGCAGTGTCGAGATCAACGAGAAACCATACCTTATTTGCAATATTTGTTTTATACTGCACATCCCGAGAGTGGATTCCACAAAAATGGACATTTCAACAAAATGTGCTTTGTCGAAATGCATTTATTTGAAGGGAAACCAATTGTTAAGAGCACTGCACATCAGTATGCTGTTAAAGCATCTCCTCTTTGAGTCACTCCTTTTTACGCGCAAGTAGAACTATGCCTGGTCAATATTTTTCGCTACACTGCCGAGCATTCAGTATTGAATTTCATGCCTGCAGATTTGACCAATCAGAGGCCTAAGATTATCAACCAACCCCGCCCTTCCCATGATCAGTTTAAAAATATATCATATCTGGGCCCCATTGCATAAAACTTACCATTTATGTTGATGATAACTTTGCCATTAATAACTTCCATGGAACCCTTGAATTTGATTGGCTGACCATGGTGGTTACCATTGATGGCAGAGTTACCATACATGTAACAGGCCTCCCAACCTTTCTGACTGAAAAATAGAGATGATTTTGCTCAAAATTAGGAAAGAAACAGCATTTCCAATAGGAGTGTGTAGTAAATTTATCAAGAAAAATCATATCAAAACAAGTGCTTGGAATGGTCCAAATTCAGATTCTTTCCTCCATAGTCAGAATGGTTGGGAGGTCTGCCATTAGAGGTAAGTTTTATGCAACAGGGCCCTGCATGGAAATATATATAATCAAATTTACTGGATATCAAACAATCACTTACCCAACTGTTCCTGTCTTATTAGCCAAACATGCATCTCTCACTGAGGGATCAAAATCGGTCTCCTTGTAAGGAGTTTCATCTTTATAAGGCTGTACATACATGGAAGAAAGAATTTTTAATTAAGGAATGATAATACTGTGAAGCCTACACCAACATTTAATCAAATAATCAATCAAATATTTAATGGTCTTTTCTCTATCTGCAGATAGTGCTCTTGCAAACATGTAAATGAAGAGACTGGACTGAGACTGGGAGAAAGGGGAAAAAGATAGGAGGGGTAGAACTCGAAGGAGGAGATGGAAGAGGTGTTTGGGAGGGAGGGGAAGAGACAGAGTGGTGGAGGGGGAGGAGAGGAAGGAGGTTGGGGGGTAATGATTGACGAAGTATTAAAGAGAGGGAGAGGCGGGAAGTGGGAGAGGGAAGGGCAGGCAGGGAAGGACATGCAGGGATGGAAGGAGGAGAAAGAGGAAGAAGGGTAATGAGGGAGGGAAAGGCAGGGAGGAGACGGAGGGGGAAGGAGAGGGGAAAAGTGATGACTGATGAGAGACTACATGAAAAGAAAGAGGGAAAGCTAGAGAGGGGAAGGGCAGGCAGGCAGGTGGGCAGGGAGGAGAAAAGAATGAAAATGAAATGGAGAGAGGGAAAGGCTGGGGAGGAGACAGTTGGGAAGTGACCGATGAGAGACTACCTGTAAGTACAATATGAAAGAGAGAGGGAAAGCTTCTAGAGAGGGAATGGGAAGGAGGAGAAAGGGAAAGGGAGGCAAAGGGAAGGGAGGAGGCCCAGGGGGAGGACGGAGAGAGAGGGTGAAAGTACTAGTAAAGTACAGTATAGAGAGAGGGGGAAGCAGGACAGGAAAGGGGTTGGAGGGAAAGGGGGAACTGAGGGAAACAGATCGGAAAAGGGAGGAAAAAGGAGGGAGGATGAAGGAAAAGGATTAAGGGGAATGGGAGGAAAAGAATTTGGCAGAGGAAGGAGAGAGGGGGAGAAAGGGAAAACAGCAGAAGGGAAGAGAGGGTGGGAAGAGAGGCTACAGGAAATTTGTATTTCAAAAATTCTTTTGAAATAACAAATGCTGTCCAAGTCCAAGACTAAGTTAGGTACAGTACTGGAATCTAAAAGATCAAGCTGGATAGACAGAGAACTGGAAAAGTGGACATTTCTCCACCATTGTCATGGCTGTATGGATCCTTCTGTCTACATAATCATAAAGTATTAACTTGAATTTAACATTATAGTACCACTATTCTTGTCATCACCTTCAGTGTCAATGACACATTTAACCCCTGCAGATCTAACAAGACCAAGTTATTCTTTTCTAGACCTCTCCCTATTAAACTTTACATGAATTGAATTGCATTTATTTAAACATGGTAAAACTTACATCAGTCAAAAGACTGCTCTTCCGCAAATCCGTGAACTTAAAACATATGAATCAAATTATAATGAAACAAAAGTCAAAGCACAATAAACAAATAATCATATGGAACAATGAAATAATGCATGAGATAATAAGCTAATGAACTAATAATGAAAACTGAAGATAAACCATACAAAAAATTATATCAAATATAAATACACAATGAAAATAGAAAAAATAATCAGAATATGACAAACAAGAAATCATAGGACAGACTGTCATTGACTGTTGGAAAGAGAGGAGTAGGAGAAAACATAATTGCCACGGTAACAAACACTGATCAACATAAATTATTTACATCGCTTTTCTATCTCAATATCTCATGATGATCCAGATGCAGGATAAGATGATATGAATGATTTATGACCGATTAAAATAGCCTGTGGACTACTGTACTGACCTGTGGGAATTTCGTTAGATTCCGGTCTCTTGCAACGTGACTAACCCTCATTTTGAAAATGAATGTTCATCTAATGTGTACTTTACTGTGTGTACATTCAAGCAAGGCCCTCGGCCGGACAGTCAGTGGCATAAAACAAAGTTGATCGTTGACACTTCTCCCAAGTTTCAGCTCCTGTCCGGAGCTGCACCTGCTACTAGCTACTTTGTCCAAAATCGATCTAGACTAAATCAGAACAGTCTGAATGAGCGTCTCCAACAACCTGTGGCTGTTGATTGACATGGCATTTCCACCACCTGCTAACAATACGCAGCCTGTAACAATGCTAGGCCCTGCCCCTGGCCCTAACTTGGGACTAATTTGGGGATCGGAGGCTGAATGTTGGAGATTCCGCGGCCGCGGCGACCATCTTCGACTGTCGACTTAGTTTACAATGAGCTAACTTAATGTTATTCACGGTATCCAATCGATCCTAGCCTATGCAGATATCCCATATCAGCAATTAATTGCAGAATTGCATACCGTAAAGACTGCTGCTATGACTGATTTGTCGACCACTGGTAATACGGCGCCGGTAATAAACATTGGCATACTATAGTAGCAAGCTAGCTAAGCCTAGCCGCGATAATGTGCGCTATTCATATCGCAATGGGTGATTTCAAGTTTGGTGTTTTGTTAGAGGCTGGTATTGGTGCCGTTGGTGCCCGGTTGGTGTGCAATCTGTGCATGTGGTTCATCGTTGAGAGAATGGGGCATAATGCCATGGCTTGAAGTTGAAGGTTCAGTCTATGTTTGAATGAGGGGGCTGACATCCAAACAAGCGGAGTCCATGGGGCTGCAGAGCCCCAGCATACTGGGGGTTCAGGGGGTTCAGCCCTGGGTCGGAGCCCCCTTGAAGCTCTTGGGTGTGTGTTTTTTTTTTTTTTTTTTTTTTTTTGGGGGGGGGGGGGGGGGTTGGGGGGTATTATAGCCAAAATTGGGGGCTGCAGTCCTCTCCCCCCACCGCTTTTGCGGCCCCTGTTTTATATGCATGAATGTGAATATTCCTGATGAGTTGTCCACAAAGATCTAGCAATTAAAACAACGAGAGTCCACTGGAGAAAATGTTAAATATAATGATTTTTCTATTAGCCTATCAACCCATGTGTTGTATGTTAAATAACAAGCACGGTGCCAAAACTGTGAAGGATTATAAACTCCATGATGTGAATTAATTTTGATTGCTTGTGGAAACACCGTTGGCGTAAATCCCGGGGGGGGGGGGATGGGGGATATTCTTTCTGCTTTAGATGCATTAAATAGCACAGGCATACACTGGTGGGGAACTTTGGGGTGCAGATTTATCCCCCCCCCCCCCCTTCGGGAGTTCTGGAAAAAAAAAGAGGAATGAAAGTACAAAGAATAATATATTTTCATTATAAATAGGTGAAAAAGTTTTCTCGCTTGCTTCGCTTGCTTGCAAGTACATGTTGGCCTACTGGTATTAGAAATTGAACAGCTGATAATCAAGCTCAGACAGACTTTAGGGGGCGTTTCATCCAGCGTCGTTTCATCAAGCGTCTCGTCAGTGATTTTTACTGACAAATTTTGCTCTCAGCCAATCAGATGCAAGGATTTCAGTAGCTGATAACAGTTGTCGGTGAAAAATCACTGACAAGACAATAATTGATGAAACGCTCTCCCGGTCCCTCAAAATAATGTTGGCTCATTACGCATGAAAAAAGGGTGTTTATGAAGGCCCGCTCACGCCCCTAAAACTAAATAAAGTCGTCGACTTCCACTCAAAAGCAAACTTGATTAGAACCAATATGCATGTTTTGATAGAAATATATCCCGAAACAAAGCCATGCTTTTCACGTGTACACTGCATGGTATTAAGGAATCATTTTAGTGACCCGTATTAACCATCCATGCAGCTGGATTTTTGAACACACTAAGAAAAAAGTGCAGTTTTGCACCCTTCAAATGTAACATCAGGAGCTCCTTTACATTGCAACTGTATGCACCCAGTGGCGTATCCAGGCATGATGGCGCCTGGGATAAACAGTGAAGTTCCCCCCCCCCCCCTCCCCAGAGTGCCCAAACGGTACAAGCGAGGGAGCTAAGCGACCAAGCGGCGAATTAAAAAAAAATCCATAAAAACGCAATTTCTTAAGCATTTTACCCAGGAATTATGGCCACTGACCCTGAAATTGAACGGTAGAGAAGATCGAAATTAGATATTAATAAACAGTTTTCTATTTTCTCAGTTTTAGAATTGGGATTAAAATTAAAATCCCTGAGAAATAGTCGAGGCCTGATCTTGATAGTGAGGCGACAAAAGATTTAAATTTCTTTCAAAATTAATGTTTAACCTTTTCAAATGCTGTATTATACTGGGGTCGCAGTATTTAGCAATGCAAGAGGAAGATAAAACCTACATGCATGACAACGAGCAAAACAACGACAATGGCATTACTATTTTTAAGATTCTGAACCTCTTTTTAAATTATGAGATTCTGAGAGGAAATGATCGTGCGAGGGAGCAAAGCGACCGAGCTTTAGAAATTTTTGCACTTTAAACCCTCAACAATTGTATTTTTGATACTTTTACCCTGCAAATGGGGGGAGCACAAAATCCTTACAAATATAGTATTTTTCTTCATTTTCCTTTCTCTCTCTCTCTCTCTCTCTCTTGCGCTTTTTGCGCCCTGGGCACTTGCCCCCCTTGCCCCCCCCCCCCCCTCTAGATACGCCACTGTATGCTCCCAAAGCATTATGCACCATTAAGGGTGAAGTGAGCTACATTTTGCACCTTTAAAGGTGCAGAGTTATACCCTTTTGGGAAGGTGCAAAATCGCACCCTAGTTGGATTTTCTGCACCCTTTAAGGTGCATAATTGCACCTTTAAGGATGCAAGTGAGCATTTCCGGGTGCAAACAAGTACAAAAGGGTGCATCTTTGCATCTTTTTCATGTAGGTGAAGTACCCCAAAAGGCGCGCTGCTATATTGTCGCATTTGGGGTGCAAAGTTGCACTTTTTTTTTTCTTAGATTGAGGAACATGTCAGTGTCAACAAAAAAGAATGGAGGAAATACAATTTCTTGTTAACATCCTTGGGCCCTGACAATCAATGGCTTCGTAGCTCAGACTCAGAGCATGACATGTAATTCAGATGTCATTTTTGATAAAATGAATAATATAAGCTTAGAAAAATAATGCAAAAATATCCGAAAGAAAATCATCAACCGTCTACAATAATTGATATGATGTTTGGTTATCTTGGTTATCAAGACCATGAATTAGTAATCTAATATTTTTCTTTTATCATTTACAGTTGTAAATTTCAAAGAAAGACCCGCCCCTATTTTCAGACAAGTACATGACAGTTGTAACAAAGAAAAATGATACCGGGTGCGTGGCAAAAGTGGTAAACTTGGTACCATTTTCGTAAATGGAGTTTTGTATTTTCTAAACCTGTTTATTATACAAATAGGGAGGCGAACACCTCGCGAAAAGCGGAGCGTGTGTTGCTCTTGGGGGCGCCGAATTAAGAAAACACGATGACAATAAATAGGCCTAATGATATGATAGGGGAGAGCGAGGAGAAGTGGCCCAAGAATCGTGATTTGGCACTTCTTGCTTTGTAACTTTATTGGCTGTTTTAGATTATAGCCCCTCTTTTTTATATGGTAAATAATACTAAAACTATAAAGGCTACAAAACAAGGTATTTGGCACCATCCCTATCTTTTTAGAAATTTTAGTTTTTATGGAAATGATAATTTAAAATGAGGTACTGGAGCGAGGTGAAGTGGGCCACCCTGGAGGTGAACTGCACAAGGGGTGAAGTGGGACAGTCGGGGAGAAGTTGGACAAAACTCTTTTTTTTTTTTGTAAATCACAATTTTTCTTGTATTTGTCTAAAAAATAAGTGGAGAAACAGGGGACGCATCCCCCCGCCCCCCAAAAATAAATAAATGAAAAAAATGAAATGAAAAATTGCTCGTAAAAATTTCAGAAATTTCTTTTGTATGTCCCCCCCCCCCCAAAAAAAAAAAAAAAAAAAAAAAATTATGCTGAGAATCTTTTTTTTTTTCAGAGTGCCCCACAAAATATGAAAATTGAAGGAATCAAGAATTGCATCATCATTCATTACCTCTGAATTTGATATCTCTTTTTTTTTGGGGGGGGGGGGCCGCCGATTTAGATACCCTAAACTCGTTACGTGCTTGATGCTGAAAAAGTAACCCATTTTAGGCCTTTTCATGTACGTACATCAGAAAGTGCCCCTCCCCTTAGATTGCCCTTCCTTCAAAATAGTGACGAATTCCACAGAGGATGCATTAAGCCAGGAAGGATGTAAGCCCTGAGCAGGGATCCAACCTGGAGCGGGTCAAAAGTGTGACCATGATTGTGACAGACTGACAGGGAAACCCTTTTCACTACATTTTTGGGAGAACTGATATGGCGGATAGTGATCATGAGCGAGCGGCGGCAACAGCAGAAGCTGCTACGGCTCAGTGAAAATACACCATTTTACACTGATACTATAGCGCAGGTCACATGTCGCGCATATTGAGGACGATGAAAAAAATATTCTTAAAGAATCAATATAGAAATTGGAAGAAAAAATAAAATAATAAATTTCCTTAATAAGATAATTTTTAAATTGATGAAAAATTACTGAATAATGTTTATTACCAAGAATACTTTCGTATTTAACGTTAGATTTGTTTGTTCATGATCGAGCCCACTCTTCACTGCACTGTCCTTTTTCGTTCAACATGGCTCCCAAGTCCAGAACAGAGGGTACTTATTGATGATTTTAAATGATAATAAATGGATAAGATAAAAGCTTTATGTAAAACCACATAAATCATACTATTCTTTAACTATAAGAGACTTTGGCACGTCCTTTTTCTCTTCGTTATGATAACTTTTATGCGTTAAATCACCCATTATATGCAAGCAATCGAAGACGTGGTGGTGTAAGAGAGTGATTGTGAATGTGTGTGCGGCATGATTGTGTACGTCCATGTATGCAACATGAGTGCACGTGAGCGCCCGGCCCGTCAAGCTCCTCGCTATTGCCATTCTGGCTGTACGAGCTCCATGTTCATAATATAGACCTCTGTCTGACATTTACATTGAGCTGTAATGTTACACAGCTCACATTCAGCGGCATCATCATGAAATTTGTCACCAGTCATGCCAGTCCGTGACCATTGCCTTGCACTGCCATTATTTCGTCAGTGCTGGTGACAGCATTCCACTCCCATGTGCGCACGCTGGAAGAGAGCTGAGGCCTGGGGAGCGTTTCATGAAAGGACTTGTCGGATGTTTTATCCGACAAAGTCTGTTTTATCCGACAGTTGCCACAGTAACGATGCTTCTCAGCCAATCAAAATAAAGGAAAGATGTCAGTTCTGACAACTTGTCAGACAACGAATGTTGATGAAACGCTCCCCTGAGCCTGCCTGAGTGAGACTGAGAGGCGACAGATTTCACGATTAGGCCCATTTAGCTGCACAGAGTTGGAGAACCATGTCAACAAAAACAAGTTCCAGGAAGGAGTTTGCTAGTATGGTTGGACCTACTACTCATGGACGGCCTTTTTTGATTACGTCGTATCTCAGAAAATATTTGTTGACTTCTCCTTAATTTCATCTCACTGCAGAAAATGCCGGAGATTAACATTTCATATGCAGATTGTTGACTCGTATGATACGCACGAAAAATCTCGGCGACAAACGCATGTGATGTTTTTCACTCGGCGCCTATGTGTGCCCATTACTAGTATTTAAACCGACCGCCTGTCCTCTGTATTGATTAAGGACGTAATTATCATTTTCATTATCAAAGTTTTTTTTAAAAATAATTAAATTCTGTTATTTCATCCTAATTTCTTTTGGACTTTGGTTACGATAGCCTGTTTGATTACTGTGGGGTAATGATTGTCACTTGTGCATATTTCACGTCAATATCAATGCCAGTGTCAAATTTGTCCACCAAAACTAAGGGGTCCTAAAGCTATGCGCATGTAATAAGTGAATGCAAATCTTGAGTTTGAAACTTACTGGTATGAATTTTACCCCAATTTCTAATAAAGGAAAATTACTGAATCTTCTTGGGAAACCTTGATGATAGTCTTGTTGCTCGGTCACATCCGAAGTTTAGTGCGTTGAACGCAAGGTCCGTAGCTTTAGGAAGGACCCCAAACATACTTTACAATTAAAAAAATTGAATTTTTCAAGAGTATAAGAGGGTTTTGCCTTACCTTTTACAACATGTTTCCGATCTTCTCATCATTGTCATTTGAACTTGTTGAACACGACATCGTCAACTTATTTAATGAGCTAGCCTAGGGCACAGGCGCACGAGCATAATAATGATTACTATGATCCTTTGCGTGTTATTTATTACAACAAACTATGAATAATGACTTTCTGTTCTAGAAATTACTATGATGATAAATACATCAAGATAACTGGAAATAACTTCCTTCCACAAGATTCTTCAGTTTTATAACAAATATTGTTTTTCATGATGTACGCAATCCTGCATCAGCAAAATTGAAAATGGAAAGTTGTTCATTCTTCTGCACACAGCAAAGGGGAAATGTACCTAAAAACTTTTATTTTGGTGAGATTGCATCTTCACTCTTCAGAACTTTATAACTTATTTTTCATTTATTTGATTTGCCTCATACTTCACTAGTCTGTTTTATTTTCTGCTTCTTAAGAGGGTGGATACTTCCTTTCAGTATTTTCCAGGTGATATTATTGATTTCAGTATATGTAGTATATTGATTTTTCGTTGTTTTTTCATTAAATTTTGGTTAAGTCATAAGGTTAATTAAATCAAGTTTTACATGGTGAGATGATTTGCTTTCTTTGACTTGCAGCTCAGCGTAAGGCTGGCAAGAAGGGCCCAGCTCAGCGAGAATCTGCCGCCAAGGTTGAGGCCCGTGCAGAGGCAAAAGCCAAGGCCAAGGCCAAGCAAGATGCACTGAAAACAAAGAAAGCTGCCCTGCGTGGAGGTCATGCAACCCGCAGGAGGAAGATCCGCACCAAGGTGACCTTCCGTCGTCCAAGGACCTTGAAGACTCCTCGCCAACCCAAATACCCAAGGAAGAGCATCCCTAGGAGACCAAGGTAAAGTTCCAATGAATTCGGATGAATGGAATGGCTAGCTTCACTTCAAAAATCTTTCGGGATACCATTGACACCTTTTTTTGTTAGAGGCTCATTTGCATAAATAACAGAGATGCCAACCGTTATGGATTCTCCGTATTTGTTTCGCTTTTATTGCACTTGTTTAATAGGGCGTTACGGTAAACAACCAAAATGTTGTAGGATACCAAACAAAAATATACATAGGCCCCTCTGTATACATCTACATAGAGCCTCTGTATGTACCCCTATGCATTTGCACTGTACTGAGCTATGTAGCACATGCAGGAGCGTGTGCGCGCTCACTGAATTTTACTGCACAGAAATGGGCACGATCGCGGTTGTGCATCTGGGATGCTTCGGCGCTCGTCAGTGCTCCCATTTCAGTCAAATTTGGCTTGTCGGAACTTGCATATTGTGTTTTGGCCAAGAATTTAAGATTTCTGGGGAAAAAAATCATGTTATTGCAATAAATGCCAGAAAGAGCCCTGATAAACAGGGATGCCACTTTTCCGACTTATGTCGAACTTCCGACTTTTTTTAGCTCAGACTATCTTTCCGTCTGTCACTTTGGCCGCCTCTTGAGTAGAGTAGTGTATTGAATACCACTGCACTTGAATGAGGGAGGAATGTTATTCACTTAGCACATGCATTTGTTTCAATATGTATACAGTATACATACACATGTCAGTGTAAGCGAACGGTACGGTACATGCATGCGTGTTGGAGTTGAATCTGCCATCGTTGTGAAAAAGACAAAGCGTAAAAAGGGACAAACATTTATCAAGAAATGTGCTGATGAATATGACTTGCTCACATCTTTGGAAAAGAGTATTAATCAAGCAATTGCAAGGTATGTTGACGAGATATTTCAAGTTTGCATACTGGTGGGTCTCGTGCACTCCAGTGGGTTTGCCGTGGTCTTGAGCCCAAGAGTTCCCCACGCTGGTGTTCACAGCGTATGGTGGCAGGTGCTATAACAGTGCTGTGTTTGTGTTGAGTGGATAGTGGACACAAACGATTTGACATCAACCCACCGCGCTCAAACCAAATATCAATACATTGTCTTTATGGAAATTTGTAAAAGAATATTATTTAAAATATTTTGAGATAGTCTTGGTTTTATTTATGTTGAATTTTAAATCACTTGCCATGGAATTTAGAAGAAATTTAGAAGAAAGAAGAGGAAAGCAAACTAGTTATAGTAAGATTAATGCTTTCAGAGCAGTTCTGATTTAGGAAGCGCTCTAGTTCCTATGCCCCCTTGGACCCCCACCGGGGCGCTGCCCCTGGATCCCGCTGAGATACTTTCCTACTTTTTTGATCAGTCCTAATGGCATCCTTGGATAAATGAAATAGTGTAATTAAACATTGTTAATGGTGCAGTGTTGTTTTGAATTGCTGAATAATAGCAAAATGCCTTGAGCCATACTCCTATCATGTATATCACCTATTTCATGTTGTAGCTTATTGTCACTTTTTTAGTTTATTATTTTCCATGGTTGTGTTTATTTCTTAGGCTGGACCAATTCAGCACCATCAAGTTCCCTCTGACCACAGAAAGCGCCATGAAGAAGATAGAGGAGAACAACACCCTTGTCTTCATCGTTGCCCTCAAGGCAAACAAGTTCAGCATCAAGACCGCCGTCAAGAAGCTGTATGACATCGATGTCGCAAAGGTCAACACACTCATCAGGCCAGATGGACAGAAGAAGGCCTACGTCAGGTTAGCGCCAGATTACGATGCCTTGGATGTTGCAAACAAGGTAAGATCTAGACCCATTGTCAAGTTGGAACTTTATGTTAGATTTGTGCAATATCTTATTCCATGTTAGTCAAGTATGCTTGGTTGCGGGACAGTATTTTAAATACGCTACAAACAACAACGAACAAACATTCTTCAACATCTTTCTCACGTGCGACACAATTTCATGTCAATAATGACCTAGTAATCATTGCCTGTATTAAGCAAAATGAGATTTTATATGTTACATAGAAATATTTTTGAAATAACTTTTTTTTTGCTAGCATTGTGTTTTTAAGTAATGTTTCAGTATTGTTCATTTATTTCAAAGAATATTTTCACAAGCAAGACGAATGTGAGTGAGTTCAGAAATCCTGTCGTGAGATTTCAAACAAAATACATGTAGCTATGACACTAATGGGAATTTTTGTTGTTGGCATGGTGAAGAAAGATGGGATCAGTAAAATGAGGGGGGTGTTAATGATGATGCCATTTCTAGTCTAAGGTAGCAGAGTAATGCAATTTTGTTTTTTCTTTTTATTTAAAAAAATATATTTAGGGTAATCCTGGAAAACTTCTCCCTCCCCCCTTTTCCTTTTTGTATTGTTGATATTTAGCTTACTAGTCACTATCTCTTTACAATCACCTTTATTTCATATATTTCAGGGAGGAAAGAAATTCAAAGAAAATTCCACCAATCATGACAATAAACAAGTAAAAATTAGTTTCTTGCTCTGGAATTCACAAAGGTGGTTTAAATGTAGTCCATGGTTTAGGCAGATTTTGTGGTACAAGTGCGCTTGATTTAGCGCGTACACTAAGATAGGTCCAGTGATAAACGCGCGCATGTGGCAAAGGGCGCTAGATTTACGCTTGTTGCCATGGTTTAGACCATGGTCATGCTTAGATAAATACATAAACCGTGGTCTAAACCATGGCAACAAGCATGAATTTACTTAAACCGTGGTCTAAACCATGGTAACAAGCGTAAATTTGGCGCCCTTTGCCACACGCGCGCGTTTATCATTGGACCTTTCCTAGTGTACACCACAAAATTTGCCTAAACCATGGACTAATTTAAACCACCTTTGTGAATTCCGGCCTTTATGTTTGTTTGTCATCTAAACATAAGTATGTGACTGAGTGATGATATCATACTAACAAATCTAGGCCATAAAGCATAGAGATGCATCCATTTATTACATTTCTTTTCCTTTTATCCATTTCTGCTTTCTTTCAGATTGGCATTATATAAACAGCCAGACCAGCCTCGTGTATGTTGGAGGGAGACAGTAGCATTATGATCATTAGCACTGTTGGGAAAATAAACAGTGTAAATAGGTGACAAAATGTTGATCTTCTCTGTGTTTCATTGTCTCCCTTGTGTATAAACAAGAAATTCATTCTTCTCTTAGTAATGGCAGGTGTCACAAAGTGAAAGGAAATACATTGGGATGGTGTTGATCTTTGGTATTACAGTCAGTCCCTTTAACTGAAATCTGTTTGATGAAGACGTGACCAGAGTTTATGAAAAAAAAAGGAAAAATTAGTAGTTCATTTAAATAGTCAAGAACATTCTTTGATGTGAACCAAGGTTATCCTATAAAATCTCGGCCTGAAATTGAAAAAAAAAGAAGAAGAAGAAAATTGGAACACAAACTTCAATTGTGCTTGATTTCCTATGTTGCTCTGTGCTGAAGACAGCATTTTCTTACTATTTTCTGGTCAAAATCTGATTCTCTCCAAGTTGTAAATTTCAAAATTTTTAGTGACCGTAGTATTTTTTTTTTAATTTATAGAAATAGTGACCCTTGCCTACCTACATGAGAAGACTTAAAAGGGCTCTGACTTAAAAAGAGTGTCATTGATTCGATTTGATCGTAAGTCTTCAAATTGGTCACAAACGTACAGCAGAGCTTAACACTGACAGGTGCCTGGGACACCTGGGCATCCCAAATTGAGGTCTGGACCCCCCAAATTTTACGATATTAACACAAGACTTGATGCTTTAAAAAACCCACTTTCAATCTGGACACCCCCCCCCCCCCCCCCCCAATCCATAAACTTAATGGGGATCCCTGCTTGCAGTCTTGTCCATTAAGTTGATTTGTGATCAGATCTACTCTGTTGAAACTCTTTGTACAGGGCCCTAGTCTATGATGGATTTTTAATGGGGATATGCATTTATTGTATCGAATCTTCAAGTTAAATCCTCCAGAGAGAGTGTAATATACGGAATTGAGACGGGCAGATGGACAGGCAGATTAGAAGAAAGAAAAAAAGTATGGAAGAGATTGGGAGGAACTGAGCTGAAAGAGCACAAGAAAGAAGCAGTCTTGCCAACTTTTCCCTTTTTGCAGTATTTTGTTCTTTTTTTAAGGAAAAATATGGCATGTTTCAAGCAAAATACTGTTTCACTTTCTGTACTGTTCTATGGCTGTAAAGTAGAATATACTCTTTTTGTACTCTGTACTTTTTTCAGACATAATGCTACTGCAAAACTTGATAAAAGGTTGGCAACTCTGGAAAAGAGATTAAAGACGCTAGGTTGTGGGTTTTCATGGGGAATGGATCATAATTTGCTGACACCAGACTTTGTGAAAAATACCTGTAATAGAGCTACACAGCAAAACAACCTGTCCCACCACAAACATTCTTCGGCCTGCTTCGGGCATTCTCGGGCCAGGGAAAGTGAGATAATGACTTTGCCATATGGGGAAAGGGTGAAGTATACAGAGCATTACATAAGGTCTGTTGGTCATAAAACTCACAGTGATGGACAACACCTGTTACTGGGTAAGCATCCATGGTGTCAAATTCCCCATGAAAGCCCACGACCTAGCGTCTTTAAAAGGGAAGGTAGTGAAAAGAGGGAGAAAGAGAGGGGGAGAAAAAAAAAAGAGTTGAGAGGAAGCAAGAAAAGATGAAGAGAGGGAGAGCAACAGAGTATAGAAAAAGAGGGAGAGGAACTACATGTAGCAAGAAGGAGAATGAATGAAAAACCCAAACTTTTTTTTAACCCATTCGTGACAGGAATTATTTAAAACCTAATTTGATCAGCTTTTATTCTTCAAATTGGCAACACCAACATTTTTCTTTTAGTGCTACATTTTTCTTATAAAACATCACAACCACAGAATGTATGATGAGAAGTCATAAAGTTGCCAATTTGCAGGGAAAAAACGGTAATTTTAACATTTTCATCGCATTGCCAATTTAAGGATTTTAATGCTTATTTTCCTTTTAAAAAATTTCAGCATCAAACAACAAATATTGATGCTACGAAAACGCGCACAGTATGTGTAGAATTTGTTGCTCTTTCTGCTCAGTATTTGGTATGATTTTTAGGGTTCTGCATCAAAAGTTATTAGACCAAACCGCAAAATGTGGACCCTCTTTCACGAATGGGTTAAGGTGAATCTGCCGTTCCCAGTGGAACCTCGTTAAAAGAACACTGCTATACCAAACTCTCGTTATAACAAGGTAATTTTGCCGGTCCCTCTTCTTTATATTGCTTTTTTAGCCCTGATATAACAAAGTTTCGATTTAAAGAGGTAATTTCCTTGGTCCAGAGGAGTTTGTTATAATGAGGTTCTCCTGTATTGTAAGATTTTTTTTTTTTTTGATGTCCTCATATCCTAAGGGCAGACTATTCAGTCCACAATGTGGGTTTGAAATGAACCTTTTTCCTGAATTTGGGCCAGTGAGTTTGTTAACGAGGTTCCACTGCAAAAGTTAAATGGTCACTGTACTGATGAAGAGAGAGAGAGTTTGGAGGAGGGAAAGTACATGTACATTGATTTGAAATTCTCAGAGAAGCTCGAGTTCTTGGAGGAGGTTAAAGATAATTTGTGAGCCTTTTCAGCCTTTTATATGCCAGAATACGATAGTAGAAATGTTCCCTGAAAAGGGTTACTCTTCAAATGCTGTCATATTCGTCATATTGGAAATAGGACTAGAAGCCACTCGAAAATCGGGACGAACATTTGTGTACAGTCCTGTGTACAATCGCTCTTCAACCGTGTTAAGTTGCTTTTTAATCTTGATGATTTCAAAAAGTCAGGGTTTACATATTATACACCAGTGTTCATTTACAACATAATCAACCTTTCACAATTTCTTACAGGTTCTTTCCACATTTTAATCACATGGCCAGAGAACTCGAGTCTATCTTCAAAAAATATGACAAACAATAACCAGATGATAAGAGAACAAAATTTGAGTTATACATAATTTAATCTCAAAATATTCAGTATTATTGGATGTTCCTATCAAAGCTTCAAAAATATTTTTCAAAAATAGCATCCACAATATATAAAAATTTGTTCTCCATATACTTCTATACAAAGAAATTTAAAACAAATCTGTTAGAAAAGATCATTTGCCCACTCGTGTCCCAAGTTATGGAATGGCCTTCCTGAAGACATCAAGAAATGTTTAATCTCTGAAACCTTCAAGAAACATCTTAAAACATTTCTGTTTACTTCCTAATTTCTTAAAAGCGCCTTGAGCACTCCACAGAGTGGATCTGGTGCTATACAAGTCACATTTATTATTTATTATTATTATTTAAAAAAGAAATGAATTGATATTAAACTTTTTATTGTGATCAATTCTGATAAGTTGTGGTACATATTAATTCTTGCATTGAGCAAACGACTAGTTGAGTTGAAACTTGAGACACAATTCAAAGTTTTGCATTACATGTAACATTTACTCCGCCAGGGATGTATAATATATATAGTGAACAATACAGGCTAATATAACAGTTCATTTAAATAGTACAAGTAAAGCAACAGCTTATATGAGAATGTTCATAAATAGGCTAAATGACATTTTTAAAAGACTTCAAAATATTGTTTCTGTTTTGTATTGCAGCAGTGCAGCCATTTGATGAACATATTGCAGCAGTTATGCTAGTCATTAATCTGTATAGTCATACAACATAAGCATGTACCTTTGGGCTTTCCATGTACCATAAATTAACCCTAATATACCCTTGTTGAATTTTTGAGGGTATTCCGCAACGACTAGATGTATCGATCTGAGAATTCAATGACTTTTTTCTCTGATCCTTCCTGCACGTTTTGATACCAAATTTATGTCGATTGGACCTACTGTGCCAGTGTCAGATTACGAACACAAGTCGTTAAAATTTCACTATTTCTGTATTTGACTCTGTACAAACCTATGGGCGAAATCACAAACTTTTCAAAATTATGTGAATACTGTCAGGAAAGAATAATTACTCTCTCTAAAATAGTGAGAAACATCAAACACACATTCTCACTTACACACACACACACACACACACACATACACACACACACGCACACCCACACCCACACAAAAACGTTTAAAAAAGCAAAGAAATACATAAGGAATTTGTAAAACAATAGAATACATAACAAAAAAAATTGATAACCCATTTTTTTAGTAAAGGAGTCGATGTGAATGTTATGAAAAAACATATGTACCAAAAATCATTGTTCCTAAAGCTTTATTCAGTGAGATATAGCCAAAACTATGATTCTCGCATAAATTAGCATAAATTAATTCATATAAAGTAAAACAAAACAATCTGATAAAATCTAACCATATAGCCTTGTAGATTATATCATTCTCTACCCTCGTGCCATTTTTTGTGCCGATCCGGCGATCCACGGCCCCCCGGATAACTAGACCAGAAATAGCCTGGTTCTTTTAGGGTTAACATATCCCTGTTATTATACACATTATGTATTTTCTATTTCTCACCATATTACTTAATTACCATCTTGCAAACTTTTCAGTCATCAAAGACGACATATTTCCGAAACTAAAGAAATCTACTGTAAATATGAAAGAACTTGAAAATACACTGTATGAAAATGGAAAGTACAGATGTGAATGATATATCCATCCATAGCCAAAGGATTGCTGTTGAGTAATTAAATTCAACAAAATGTAATACTTTGCACTGAAACAATGAATGTACTTATGCAACACTGATTCAATTTCAAGAGATTTCACACAAAATTTTAAATTCTACTATGAGATTTGCACAACTAATTCTTGAATTAAAAATTTCATAAATTGCAGTAGTAATGCACATGTACAGTGTGTGGGCAGCACATTTTAGCAGCATGTTATTTGATACTGGTATGTAACTGAAAAAAACAAATTATCAACCTAGAAGTCACTTGTAATAAACAGCACCTAATACCAATGAAGTGTTTCCTCTTTAAATGGAAAATGTAACTTGATAAGATATTAAATTAATATTGTTTCATTATCAAATGTTATATTTGTTCTTCCAATGCTTTTAATGAGTGGAACTTCTAGCAGGTTTTCTGTAGTCGTTGTCAGATCTTTTAAGTTCTCTTTTGCAACCAAGTCCAGTGTTTTAAAGAAAACCAAGGAGTACATTTATCTTGAACCATTGTCTTTCAAAATCTCATATTGCCATTCAGAATGTTTTTATGCAACACTTTATCCAGCAAAACATAAGTTTCTTGATTTTGGTCAAACACAAAGATAGGCTCTGACACAAGTCCCGGATCAAATCCATCCTGTACCAGTCCAGTTTTCTTCTGTTTGAATGTAGCCGTGTGCTCCAGTTGTTCCATGATACGAATGAATCGAGGGCATGCGTAGTTGGGTAGGCGAGAGGTGACATGTTTGAATGTAACAGCTGGGCTAAAGTCTGACCCCGGGCTGAGTGATATGGCAGCCATGCCCGCCTTCCCATAGTGACCTGCACATCACAGGTGAAAATGAAAAGAGGAAAATGGAAATCACAGTAAAAATAAGTTTGCAATACTCCAGAACAACCAATGTTTAAGGTGCTTTAGTGCCAGCAACGCAAAGAACACGAGATAGCACCAGGGTCACCCCCCCCCCCCCCCCCCCCGGTTGGGTAATCCCTCCCTGAATAAAATCAGTAAAACTTTGTAAGCAGTATAGCACTTGGGGCATGCTCCAAGTTCATCAATTACTGGCTACATCATGGCAGCAGTTATTCTAGACCTCTATAGGAAGAACAGGAATTTCAATTATGCCCCTGAAATTGAGCTTTCCAGCTATATTTGAATTTTGATAGACAAATTTGTATGTTTATATTTGTATGTTTGTTTTATATGTTTATATCCTATGTCTTCTCAATACAGAAATTTAAACCAAACCAAGTCCACCATAAAATCATATATGCAAAAATCAGAATCGAATTCAATCGATCCAGTGGCCATTTTCTTCTTGAGAAAGCACTCAAATATTTACAGAACTATATTGAAATCTCGACGGAACCTTTCTTTTCACTTCTCGACACACACGATTACGCCACTTTTGTAGACGTCATTTATTTTGCCATTTCATTCTGAAATTATAAGGAATGTTACCTGGTACATGAACGCCGTACACACTGGACTCCATTATTTCTGGAAGTTCATTCAGAGTCTGGGAAACCTCGGTCGTAGCAACGTTCTCTCCTTTCCACCTGGGGAAAAAGAAGCAAGACCTAAATTAAACCCTTCGTGCAAAATAGGACAAATAAAAATTGCAGCCTCCTATTTCATTTTTTTCGATTAACCGCAACTCTACTTTCAGACTTTCAACCAATCAGAATCGCGTATCAAGGACTACACTACTTTCTACAAAAGTCTTTCTCCATAAATTCTTTGCACCCGATTTCGAATGTTATAGAATAAAACATGATAAACAGAATCCACTTTATGTGAAGTTTTCAGAACAACTGGTTTGAACATGATTGAATAGACTCCCTTAAACAGAGAAGAAAAACCAAAGGCAATTTCAAACAGGTGTTTGCTACATTTTTTTAATGCGATCTGCTTGAATTATGCCATCATGATTAATGCCATATTATGGAGAGAATATTTGGACTAAAAGACACATACTTGATTAATTTGCTGTGAAATCTTGTTAAATGTAACTGTACTTAACATTTTATAAACTCTAAAAACATAAGTTCAGTACATTCATATTCCTTCGGCAGTCTGCCTTTAAGTTATTTTGCTGTTGCTGTTAAAAGAAAAGTTGAAATGTTTGAAAAGTTCCATTTTAGACATGGCGATTTTTAAAAAAGATGCCAAAATGATGATACAGATATATAAAAGATGCATATACCTGAAAGTATCGCCGATGCGATCTTTAAAGTAAAGATTGTAGTGCTTATCCCGTACCAGAAGATCACCAGTGTTGAAGAACACGTCGCCTTCTTTCCTCACATCGCGGATTAGTTTCTTTTCAGTGAGTGACTTGCATCCTACGTACCCATCGAGAGGAAAGATGCGATTGACAGGACACACCAAAAGACCAGTTTCACCTGAAACAATCCAAAATTTAAAAAGAAAAGGGGATTTGTGAAATTTATCGAGATGAACTTTTTGCAGGGGCCGCGCCATGGTACTTGGATAGGGGGGAGGGGAGGGGGGCAAGATGACCCATAGGTGAGCTTATTTACGTTTTAAATGAAAAAAATAGAGGTATTATAATAGTTGCATGTCCCAGCCCTCTCTTTCCCCATATTCTTCTTTCTTCCTCCTCTTTTTTCTTCGTTTTCTCCTTTTTTTCTTGTTTGATCACTTGAAAAATCATAGAGCGCTGCCCCTTTGTTTACATATCCCTGTCAGACAGATCATACCTAGGCCTACTCACAGAGATCCCATATATTGATAGGATCTCTATGGGCCTACTCCAAACGTATTTGACAAAACTGGTCATTTTGGGTTGTGTATTTTTTTTATAATTTGAATTGTTTATTGAATTATTCATTTATTATGTATTTTTATTTATATTGTTTATGGGTTTGTTTGTTTGGTTTTGTTTGTGTGTTTTTTGTTTGTTGGTTGGTTTTTTTGTTTTTTGTTTTTTGTTTAAAAAATGCTGCTATAAGACGGGACCAATAAAATGCATAAGTTAAAGGACAGAATATCTGGTAAATTATATTTTTTTCTCTCGCTCAAGAGATGGAAGTCCAAAAGACCTATATAGCTATCAAAGGAAATCAGCATCCGGTTTATGATACTGTGGCGGATAAATAAATGTCTGTGTTTTTGTTTTTTTATAATTTTTTTTTCGTGGGTGTACCGTATCAGAACAGGGTATTCGATGGGGGGGGGGGGGGGGGGGGGGGGGGTAGTTACGTCATCCCTGTCCCAAACCCAATTAATCTTTAAAGTATTCAAATCGTGTTGGGGGGAGGGGTACTCTTTGGAAATAAAAGCAATCAGTAAAAGAACATACCTGGTCCAACAGAGATGCATCTTCCATTGTCGTCTCGGATCGGTTGGCATGTTTCGTGATCATATTGGATGAGCTCGATTTTACAAACCGCCTGCAATAAGAATTAGAATAGAGGGCAAATGATGAATATCAATGAGGCGTGTGACGTCGGTATCCCGATTGACGCTCATATAGTGCTCCCGTAGAAAAGTTTGGTACGCCCTTATTTTCTCACCTTCCCTACTCAAATTAATGGCCGACGCCCCCCGATTGAAATTATCACATTAAGTTTCTTATCATGTCCAGAATACCTTCATTAGATCATAAAACCTGGTGTGATCTTGTCTGTTTATTCTATTCGTCCGAATTGGGTTGTAACAGAAATCTGTCTCGTTGGACATCTGCGAGCCTTGACGAGACATTTTTTCTTTTGTCATCTCTTAGATGTTGTCTTCGAAGACTATATATTCCCGAACAAAGCAGAATGATTTTGTTTTGTGTTTTTTTCTTCGGTCTAAATTACACACCTGTAGTATTGGAGGCCATCTTCCCACCGACCCCACAGTGTTGTCCAAATTCATGAGACCGAAGTTGGCCTCCGTCGCTCCGTAGAGTTCCACGATGCGTTCGATGCGGAAACGATTGCAGACTTCGTTCCAGATGTCGGCACCCAACCCGTTGCCAATGGCCAATCGAACCTTGTTAACAGCATCCAGATCATTCTACAAAATAAATTTACCATCAAATAGATGTCACCAATTATTTGTCTTGATTTTGGAGTGGAATAAATGAGTATAGTGGTAGTTATCTTATTATTTTGACGAATCTAATTGCTGACGGCAGGGGCGCGCCAGGGTATTTTGATAGGGGGCAAGATGACTCGTAGGTGAGTTTTACGTTTTAAATGAAAAATAGGGGTATTGTTACATGACCTAACCAACTCTTTTCCCATATTGTTCTTTCTTCTTTATCCTCTTTTTTTTCCCTTCCTTTTCTCCTCTTTTTTTTTCTGTCACTTACAAAAAGATTGGGAGCGGTCGCCCCATAGCCCCCCCGTAGCACCCCCCCCCCCCCGGCTGACAGCGAATAATATACAAGAAAGAAGAAATAAGTTGGACTCCTCAGAGAGCGTAATGTAGCTCCACGTAACAAAAGATCCTCTTTAAAAATTTTATATTGTTTTTTCCTGGGCGAGGGGGCTAGCTACCTACATTAGCTACACCGATCCAAGCCTTGAAGTTGAGAAACATTTATTCCGGGTATAAAGTCGGAAATTAAATGAACATAAAATGATGATACAAACATACCGATTGCTGTATGTTGAATTATGAAACAAAAGTGAAAGATATACGTACCTTCGGTTGTGCTATGAGATAACGGAAGAGTTCGCCGATGTACATAAACATTGTGACTTCATTTTGACGACAATCGTTCCAGAAATTTGAAGCAGAGAACTTGCGCCTTAAGACACATGTAGCACCTGAATGATGGGGAAAGAGGCTGGGACCATTATTTTCTCCCTTTTTTTTTCAAATAGCTTTTGTGACAGACAACGTAGCCTTGAGTTATTTCAGTGAATATGATATACATTCAGTTAGTTATTTTATTTTTCCACTGAGATATCGTATACGTCGTCACTACGTATGCTTCTGAATTTTCGTTTGGAATTAGAACAGGTGTTCCTGCATTGTAGAATGACCAACATCCTTCGTTCTGAAATAACCCAAATGACTCTTCCATCAAACACCACTTGATATCACAACATAAAAGTCGCAATTTTGAAATTGAGTGTGACTTTGTCCCAGTCTCACTCATCTCTAAAACCAGGAGTGTTGCTGGACCATTTTGAACAGGGCATGTCGGACCAAACTTAAAGAGGGGGGGGGGGGGGGGGGGGAGAAGAATTTAAAGTTTTCCGACAGGGGCGAGGGGTGGGTGGTTAATATTTCAAGATTTGCCTAGTCTATAAAAACGTCGAATTTGCCGAAAGAAAATTTTCATGAGGGTGTCACACCCCCTTCTCTCTCTCTCTCTCTCTCTCTCTTTCTCTCTCTCTCTCTCTCTCTCTCTCTCTCTCTCTCTCGCCCCTTTCCCGCTGCTGCCTCTTACCTGCATTGATAACATTGCTCAGACCAATGAACAGAGCCGAGACGTGATAAAGGGGCAGGGTGATGTACATGACGTCATCACTGCTCATGTTGAATGTTTCGAGCATGAATCCACCAGCCAACATCTTATAATGAGACAAACGAGAGGCCTTGGGCAGACCTGAAAATAACGAGGAAGGAAAGAAGGATAATTAAACGACAGACGAAAAAAATGTTTGAAGACCCATATTTTCATTGGCGTGCCAGTCAACACTTATAATATATGGCTACCTATTTCTTGTTTGTTTGTTTGTTTGTTTGTTATCAAGGTGCGTAGGCAGGGGTCGACGGATTTGTGGAATTTCTCCTCACCATTGCGGACGGGCCGCCGAACAATAGGGCTTGAGTGCCGACAGGAGTATGAAGAGGGCAGGATGATATTCGGGGGGGGGGGGGGGGGGGGGGGGTCGCATCGTATACCCAATCCGGCCGAGAGTATAGATTGACGCTGGGCGTCTCTGATGTCGGTGGCATCCTCAATACAATTTAAAAAAAACAATAACATTTCGAGGACTGCTAGTGTTACGTCTGTTTGTTTGGTGCTTGACACTCATCTACCATTCTTTAATATGTAAATGTTTCCTATTTAACTTTCTATTTTAGGCCTCTTAAGTGAGCGCTAAGTGAGCTTTCAGAATACCACCACAAAACACCATTACTGTTGAAGACATGACTGTACAATATCAAAATACTTATCTCAATGACGATAGCCAATATTTTGTTTGTTCGGTCGTTTTTTTTTTCATTTGTTCTGGGGGTTTTTTTCTCACTACGTCCCCCGTTATTCCTGCGGGGTAGATGTATGCCGGGGGCATCTCTGATGTTGACGAGGTGGTTAGTACTTTTTAAATCCATTTGTTTGTTTGCTTTTTTGTTTGTGTGTTTGATAATAAAAAAAATAAATAAACTTTCTTTTTTCGCCTTATGTTTCGTGTAATTTATGTTGGTTTTTTTTTTTTTTATAGTATTTATGTTTTTGTGTATTTGTAATTTGTTATAGGGGCCCCCAGGAAGAACAGTGATGTTCTAAATACATCGATGAAATAGGGCATTCCTCAGATTGTATGTTTTTGGTATGTACATATTGCCTAATTCATTATCACTGTGTATACGTTCTTTGTATCTGTTTCAACTTTCATTCTGAAATAAAAACAACAAGTGTTTACAACGTCACCTATCCGTTGTTGCTTATGTGCTGGGGAGCGTTTCATCAACATTTGTTGTCTGACAAGTTGTCAGATCTGACATTGATTTTGATTGGTTGAGAAGCATCGTTACTATGGCAACTGTCGGATAAAACAGACTTTGTCGGATAAAACATCCGACAAGTCCTTTCATGAAACGCTCCCCAGATGTACGCCAGTGCGTCTGACTTTTTTTTTCCTTTTAATACACTACGTCAAGCAGACATTTAATTTGTTTTGATGTTAACGAGAGGAAAAAATGTTGTATGTTAATTTACGATATTTCTGTTTAAAAGAAGAAAAAAATATTTTATGTCTTGTGTTATATTGGAAATAAAACCTGAACTTGAACTTGAACTTGAACCCTCTCATCATGCTGGCGGCACTTTAATGATATCTAGCTAGAAAACGCATTCCGAATCGTTGACATGCCTTTTATTCATTTGTTATTCATTCACTATTCGTTGAAATTTTTGTTCACTACGTCACCCACCAGTTGTTCCTGACGTGTAGATGTACGCCAGGGCATCTCTGATATTGAGGCCAGCTCTGACGTCACGGGGCAGGTTAAGGTCATCCTCCATACGATCAGCTGGGAGGAGGAATCCAGGATCCAGGGCCCACATCGATATCTGTCTCTCCTTCAGGTCTGACATGACCTCTTCCAATGCTTGCTCCGTTGAGTTCCCTGGCGTGCAATGGAGAAATAATGGGGGAAAAAAATGAAACAGCGAACAAAATATGCGATGCTAGGATAGTGACCAAAATTATTGCTGAGTGAGGAAGAGAGAGAGAGAGAGAGAGAGAGAGAGAAGGGCCGTAGCCAGAGTTTGATGGGGGGGGGGGGGGCACATAACTGAATACTGGTCGCCGTCCCGGGGGAGGGGGTGTCTCCCTTCCCTTTGGAAAATTTTTGCTCATCTAAGAGGACTAAATTGCAAAATGGTAAAAATGGTGGACTTTCTGACATAAGTACCCCTTTTTTTTTTTTTACTTTTTCATAAAAATTTTCAACACAAACTTTGGATTGGGGGGGGGGGGGCATGGCTACGTGCCTGAGAGAGAGAGAGAGAGAGAGAAGACTATTTGCCTCCCTTTCAGGTCTGACGTCATTTTTCCAAAGCTTGCTCTGATGGAAGTTAAATTAAAATGAATGTAACAACGAGTGAACTATAGAAGAAGAAGTGAGGACCGCATTCAAGGCTTCGTTGAGTTTCTAGTTTTAGCATGGCGTTAGAAAAATCGATGAAACGATTATTAATCGAGACGAGGTTAAATTACTATGACTGTATAAGTGAGAGAGAGAGAGAGAGGGGGGGGGGTACAAAAGATGTCGATTTCACAATAATTGATCTACTATGAAGAAGTAGGTCCATGAACCCTCCGAATATATTCCAAAACGGCCTTAAAGAGCAATGAATGCCTCAAAGCTGTCGGTGTCATCATGGGCTGTAGCAGTGCTCATTGTAACCATGAGAGGTTATGATTTTTTTATGAATATTTTATAACTCCTGGGGCCCGTAACACAAAGGTTTGCGATCAATTGCAATTGATCGTACGATTGATCTTTGCGATTGATTGCACTGACCACTATGTGCAATCAATCGCAAAAATTTATTGTACGATCAATCGCTAAGCTTTGTGTTACGGGCCCCTGAACACTCTCTGATCTTCGTGATCAGGGTGCTTTTACGCTATCATATTTTCATCGTATATAGTCATTAGTGTATATACTTTAGTCTAGTTTTTCCCCTCCTTTAAATTCATGAATGTTATTTTAATGTCTTCGTCGTGAATGGGAGACATATTTTGTAAAATACAGGACTACGGATCATGGAGTGGCATGAAGCAGTGCATGACGAAACGAAAAAGAAAACGAAACAAGCAAAATAATTTCGCAGTTTCGTCAATCATTCTGCAGTTGGCATACTTATACTTACAAGTTTTCAACCATTTACCACCACCAATAGAATAAGCAATGACATAATGATAGAAAGTATACGGAGTCATCGTCAGCTTGGGGAATGTCATTTCATTGCTCTCCTCTAAGCGAATTCTGTTTTTAAAAACTACATAATGAATTTGGAGGAATGGGAATAATCAAGCTATATTTTAATCAGCTTTAAACAAAAATATCGTCACATTCCATTTGTCAAATATCCACTCACTGCGTACAAGTTGTACATAGTAATTGCCCCACTGGCATCATCAACATTACAAGGTTAAGTTACGATCCCTGCATGCTCAATCGTGAGGGGAATAGTAAAAGTTATTTTGAGCTTGCTCTGAGAAAGATAATGAATCATTTCACTTGTTATCAAAATAGTAATTCTCCAAGAACTACCACCCGAATAAGCAAGATAATTTCGCCGCGCCTCCATGCAGAAAAGAGATCAGTTTGGCACACCTCCCGTGTAATATGCGTATATTTGCGTCTTTTGATCTTTTGCTTCAGTGGTCTCACTCTTGGGTATGGTAGGCAATATTTTGGAACAAGTAGCGGGCTGCGCACGGCACTACGTGAAGAAAATGTCGACTAGGTAAGACCGCCCCTAATGAATATGCATAAGTCCATGGCGGCGCTCGGCTCACTGCATAGCTCTTCATCTGAATTAGATTCAAATTTCTTACCTGTTTGGCCTAGCATGGAAGTTTGAGGAACACGCAGAATGCAGCTTGGAACTAGTAAAATGCAAAAATTATTGATGCAAGTAATCGTATGAAGTATGACGTCAAAAAATACCATACAAACGATACCAATATTAGAACACGGAAGATTTGCGTTGGAAACATTCGGGAACCATGCACTGTCTCCAGCAGTGGAGAGATGAATGGTTCAAAAATAATAGAGTCACAACAAAATAACCTAAAAGTTCAAATCTGCATTCTCCGTGATCCAAAATTTCTATCGCGGTATTGTATTGTTTTGACTACATAATATACTTTCATTGATTAATTGCATTTTACCTGTTCCAATCGGCATTTTGCAAGTTCCAAAATTCCTTTCTTCGCATTGTATTGATTCGACTATACTGTCTTGACTTCACACAAGTTTGCCTCAATTTAGTTACTGCATTTTACAAGTTCCAAAACATCTATCTTTGTATTGTATTCTTTAAACTACATAATATACTTTTATTGAGTTATTGCATTTTAACTGTTCCAATATGCATTTTACCTGTTCCAAAAATTCTTTCTTCCTATTGTATTGATTCGACTACACTGTATCAATGTCTTGACTTCACACTTGCCTAAATTTAGTTACTGCATTTTACCTGTTCCAATCTGCATTTTACAAGTTCCACAACTTCTATCTTTGTATTGTATTCTTAAACTACATAATATACTTTTATTGAGTTATTGCATTTTAACTGTTCCATTATGCATTTTACCTGTTCCAAAAATTCTTTCTTCGTACTGTATTGATTCGACTTTACTGTCTTGACTTCACACTTGCCTCAATTTAGTTACTGCATTTTACCTGTTCCAATCTGCATTTTACAAGTTCCAAAACTTCTATCTTTGTATTGTATTCTTAAACTACATAATATACTTTCATTGAGTTATTGCATTTTAACTGTTCCAATCTGCATTTTACCTGTTCCAAAATTTCTTTCTTCGTATTGTATTGTTTCGACTATACTGTCTTGACTTCACACATGCCTCAATTTAGTTACTGCATTTTACCTGTTCCAATCTGCATTTTACAAGTTCCAAAACATCTATCTTTGTATTGTATTCTTTAAACTATATAATATACTTTTATTGAGTTATTGCATTTTACCTGTTCCAATCTGCATTCTACCTGTTCCAATATTTCTTTCTTCCTATTGTATTGATTCGACTACACTGTATCAGTGTCTTGACTTCACACTTGCCTCAATTTAGTTACTGCATTTTACCTGTTCCAATCTGCATTTTACAAGTTCCACAACTTCTATCTTTGTATTGTATTCTTAAACTACATAATATACTTTCATTGAGTTATTGCATTTTAACTGTTCCAATCTGCATTTTACCTGTTCCAAAATTTCTTTCTTCGTATTGTATTGTTTCGACTATACTGTCTTGACTTCACACATGCCTCAATTTAGTTACTGCATTTTACCTGTTCCAATCTGCATTTTACAAGTTCCAAAACATCTATCTTTGTATTGTATTCATTAAACTATATAATATACTTTTATTGAGTTACTGCATTTTACCTGTTCCAATCTGCATTTTACAAGTTCCAAAACACCTATCTTTGTATTGTATTCTTTAAACTATATAATATACTTTTATTGAGTTATTGCATTTTACCTGTTCCAATATGCATTTTACCTGTTCCAAAAATTCTTTCTTCGTACTGTATTGATTCGACTGTACTGTCTTGACTTCACACTTGCCTCAATTTAGTTACTGCATTTTACCGGTTCCAATCTGCATTTTACAAGTTCCAAAACTTCTATCTTTGTATTGTATTCTTAAACTACATAATATACTTTCATTGAGTTATTGCATTTTACCTGTTCCAATCTGCATTTTACCTGTTCCAATATTTCTTTCTTCCTATTGTATTGATTCGACTACACTGTATCAATGTCTTGACTTTACACTTGCCTCAATTTAGTTACTGCATTTTACCTGTTCCAATCTGCATTCTACAAGTTCCAAAACTTCTATCTTTGTATTGTATTCTTTAAACTACATAATATACTTTCATTGAGTTATTGCATTTTAACTGTTCCAATCTGCATTTTACCTGTTCCAAAATTTCTTTCTTCGTATTGTATTGTTTCGACTATACTGTCTTGACTTCACACTTGCCTCAATTTAGTTACTGCATTTTACCTGTTCCAATCTGCATTTTACAAGTTCCAAAACATCTATCTTTGTATTGTATTCATTAAACTATATAATATACTTTTATTGAGTTACTGCATTTTACCTGTTCCAATCTGCATTTTACAAGTTCCAAAACACCTATCTTTGTATTGTATTCTTTAAACTATATAATATACTTTTATTGAGTTATTGCATTTTACCTGTTCCAATATGCATTTTACCTGTTCCAAAAATTCTTTCTTCGTACTGTATTGATTCGACTGTACTGTCTTGACTTCACACTTGCCTCAATTTAGTTACTGCATTTTACCGGTTCCAATCTGCATTTTACAAGTTCCAAAACTTCTATCTTTGTATTGTATTCTTAAACTACATAATATACTTTCATTGAGTTATTGCATTTTAACTGTTCCAATCTGCATTTTACCTGTTCCAAAATTTCTTTCTTCGTATTGTATTGTTTCGACTATACTGTCTTGACTTCACACATGCCTCAATTTAGTTACTGCATTTTACCTGTTCCAATCTGCATTTTACAAGTTCCAAAACATCTATCTTTGTATTGTATTCTTTAAACTATATAATATACTTTTATTGAGTTATTGCATTTTACCTGTTCCAATCTGCATTCTACCTGTTCCAATATTTCTTTCTTCGTATTGTATTGTTTCGACTATACTGTCTTGACTTCACACATGCCTCAATTTAGTTACTGCATTTTACCTGTTCCAATCTGCATTTTACAAGTTCCAAAACATCTATCTTTGTATTGTATTCATTAAACTATATAATATACTTTTATTGAGTTACTGCATTTTACCTGTTCCAATCTGCATTTTACAAGTTCCAAAACACCTATCTTTGTATTGTATTCTTTAAACTATATAATATACTTTTATTGAGTTATTGCATTTTACCTGTTCCAATATGCATTTTACCTGTTCCAAAAATTCTTTCTTCGTACTGTATTGATTCGACTGTACTGTCTTGACTTCACACTTGCCTCAATTTAGTTACTGCATTTTACCGGTTCCAATCTGCATTTTACAAGTTCCAAAACTTCTATCTTTGTATTGTATTCTTAAACTACATAATATACTTTCATTGAGTTATTGCATTTTACCTGTTCCAATCTACATTTTACCTGTTCCAATATTTCTTTCTTCCTATTGTATTGATTCGACTACACTGTATCAATGTCTTGACTTTACACTTGCCTCAATTTAGTTACTGCATTTTACCTGTTCCAATCTGCATTCTACAAGTTCCAAAACTTCTATCTTTGTATTGTATTCTTTAAACTACATAATATACTTTCATTGAGTTATTGCATTTTAACTGTTCCAATCTGCATTTTACCTGTTCCAAAATTTCTTTCTTCGTATTGTATTGTTTCGACTATACTGTCTTGACTTCACACTTGCCTCAATTTAGTTACTGCATTTTACCTGTTCCAATCTGCATTTTACAAGTTCCAAAACATCTATCTTTGTATTGTATTCATTAAACTATATAATATACTTTTATTGAGTTACTGCATTTTACCTGTTCCAATCTGCATTTTACAAGTTCCAAAACACCTATCTTTGTATTGTATTCTTTAAACTATATAATATACTTTTATTGAGTTATTGCATTTTACCTGTTCCAATATGCATTTTACCTGTTCCAAAAATTCTTTCTTCGTACTGTATTGATTCGACTGTACTGTCTTGACTTCACACTTGCCTCAATTTAGTTACTGCATTTTACCGGTTCCAATCTGCATTTTACAAGTTCCAAAACTTCTATCTTTGTATTGTATTCTTAAACTACATAATATACTTTCATTGAGTTATTGCATTTTAACTGTTCCAATCTGCATTTTACCTGTTCCAAAATTTCTTTCTTCGTATTGTATTGTTTCGACTATACTGTCTTGACTTCACACATGCCTCAATTTAGTTACTGCATTTTACCTGTTCCAATCTGCATTTTACAAGTTCCAAAACATCTATCTTTGTATTGTATTCTTTAAACTATATAATATACTTTTATTGAGTTATTGCATTTTACCTGTTCCAATCTGCATTCTACCTGTTCCAATATTTCTTTCTTCCTATTGTATTGATTCGACTACACTGTATCAATGTCTTGACTTTACACATGCCTCAATTTAGTTACTGCATTTTACCTCTTCCAATCTGCATTTTACAAGTTCCAAAACACCTATTTTGTATTGTATTCTTTAAACTATATAATATACTTTTATTGAGTTATTGCATTTTACCTGTTCCAATCTGCATTCTACCTGTTCCAATATTTCTTTCTTCCTATTGTATTGATTCGACTACACTGTATCAATGTCTTGACTTTACACTTGCCTCAATTTAGTTACTGCATTTTACCTGTTCCAATCTGCATTTTACAAGTTCCACAACTTCTATCTTTGTTTTGTATTCTTAAACTACATAATATACTTTCATTGAGTTATTGCATTTTAACTGTTCCAATCTGCATTTTACCTGTTCCAAAATTTCTTTCTTCGTATTGTATTGTTTCGACTATACTGTCTTGACTTCACACTTGCCTCAATTTAGTTACTGCATTTTACCTGTTCCAATCTACATTTTACAAGTTCCAAAACATCTATCTTTGTATTGTATTCTTTAAACTACATAATATACTTTTATTGAGTTATTGCATTTTACCTGTTCCAATCTGCATTCTACCTGTTCCAATATTTCTTTCTTCCTATTGTATTGATTCGACTACACTGTATCAATGTCTTGACTTCACACTTGCCTAAATTTAGTTACTGCATTTTACCTGTTCCAATCTGCATTTTACAAGTTCCAAAACTTCTATCTTTGTATTGTATTCTTAAACTACATAATATACTTTCATTGAGTTATTGCATTTTAACTGTTCCAATCTGCATTTTACCTGTTCCAAAATTTCTTTCTTCGTATTGTATTGTTTCGACTATACTGTCTTGACTTCACACTTGCCTCAATTTAGTTACTGCATTTTACCTGTTCCAATCTACATTTTACAAGTTCCAAAACATCTATCTTTGTATTGTATTCTTTAAACTACATAATATACTTTTATTGAGTTATTGCATTTTACCTGTTCCAATCTGCATTCTACCTGTTCCAATATTTCTTTCTTCCTATTGTATTGATTCGACTACACTGTATCAATGTCTTGACTTCACACTTGCCTAAATTTAGTTACTGCATTTTACCTGTTCCAATCTGCATTTTACAAGTTCCACAACTTCTATCTTTGTATTGTATTCTTAAACTACATAATATACTTTTATTGAGTTATTGCATTTTAACTGTTCCATTATGCATTTTACCTGTTCCAAAAATTCTTTCTTCGTACTGTATTGATTCGACTTTACTGTCTTGACTTCACACTTGCCTCAATTTAGTTACTGCATTTTACCTGTTCCAATCTGCATTTTACAAGTTCCAAAACTTCTATCTTTGTATTGTATTCTTAAACTACATAATATACTTTCATTGAGTTATTGCATTTTAACTGTTCCAATCTGCATTTTACCTGTTCCAAAATTTCTTTCTTCGTATTGTATTGTTTCGACTATACTGTCTTGACTTCACACATGCCTCAATTTAGTTACTGCATTTTACCTGTTCCAATCTGCATTTTACAAGTTCCAAAACATCTATCTTTGTATTGTATTCTTTAAACTATATAATATACTTTTATTGAGTTATTGCATTTTACCTGTTCCAATCTGCATTCTACCTGTTCCAATATTTCTTTCTTCCTATTGTATTGATTCGACTACACTGTATCAGTGTCTTGACTTCACACTTGCCTCAATTTAGTTACTGCATTTTACCTGTTCCAATCTGCATTTTACAAGTTCCACAACTTCTATCTTTGTATTGTATTCTTAAACTACATAATATACTTTCATTGAGTTATTGCATTTTAACTGTTCCAATCTGCATTTTACCTGTTCCAAAATTTCTTTCTTCGTATTGTATTGTTTCGACTATACTGTCTTGACTTCACACATGCCTCAATTTAGTTACTGCATTTTACCTGTTCCAATCTGCATTTTACAAGTTCCAAAACATCTATCTTTGTATTGTATTCATTAAACTATATAATATACTTTTATTGAGTTACTGCATTTTACCTGTTCCAATCTGCATTTTACAAGTTCCAAAACACCTATCTTTGTATTGTATTCTTTAAACTATATAATATACTTTTATTGAGTTATTGCATTTTACCTGTTCCAATATGCATTTTACCTGTTCCAAAAATTCTTTCTTCGTACTGTATTGATTCGACTGTACTGTCTTGACTTCACACTTGCCTCAATTTAGTTACTGCATTTTACCGGTTCCAATCTGCATTTTACAAGTTCCAAAACTTCTATCTTTGTATTGTATTCTTAAACTACATAATATACTTTCATTGAGTTATTGCATTTTACCTGTTCCAATCTGCATTTTACCTGTTCCAATATTTCTTTCTTCCTATTGTATTGATTCGACTACACTGTATCAATGTCTTGACTTTACACTTGCCTCAATTTAGTTACTGCATTTTACCTGTTCCAATCTGCATTCTACAAGTTCCAAAACTTCTATCTTTGTATTGTATTCTTTAAACTACATAATATACTTTCATTGAGTTATTGCATTTTAACTGTTCCAATCTGCATTTTACCTGTTCCAAAATTTCTTTCTTCGTATTGTATTGTTTCGACTATACTGTCTTGACTTCACACTTGCCTCAATTTAGTTACTGCATTTTACCTGTTCCAATCTGCATTTTACAAGTTCCAAAACTTCTATCTTTGTATTGTATTCTTAAACTACATAATATACTTTAATTGAGTTATTGCATTTTAACTGTTCCAGTCTGCATTTTGCGTGTTCCAAAATTTCTTTCTTTATATTGTAGGCCTATTGATTGTATCGTATCAATGTCTTGACTTCACACTTGCCTCAATTCTGTTGCTGCATTTTACCTGTTCCAATCTGCATTGTGCGTGTTCCAAAATTTCTATCTTTGCATTGTATTTGTTAAACTACATTATATACTTTTATTGAGTTATTGCATTTTACCTGTTCCAGTCTGCATTTTGCGTGCTCCAAAATTTCTATCTTCGTATTGTATTGATTCGACTATACTTATATCAATGTTTTGACTTCGCACTTGCCTCAGTTTCGTTTCCCCATTTTAGCTGTCCCAGTCTGCATTTTGCGTGTTCCAAAATTTCTGTCTTTAATTGTTTTGCATTATTTTCACTAAAATCTAGCATTTTACCTGTTCCAAGTTACATCTTGCTAGTGTCAAGATTTCTACTTTCGTATCTTGTAACTTAGCGTAGGGTTGTTTACTATACTTATTCACAGTAACACTGGGCGTATCAAGCTTGCCTGCCATACCAGCACCAGTCCGAGATCTTATGTCAGGCATTATGATTCTTTACGATGAAAGAGGTACAATAAAAGTACAAAATATGTCTAGCAAGTAGCAAGTTTCACTTACAGACCATATTCCAAAGCGCCCTCTACATAATATACTTCTATTGAGTTATTACATTTTACCTCTCCCCCCCCCCCCCCCCTTCCAGTGTTCCACTGTCCTACATGCACATGATAATTAACAAGTTCTTTCTTGAAAAGATGTTCTTAAATAACTACCGGGTTAACACTTTCACTCCTTTTCAGAACCTTGCACACCTTACAAGTGGTCTATTTCTTCAACTAGAAATTGTGATAGGATTGGATGATATTTAGAATTTAAATTACTCCTGATTGGGGTAACAAAATGTCTCAATTATGAGCAGTGATATATAATTTACTAAGCTGTGATTGCCCTCTGAGTTTGAGAAAAGGCCTGATCACTTAGCGATTGAAGTGATGTCATACTAGATGGTAGCCAATTTGGTTTTTTCTATGACAGAAGTCCATTTTAAACAGGTCCTCAAATACAATCTACATATTGTAGATCAACAGCTGCTCACATCGCAATATCTTTCGAAATTTAATTGTAAGGTTAGCGTGGTCTATTTTGATCACATACTAGTACCTGATTCTCCAAAAAAAAAAAAACCCAACAACAACACAAAACCAGACGGTAACATTTGTTGGAAGATTTTATTCCCAAATATCATTATGTGACATTTAATTATGGGAACATTTAACAATATACTTTTCACCTTCATTTGGAAAGCAGACATATTTTGTATGTTGTTATGAGTGCACATTGTATCACTATCTTTTTTCACTCGCAAATTTATTCATAAAGTCTACCACCTCATGTAGTAATTAGAAGTGGACATAGCATAATTCACAAAAACAAAGAGGAGTGTATACACATGGGCAGGTTCTCATTCTGTGTATTCTGTACAACATTACAAATCCATGATTGACAACAAAATTTCAAACATATGTGATGTTTATTTGATCAAAATTGGTTAAGTAATGACTGAAATATCAAAGAAATAAACATTTCAGTTTTGTGCGAGGGTACTGGTTGAAAAGTCACTGACATGTAGAACCGATGAGATTTCTATCTATTTGACATGTATACGAAGCACAGTGCACAGCTTTACAGGAAACTACCGGTGTGAGTGCCAGTAGCGTAGCGTAAAAAGTAGTGGTCGATATAATGATATTTGAATTATTTTACTGAAAAGTCACCAGAAATCATAAGTGGAATATCAGGTGATCTCTCTATTGGATCTTTTTATGGAATCTTAGACAATATGAGACTATTTTCAATCAGCTTCATGCCACTTTTCCTTTTGCTATCACTTCTGAATCTTATCTACGGTAAAAAGGTTCGAGTATGCATCATCACTCTGTTTAAATTTGATTGCTTATACGTGCATGTACAAGTTGCATTGGAATACAATTTTGTTCTGACTCTCTCTTCATAGTAATCTATTAAAAAAAACTTAACCTATAATAATGCTTCCTGGTGTACTACTTCATTAGGACGCACTTTTTACCGGTGTCTACAAGCCATTGGCTGAATGGCTTCAGATCGAGCTTTGAGAAGATCCCAGTGCTGTTATGAGATTTTTAATTACCTTATATCAGGCATATACCTTCCTATGAGCTGTAATAAGTTCATCTGCAGAAAAAACTGAAATTTAATCCGAGATTTCTGAACATGTTAATGTGCAGCTCTGAAATTTGTACACTAGTGATTGATGTTTGTACACGGCACATTTGCACACAATGTCCGAGGTTGCATGATAGAGAAAAGTTTTTAATGCTTGGCAATTTGTGCATAAATTACTGAAGTGGTTAAAGGGACTGCATAGGAATGATAAGAATGGTAGGAATGGTCAGATTTTTTAGCTGCAAGCTATCACTGTGTTTGTATGCCATTAGAAAGTAACTTTAGAATGATGACAAAAATGAAATTTTAGGAGCTTTAAAAATGACGGCATATTCCCACAATCTGTCATCTAAAATCTAAACACCTTTTCTTTTCTGTCTCAGAATTTGTGTGTGTGGGGGGGGGGGGGGAGGAGGGGGCCTGGAAAAATGCTCCAGCAAACTTCCTCCAGTTGAACGAAGTATGATCTTTTTCATTGGAAAGGTGTTTAATCTTAGTTTTACGATATATATTACCAAATGACAATCATGTCAGAATTATTGTTGCAAAAACTAATTTGTACCTTTAATAGCTAGAAGTGCTTACATTTACCCAGGATCAGTTGGGAATGGGAGCTATATAGCACAAACCATGGGGTACAAATCCATACAGAACCATTGATATGAAATTGGATCAGCAGTTGCTCATCTCAGACACATCATGCCTAATATGATCAGAAATAATGCCAGAAATTTCATATTTTTTGACAGACTTATTTTTCTGACTTATCTGCTTGGAAACCACAAAATGCGCCAAAAACATGCAAAAGGCTGAGAATCTACACTGAAAACGAAAGATGGTCAAATGACTAAAAAGATTAGTCATTCACTACGTCTTATTTGACTAAGAAATAATTAGTCATTTGTTCTCAAACTGACTAATTTTAATTAGTTAATCAAATTATGTCTTATTTGAGTAATCCTGGAAATAATTAGTATGGCATGAGAAAGAATTGGTCCGTAAATAGTCCTACACGGAAATCAGTTAGTCTTTCATTAGTCTTTCATTAGTATTTTTTTTTTACTAATCATTATAAATGATGACTTGACGTGGTGCTGAGGTAAGCTGTCAGTCATGGGAACTAATTTCACACATGCATATTCAAATTTTATATATACCTTTTAAAACAAAGGCGGTTCATGGCAGCCTGTCATAGGCTGTCATAGGCTTGACTGACATAGCAACAAGTAGTGTACGCAAACTTGATTCCAAGTTATTTTTGTAGTTAATAGACCTGTTTACTAACATATTCAAATTTTATGCATACCTTTCAATCATTGGTTGTTTTTGACAACCGGAAAGCTTGCCAAAGGCTTTCAAGACAGAGCAACAAGATTAGTAATGTTACCCAAGTAGGCAAGTACTAGTGTTTGTTCTAAGGAATATCTCCTCATTAATTTGTCTATACAGTGCAGACGTCCGGTCCAGGTTTTCCTGAGATTATATAAACACTTTCCATTGGACTTCTCAATTAAACACAGGAATAATGCCTGCAGAAATAGGTAAAAATATCCCCTCAGGTAGGCCTACAATACGAACAAAGAAATTTTGGAACTCGCAAAATGCAGATTGGAACAGGTAAAATGCAACCAGAATAGAGGCAAGTGTGAAGTCAAGACATTGATACGATATATAGTCGAATCAATAGGCCTACAATACGAAGAAAGAAATTTTGGAGCACGCAAAATGCAGATTGGAACAGGTAAAATGCAATAACTCAATAAAAGTATATTATGTAGTTTAAAGAATACAATACAAAGATAGAAGTTTTGGAACTTGTAAAATGCAGATTGGAACAGGTAAAATGCAGTAACTAAATTGGGGCAAGTGTGAAGTCAAGACAGTATAGTCGAAACAATACAATACGAAGAAAGAAATTTTGGAACAGGTAAAATGCAGATTGGAACAGTTAAAATGCAATAACTCAATGAAAGTATATTATGTAGTTTAAAGAATACAATACAAAGATAGAAGTTTTGGAACTTGTAGAATGCAGATTGGAACAGGTAAAATGCAGTAACTAAATTGAGGCAAGTGTAAAGTCAAGACATTGATACAGTGTAGTCGAATCAATACAATAGGAAGAAAGAAATATTGGAACAGGTAAAATGCAGATTGGAACAGGTAAAATGCAATAACTCAATAAAAGTATATTATGTAGTTTAAAGAATACAATACAAAGATAGATGTTTTGGAACTTGTAAAATGTAGATTGGAACAGGTTAAATGCAGTAACTAAATTGAGGCAAGTGTGAAGTCAAGACAGTATAGTCGAAACAATACAATACGATGAAAGAAATTTTGGAACAGGTAAAATGCAGATTGGAACAGTTAAAATGCAATAACTCAATGAAAGTATATTATGTAGTTTAAGAATACAAAACAAAGATAGAAGTTGTGGAACTTGTAAAATGCAGATTGGAACAGGTAAAATGCAGTAACTAAATTGAGGCAAGTGTAAAGTCAAGACATTGATACAGTGTAGTCGAATCAATACAATAGGAAGAAAGAAATTTTGGAACAGGTAAAATGCAGATTGGAACAGTTAAAATGCAATAACTCAATAAAAGTATATTATGTAGTTTAAGAATACAATACAAAGATAGAAGTTGTGGAACTTGTAAAATGCAGATTGGAACAGGTAAAATGCAGTAACTAAATTGAGGCAAGTGTAAAGTCAAGACATTGATACAGTTTAGTCGAATCAATACAATAGGAAGAAAGAAATATTGGAACAGGTAGAATGCAGATTGGAACAGGTAAAATGCAATAACTCAATAAAAGTATATTATATAGTTTAAAGAATACAATACAAAGATAGATGTTTTGGAACTTGTAAAATGTAGATTGGAACAGGTAAAATGCAGTAACTAAATTGAGGCAAGTGTGAAGTCAAGACAGTATAGTCGAAACAATACAATACGAAGAAAGAAATTTTGGAACAGGTAAAATGCAGATTGGAACAGTTAAAATGCAATAACTCAATGAAAGTATATTATGTAGTTTAAGAATACAAAACAAAGATAGAAGTTGTGGAACTTGTAAAATGCAGATTGGAACAGGTAAAATGCAGTAACTAAATTGAGGCAAGTGTAAAGTCAAGACATTGATACAGTGTAGTCGAATCAATACAATAGGAAGAAAGAAATATTGGAACAGGTAGAATGCAGATTGGAACAGGTAAAATGCAATAACTCAATAAAAGTATATTATATAGTTTAAAGAATACAATACAAAGATAGGTGTTTTGGAACTTGTAAAATGCAGATTGGAAGAGGTAAAATGCAGTAACTAAATTGAGGCATGTGTAAAGTCAAGACATTGATACAGTGTAGTCGAATCAATACAATAGGAAGAAAGAAATATTGGAACAGGTAGAATGCAGATTGGAACAGGTAAAATGCAATAACTCAATAAAAGTATAGTTTAAAGAATACAATACAAAGATAGGTGTTTTGGAACTTGTAAAATGCAGATTGGAACAGGTAAAATGCAGTAACTAAATTTAGGCAAGTGTGAAGTCAAGACATTGATACAGTGTAGTCGAATCAATACAATAGGAAGAAAGAAATATTGGAACAGGTAGAATGCAGATTGGAACAGGTAAAATGCAATAACTCAATGAAAGTATATTATGTAGTTTAAGAATACAATACAAAGATAGAAGTTTTGGAACTTGTAAAATGCAGATTGGAACAGGTAAAATGCAGTAACTAAATTGAGGCAAACTTGTGTGAAGTCAAGACAGTATAGTCGAATCAATACAATGCGAAGAAAGGAATTTTGGAACTTGCAAAATGCAGATTGGAACAGGTAAAATGCAATTAATCAATGAAAGTATATTATGTAGTCAAAACAATACAATACCGCGATAGAAATTTTGGATCACGGAGAATGCAGATTTGAACTTTTAGGTTATTTTGTTGTGACTCTATTATTTTTGAACCATTCATCTCTCCACTGGCATGACTGGAGACAGTGCATGGTTCCCGAATGGTTCCAACGCAAATCTTGCGTGTTCTAATATTGGTATCGTTTGTACGGTATTTTTTGAAGTCATACTTCATACGATTACTTGCATCAATAATTTTTGCATTTTACTAGTTCCAAGCTGCATTCTGCGTGTTCCTCAAACTTCCATGCTAGGCCAAACAGATAAGAAATTTGAATCTAATTCAGATGAAGAGCTATGCAGTGAGCCGAGCGCCGCCATGGACTTATGCATATTCATTAGGGGCGGTCTTACCTAGTCGACATTTTCTTCACGTAGTGCCGTGCGCAGCCCGCTACTTGTTCCAAAATATTGCCTACCCTTGGGTATAGCCAGTTCAACGAGCGTCGTGGGGATGAAAACACGAATACCACTCGTCACTCAAACTGGGTCATAAACCTGTATAGCGGCATCTTCATGGAACAATGTCACGTCTGGCGCTCGCGAAAATAGTTTTTACACACTTACGGAGAAAAATGATCTATGAAAACAATTTGCGTGAATACACGTATAGCTGAAACTCCCCGAGGAGTTTCTGTGAATTCGCTGATAGCTTTCTGCATCTTGAAATGTCCTCGGGGTTATTTCTCGCTGGCGTGATGTTCAGGGTGACAAATGGCAAAGAGTCACGGTGGAGTTGCATGGTATGTGTGAACTTTTTGATGAACCTGCCGAGGCTGACATGGGGACAACAAATCATAACATGATAAATATCTTCATATATTCTGAGAAATCATCCAGGGCCTTCGAAGACTGACAGAAAGGTTTATGCGATACTTGTCCAGTCATAGTGGTTCAGATATAGTTTTGTTTCTTTATCACCTTTAGGACATTTTTTTTTTAATTTTGCAGAATAAGGGAGGATTACGACAGGAGCCGCACGTGTTTATGTATATATATTATGTCTTGCAGTTATAGAAAATACAACACAATTATATTATTTCTGTATACTTTTGCACTTTTTTTGTTGTTGTTTGATTTTGGTTCCACTTATTCATTGAGTTTGCCAAATATGTATACTTTTGCCTTAATTATTTTATGGTTATGTATATCCTTTGTTTCATATTGTTCATATTGATGATAATCCAAAATTGTGGATTGAATATCAATAAAATTTGATTTGATTTGATTTGATTTGATTTGACATACTATCATGGGCTGCAGAACCTTTTTGGGAGTGGAGGCTGACAACCCTCCCCCCCCCCCCAAAAAAAAAAGAGGCATGGTCCAGGGGGTTCCGCCCCTTGGGTTTTCGTGGTTTTGCGATCCTATAATGAGCGATTTAAAAATCAAATTTCTGCAGGTTATAGGTTGTTGTTTTTTAAAATTCCTACTAGCCAAAATTTGTGGGGGTTTAGCCCCCCTTGCTCCATTATACATTGTATTTTAATCTGTATTCTAAATTACAACATGCGAAGACCTATATGTACATTTGCAAAAACTCCCATAATTAAAAGGTCGCCCACCTGCAATTATAATTATACGGGCATTGTAGATGGAATGAAGTGAATTCATTCATTCATTCATTTCATTCATTCGACCATTAAAAAACATCAGAATATATACAAAGACAAAAAAAACCCCATCAGTACAATATAACATAGTATAAAAGATACAACTTAAAAAAAAAACAAAAAACAAAAAAAAAACATATGGTAATAATGGTCAGGGTCCCTAAGAAGCAAGGTTGCTTATATTTACGGAAGAAAAAAACCCCAGAATATAAGATAACATAATAAGCATACACAAACAATCGACACATACATCCACGTACACACACACACTCACACACACACACACACGAAAGAATAGAAGGAGAGCTAGGAAGAGTGACCGAGATTTTTCAAAGATGTGAATAAATTTGATTTGCACAATGTTTTAAATCTGGATAGTGTTGTGCTATTTCTAATGTCATTATCTAATGAATTCCATCCTTGGACCCCTATGAATCTGATTGAATTACGGACAAACTTAAGTCTAGAAGAGCAGGCAAACACTGCACTCTCTTCCCTCGAATTTCGTCATTTCTCGTTTTGTTTGTTTGTTAGTTGTTTTTTTTTTTATAAAGACGAACAATGCGTGCATCATCCAAAACACCATACAAGATTATAATGAAAGCAACATTTTTTCACCCTCACAATGACGTGTGTTATAAGCAGTGACAATGTAACTAGGCCCCGAGGAGCATCTGGTATTCCAGAGCAATCCAACTTCGGGTAATTAAGACTTGATTCGGAGAATCCATGCACGGTGCCATAATCAGATAATTGCACATTGTTCCCAGACAGAATTATTTGCATGCTTATGGCACCATGTTTTCAGAATAATTATCATTTCATGAGAAACGGGCAAGCACTGCACTCTCTTCCCTCGAATTTCGTCATTTCTCGTTTTGTTTTTTTTTTTTTTTTTTTTTTTTATAGTTTTTGTTTGTTTGTTTGTTTGTTTTTGCATCATAGTTTAACACAGTATGGTAACGGATTTAAAGTACAAACAACACAAATAGCACACGCCCACATATTTTTTTCAATTTTCGTCCAAAATAATTGTATAGACGAAAACTGAAAAAAAAAATGTGGGCGTGTGCTATATAGTGTTTGTGTTATTTGTACTTTTAATCGGTTACCATACTGTATTAAACTATGATGCAAAAACAAACAAACAAACAAACAATAACAAAAAACAATGTCTTTTCAGAATAATTATCATTTCATGAGAAGCAGGCAAACACTGCACTCTCTTTCCTCGAATTTCGTCATTTCTTGTTTTGTTTGTTTGTTAGTTGGTTGTTGTTGTTTTTTTTTTGCATCATAGTTTACTGCAGTATGGCAACTGATTAAAAGTGCAAACAACACAAACACTATAGCACACGCCCACATATTTTTTTCAATTTTCGTCCAAAATAATTATATAGAAAAATCCCCGATGGCTATAAAAAAAAATTTAAGTAAATCTTGTCCAGCGTGACTAGATTATGGGTCAGCTGTGTGCAACTAATATATCTAGTCATAAAAGTTACTATTTTCTAGTCAGAAATGACTGAGTTCTAATCGAAATACGACTAAAAAAAAGTCACAAATTACTGAAAATGACTAATATTTTAGTTGCCCCCAGCTGATCCTTCATCTAGTCATTTTAACGGATTTGTTTTAAGAACGTATTTTGTTTTTATTTATCCAATTTATTTGAGGTATTGATTGTTTGTATCATATCGAAAATCCTTGATTTCAGATTTGGTATAATTACCTGTAACTGTAATGAGTGTGGTAGCTTCACTGATTTGCAAGCAGTGTAATAATGACTTGGAGCGTAGGTTGACATTCAGAAGTGCACAGGTGACCCCCAATTTACTGAAGCCAAGGAAGGTCCAGATGAAAGCAGGCTCGTTTCCAATAAAGAAGGCCACCTTTAAAACAAAGTTAAAGGGTACATTATCAAAGTATCATGATTATTGTTATATGGGCCCCGTTCCCCTGGACGAAGAACGGAACAAAGAGAAGAGGAAGGGGGGGGGGGGAGACAACGTGAAAAGAAGTATAAAATCAGACCACGGGCTACCCGGAATGGAAATCTGTATTTAAATGTTAACATGGTGAACGGGACGCATAAAAGAATGCCTGGCAAGTTAAAAAACCAACAAAAAAACAAAAAAAACAAAAAAAAACAAACAAAACAAAACACACCAAAAAAAACCCAACAAACAACAAACAAACAAAAACCAACATCAACAAAAACAAAGTCAGAGATAAAAAAATAACAAAACAAAAACAAAACAAATAAAAGAGGTCATCGGCCTTTTTTCCATGGATCTTTTTACTCAAGAATTTTGTGGGAAACAATCCTCGTCGTTTTGGGGCGGGATTGTGTGTGCGTGTCAGGGCGCATGCCAGTGTGTGGGTGTGGGTGTGCCATTTCACTGAAAAGATATCTTCTCTCATAGAATTGCAAAATCATTGGGGATATTGGATATTGTGTCTTTCCCCCCCCCCCAAAAAAAAAAAAAAAAAAAAAAAAAAAAATCCCCGAGGATTTCCTCTGGGAATCTAGCATTCATCCACAAAATTAAGACCCTTGAGCCCCCCCCCCCCCCCAACCTCAATACCCAGCTGAATGCACCGTTAAAACGCTTCTGTATGTGAAAAAACCGAAACTGCAATTTCAACAGAACACCATGTGAATAATCCATTAATGTCGGTGAGAGACAAAATGAGCAGGTCCAGTCGTTTCAGCAACACATGCGTGTTTTTACTTGTAGACTAGTATTAAAAACAATCCTTGACACATGAACTTACTCAAAGGCAAAGCAGAGTAAGGCAAAAGAAAAAACGGAAGGAGGGAGTACTCTTTTGCTTAACTGAATTTTCTACGTAAACATTTATTTCATTGTCTCCATGGCATTATCATTAGCCTTCGACAGTTCGTGTATCATTTTGCTCGTTGATTTTAATGTCAATAAATACAGTCATTCTTGTTTGTTTTTTTTTTATATTCGAAATTTTAGTTAATAGATACAAACTTTTCGTATACAGGCAAAGCGCCAAAATGGAAACTCTTTCAAAATTACTGCGGAACATCAAAACAAGGTTTAATAATGATTATGGCAAACTTTGCGATAAAGAAATGGTAAATGAAATTGAAACAGATTTGGTCATACCTTATCCCCACGTTTGAAACCCATCCGCTGGGCGTTTCTGGCAATCCTGTTGGCTCTTCGGTTGATGTCGTCATACGTGTACTTCTTTCCCTCAAAGACGAGCATCGTTTTGGCGGGAGAACTCGAGGCATGTTCTTCAAATTTGTCAGCTATCGTGAACGGTATCGGCATCTTTGCGTACATCGATAGCGTTCGCTGTCTGCGAAGTTGGTTTAAGATGAAATTGATATCGCAGTAGGCCGTTGGGTAGAAGAGCCACAGGCAGATTATGAGACATATCGTTACGAGAAAGAATATTCCAATGATGTACAGCATTGTTGATCACAGTATTGCAGCTAATGGAGAGAAAGAAAAAAGAAACAAAATTATACAAAATGGCTGTCTTCTTTGGTTTCCTTTTGTTCTGATACGACGCATTATTTTTTTATTATGACGAAATCTAAAGCATAATAATTGAAAAGAAATGTTGTTCTCAGATTGAATATCATGGATTCATTACTATCTAGCTTTTTGTTCTATAGCTTGTTGATAAACATGATAAAGATGCATTTTAAAAAATAGGCGTATAGTAATTATTAGAACATTCAAACAGTAATTGTCGAAAATGAGAAGAAAATGTGAAAACATAATGGTAAAGCAAATTTATATGAAAACAAATTTTAGGTAATGCTTACCTTTTATGCAGATCTGACAGTTGGAGATAATTATCACCAAAGATATTATGAGATGAAATAATCGAGAGGTGAGATAAAATCACGTCTTCTCGGTATTAGAGTGAATGAAACGGTGTGCTTCTATCGGCCTGTCCAGGCATCTTCTGCCTCTCTCCAAAGTGGTAGCCATATTTATATTCTTCTTATTTTGTCCAAATTGGAAAATATTTGAATATTAATCAAGCTAATCTGTTCGACCCCAGTTTCATTTTGCATACGTCATTGCGGTCGCATTGTTGTGCGGAGAATATAGCGAAGAAAAATTCCCCGTTCGCCCATTGGACGAAACCTTGGATCCAACATGCCCAATGAGAGACTCCGCATTGCTTCAAAGCCCTAATACGTTTTACGGAGAGAAGAAGGTCAGGGAACTGTTAGATTCTCGTCTTGTGCAGGTTGTGTAAAGAGAGATGGGTCAAATATGTATTTGATAATGGTTCTCATTCGGCACGTTTCAACGAAGTTCCCCGCGGACATCGAAACTTCATACCGTGACGTCATTCACGGAGTCATCGTCATCATCGAAGTGAAAGTCGTGACCTCTTCATGGTGCCTTTTCAACTACGTCATCCTACAATTCTTGAGCATGTTGAGTATCATTACCAACATCATCACTAAGCTATGCAAATCTTAAAGAAAATTATATCTTTAAGAAATGATGAATGAATGAAATTACAAGTCAGTCTGGGCACAATGCGTCACTATAAACAGAACAATGCCAATAGGCCTATAATTCATTAGTAACAAAGCATGGAATAAAGTAACAAAGTAACAAGCATTTAAAGTGTTATACAAATTGCAGGCAATTATAAGAAATCTCCCCCCCCCCCACCTTCTCTCTCTCTCTCTCTCTCTCTCTCTCTCTCTCTCTCTCTCTCTCTCTCTCTCTCTCTCTCTCTCTTCGTTTCATAACACTAGGGCTAGGCATAATTCCTTTCCCCGATCTTCCTGATGAGACAGAGGTCGGGAGTGGCCCGCAGATTCACATCTCAAATCAAAAAGGGAGGCTGCAGACCTAACATTACCCTCCCTGAGTGTTTAAGAAATGGGAATCATTATTTTGAAAATTAAACAGTCCCATTATTACAAAAATGGAAAGAAAAAAGGGAGGGATTCATAATTCCAATAGGGTAATTCTATGACATTTTCGGAGTTATGAATTAACCTTCGGAATATAGTAAACCCTGTTTTATTTTTGGAACTGCGAATCTTCGGGATGAGTGACCATCGGAATACTGCATCAAATTGTTTATAATTATTAACCCTATTTCATTACTGATATTATGAACCCCCCGAAAACGAAATAGAAAAAAAATGAAGAAAGAAATAAAGAAAAAAAGGAAAAAGAAAGAAAGAAAGAAAAAAGGAAGAAGAAAAACAAAAATAAAAAAAACCTTCCGAATTTATGTCCCCTAACATGTATGCATGACCTTTTGTTACTGAATATATAAATTGTTAATGTTTTTATGAGAATTTGAAAATGAATGAATGAATGAAACCGTCTTTTTCTGTTGAGTACTGTGCCAAATCAGAAAGTCAAAACACATTACATCTGTAAGTGACTGAGAGGGGACAAGCCCTAGGAAAAGTTCAGATTTACTTCATCGGCAAAATCTTAAAGCCCGGCGCACACCGTACGATCCGTCTGCGATCCGATTTTGGAAAATTTTGTTAGAGCATTTGTTATGAACATTCAAACATGTAAAATCTTAACGATCAAAGTTCCGAATAGTCGTATGAATACTAGTATCAAAATTCAGGGCTAATGCTAGCCTCCCTGTAGGAATTAAAACGAATTTAATTCCAAATCGTATAGTGACGTCATAGCAATATTGCGATAGGCTACGATTTGAAGCCGATTTGGCCTTTACTCCGACCACAAGGCTTGTAGTTAACCCAAATTTTAATTTTAGTATTTCTATAATTATTAACTTCAAGTGATTCAATTTTACTTGTTTAAAATTTCATATTAAATGCAAAATTGCCATTTTTTCTAAAATCAGGTCGCAGTCCGATCGTATGGGTGCGCCGGGCTTATAGCATTCAGACACTGAGAGGGGGTGGGTGGGGGGGGGGGGGGGGTGGAGGGTGAACGATTTGAGAGGTTTCTCTCTCCAATAATGCAGCCTATAGAGAAGTCTCTTTTAACAAGCTGATCAGGATGGAGATAAATAGCCATGATTTTTAAGGGTTAAAAGGCCCTATATATATATATATATACGCCTCCTTTTGAAAACACTATAGAGGAGGAGTGTTGACGTTCTCGTAGAAAATAGTTCCATTCCCGTAGAAATTTAGTTCCCTGAAGAGATCTAGGATAATTTTTGTTAGGATTAAAAAAGGCCTTTACGTCTCCCTTTGAAGACACGAGAGAACTGTCGACACTCTCTCAGGAAATTACTTCTCTGAAAAAAAATTTGAGACAAAAATTTTCTTTGCCACCTAAGCCACCCCAGGCCCCTGAGAGCCGGGGGGGGGGGGCTTCAGCACCCCCATGAATTTTTGAGGGGTGCCCAGCTCCCCAGAGGGCTATGGGTGCTGGGGGTGCTGCAGCACCTCCTAATTTTTTTCATCCATAAGAATAAGATACTTTCCCGTCCTATCTTCATCTTCTTCATATTCTTTATAAATAGAAATGAACAAGATGTTTTCGGGCAGCAATCACTCTTATTCCAGCAACGAGATGCCCGAATATATAATATTTGGGCAGCGACTCTTGTCCGACTAATCTGGAATTCTGCAGGAGGCGGCAAGCTAGGTGTCCAAAGTCATATTTGGCAGATAGAACATGTAGGGCCTGGTGATCGAATGTATTATTTAGATACCTTCTAGAGGATTTTGCCCTCGCTCGTAATCATATTTAGATACAGGATGGTTGGGAACGGAAGCGTATTCGGCAAGCGAGGTGACCGAATTTAGATTCATACAATTCATAACAGGCCCATAGTGTATTTTGATGACGAATTCTACCTGTATAAAAAGTATATATTTTTCCTTTCTCACAGCGCTCGCTCGTGTGATATTTGAATACATGATGGTTTCGGAAAGAAAGAAAAAAAAACCTTCAGCAAAAGAGGTGACCGCATGTACATTTTCTGTAGGGTATATCGATGCTTCTATATATTATAATCAAAGGAATGTGCTTTTCCTCGCCCGCTTAATTCGCTCGCTTGTAAATTTATCAACAGGATGGCTTCGCGGGACAGCAAACAAGTCACATTTGGCAGCAAGGTAATCATATCATAGGCCTACAAAGTATTTAGATGCAGTGGCGGCACCAGGATTGTTAAAGTGGGGGGGGGGTGGCAAATGGAGGGCAAAAGAAAATGTTGGGGGGCAGGGGCAGTCAATTTTTTTTTTTTTGCGTGTATGGAAAAATCGAGCGTGAAGTGCGAGTTTAAGTCGCTGGCGTAAATCCACTTTGAGGAGTGGGGGGGGATAATTGAATTTATGGATTTTTTTTCCCTCTTACACACATTTTAATATCAATTTTGCGAGCGAGCGAACAAAAAATAACTGCTTTTTTTTTGTTTTTAATTGCATTTTCGAATAAATATTCCTGAAATATGACGAGCGAGCGAAGTGAGCGAGCCGAAAATGGCTGCTTTTCTTGTTTTTAATCGCATTTTAGAAAAGAAATTTAAAAATATGACGAGCGAGCGAAGCGAGCGAGGCAAAAATAACCACTTTTTAAGTTTTCAATCGAAGTTTTGAAGAGTGGAAAATGGTATTTTAGAGCATTTCACAGCTTTTGATGCTTATGACAACATCTACTTATTTACAAGTTACTGTATAATTTCTCTTTTCAGTCCTCAAAATTTCTGGGGGGGGGGGGGCAACTGGGGGGGGGGCAAGGCTTCTGAGTGGGGGGGGGGGCAAATGCCCCCCATGCCCCCCCCCCCCTTTGGTGCCGCCACTGTTTAGATGATAAAGATTACACTTCTTTCATTACAAGAATGGCTATTTTGGGCTAGCTCGCTTCGCTTCAGATAGGCCTACAAGTATTTTGATGACGAACTGATACTTCTACCTTGAAAAAGCGTGTATATTTTTTCACGCTCGCTGGCATAATATTTAGGAAAGCAAACAAATTCGGCAAGCGAGGTGACCGAATATGTATCATTTAGATATCTTATAGAGGTGTCGTGGTCTATGGATATGTCACCGGGCTGTGGTTATCGTGGTCCGAGTTCGTGTCCCGTCGCGGCACTAATACCTTGCCACTCGCCACCCAGGTGTTAAGTGGGTACCCGGTTGGATACGAAAGCCACTGAGCAGTGGCGGCGATTTCATGTAACGAGTTAAGGGGTGATTGTTATTACAGTGCGATCGAGCTAAAAAAAATAACCGCAAACAATAATGAAAGAAGCCTCATTTTGACACCAATAGACAAGTATTTAAGTGGGTGACCTTAATTTGGTCACCTGACTCAAAACAGAAAAATAAAAATATAATCGGGGGGGGGGGGGGCGCGATCTCCCCGAAAAATCGAGGGGGCACGCCCCCCCCCCCCCCCCCCCCCCCGCCGGATCGCCGCCTATGCCACTGATGACGACTATGAAAAAGAGGTTTGTATCGCTCGCTGCGCCTTGCTCGTATGATATTTAGATACATGCAGGATAGTTCTGAAAGAAAACGAATTCGGCAAGCGAGGTGACCGAATGTAGATACCTTAGCCCAAAGTGTATTCTGATGACGAATTATCACTTCTACCCATAAAAAGTGTATATTTTTCCTCTTTCGCAGCGCTCGCTCGTAAAATATTCAGTTACAGGATGGTTCGCAAAGAAAGAAGGAGAAGAAAAAAAAAATCCGGCATGTGAGGTAACCGAATGACGAAATGATACTCTTCTGTCGTCAAAAGAATGTGTTTTTCCTTGCCCGTTTCGCTCACACATAATAAACAGGGTTGTTTGGCGGGACAGCAACCAATATTATTGGACCAGCGAATTTGGCAGCAAGGTGACCATATCATTCGGGTATAATAGGCCCACGGTGTATTTTGATGGCAAAATAACACTTCGTTCTTACGATGAAGTTTCAATAAGTGGCTATATTTTGGGCTCGCTCCAGGGGGGGGGGTGACACCCCCATTCAAAATTCTTGTCGGCAAATTCGCGATCGCTGTCGGCAAAAAAGAGAGAGAGAGAGAGAGAGAGAGAGAGAGAGAGAAAAGGAGAGGGAAGAGGAAGGAGGGAAAAAGTAAAGAGAAGTAAGGTGCCCAAATAGAGTCATATTCGGCTTATTTGCTTGTGTATTTTGACGACGAAATAACTCTGGTACCACGAAAGAGAGTGTATATTTTTCCTCGCTCGCTGCGCTCGCTCGTATCATATTTAGGTACAGGATATTTTCGGAAAGCAAACACATTCGGCAAGTGAGGTGAACAAATATATCATTTAGATATCTTACAGGCCCATCGTGTAGTTTGATGAAGAATTATCACTTCTACCATAAACATGATAAAAAAGAATATATAGATTTTTTTCCTCGCTCGCTACGCTCGCTCGTACTAAATTACATACAAGATGGTTTGGGAAAGCAAACGAATTCGGCAAGCGAGGTGACCAAATGTATATGTATAAGTTAAATATCTCATATTTAGTTCCATCGTGTATTTGGATGAAGAATTATCACTTCTACCGTGAAAAAGATTAGGCCTATATATATTTTTTCCTCGCTCGCTGCGCTCGCTCGTATAATATCAAGATTTAGGATGGTCTTTGAAAGCGAACAAATCAGGCGAGAGAGGTGACCTAATATAATTTAGATATCTTTAAGCCCATCATGTAGTTTGATGAAGAACTATCACTTCGCCGAAAGAGAGTGTACATTTTTCCTCGCTCGCTGCGCTCGCTCGTATCATATTTAGATACAGGATGTTTTCGGAAAGCAAGCAAATTCGGTAAGAGAGGTGAACAAAATGTATAATTTAGATATCTTTAGGACTATCATGTATTTTGATGAAGAATTACATGTATCACTTCTACCATGAAGAAGATTATATTTTTCCTCGCTCGTATAATATTTAGATACAGGATGGTCTTTGAAAGCAAATAAATTAGGCAAGAGAGGTGACCAAAATATATCAAAATAGATATTTTAAAGGCCCATCGTGTATTTTGATGAAGAACTTTCACTTCTACAATAAAAAGGAGTATACTATGTAACTATTTTTCCTCGCTCGCTCGTATAATATTCAGATACAAGATGGATTTGGGAAAGCAAATGAATTCGGCAAGCGATGCGAGCAAAATGTGTAAATCAGATATCTTATAGTTCCATCGTGTATTTTGATGAAGAATTATCACTTCTACCATGAAAAAGAGTATATGTAAGTCACCAAATCTGGTTGAAATCGACTGTTCTTGTGTAGGAAAGACGAAGGAAAATTATGATAGAGGCACAAAATTGAACATGCCTAGTGGGCTTTATAATGGTTGAATTACCGTCGGTATAATCGGTGGCATTGTTTGTCGGCAATCTGGCCTCTACACCCCCCCCCCCCCCTCCATTGAAAAAGGTCTAGCGACGCCCCTGGCTCGCTCCCTTTGCTCACCCTCGATAAATCTAAAACTAGGGTGGTTCACCCTTCAAAAAACAAAAACAAACAAACAATCAAGCAAAAAACAAAAAACACTTCGCAGCTTCTAAATACTCCATTTTAATAAAAACCTATATCTGCGATATTGTTTGAAAATAATTGTGTTTTCTGTGAGGGGGCCGGGGATACTTAGATTATGAGACTTAGAATGCAGCATTACTGTCGGCAAATTTAGATCTTACACCCCTTTCATGTTCCCAAATACCGAAACGCTGCTTGCTTAACATGCTTAAGGTGCGGTAACCAATAACATGTGGCTCAGGGGGGCTTAGCACTCCTGTGAAAAAAAAAAAAAAATATCGTTCCCAGGGGCCTGCCTACCCCATCTGAATCTCGAAACCATGCAATTTAATTGTTCATTGGAAAGTATGTCGACATCCATGATCGAGGAAAAATTTCGTCCCCAACCCTTTATAGGGCAAGTGACAGGAACCGCTCCAAACTTGAGTTTCAGATGAGTTGAATGGACTTACTTTGTCATTTTTCATGGCTGCTTTGACGGTTAGTATTGCCCTTATTAAGGGGAGGTGACGTGAGATGTGAGAAAATTTAATTGTGAAATTTTCTATATACAAATATTGGTCGTTTTGCACATTCGCGTAAGTTTATTACGCACCCCCAAACACACGCTTAATGTCGATGCATAATGGTGTTTCATATTGGGGAGGGTGGGGTTATTATAAACTCAGCCTCGAAGCTTTCCCTAAGGCCCTATAATTTACACAAACTACCGTCAAATCTATTGTATCTTGATTCTCCATTCGATCCATTGTTGTATTTCACAATGATTTGCGTCTATTTTGTAACCTATATAATTTATCGCAAGTAGGCCTATTGCATGATGGAAAAGATGCTCGATGGAGTGCGGTGAATGCATCTATGGATGCATACACTAGTGTAATGGTGGGGGGGGGGTGCGAGGGGGCTGCTGAGCAGGTCATGAGCAAAGAGGTTTTTTTCAATATATTGTTTGTATCTCTTCAACATAGCTGATTGGACCATTTTGTATTCTGTAATTTGTAATTTTCCTTTTTATTTATTTCATTTTTGTTTGCTTGCTTGTTAGCTTGGACCCGGCCTCCTTTTCTTTTTTCCCCTTTCTTTCTTTCTTTCTCTTTTTTTGTTGTTGTTTGTTTTACCGGGGGGGGGGGGGGGGGGGGGGTGGGATTAAGGTCATCACGCCACTGGGAGCGCAGATCTAGTAGTCGCAGTTGGATCCCATGCGAACCATTTGGGCTAATCTGTGTGACATAAGCTCGAGCTCCTTAAACGTAGTCTACTGCAATAGTGTTTTGTCTTTCGAATATTTTTTTTGGCTGAAAAAATTTTGGAAGTCTGTCCATCTAGCTCTGAAACTATTAACTTGCCCGAGGTACGTATACGTGCGCCAATATGCATGGTGCGCCATCGTTAACGTACGCGTACGAGTGCGTATTCTTCTTGAAATCAGCTGGCGAGACGGTCGCCAATTTTTGCGGATAAGTCGGAAACGACTTCAAATTGTGGTCTTTTTTGGCCATTCTGATCACCTGCGTGTCAGGAATTAAAAAACTTGTGCTTCAAAGCACAAGTTTTAGCTAAATTCATTTTATATCTTCGCTTGTTTCACACCTCATTTCAACTTGGAACCTTGTCCACGGTTGACATTTTATTTCGTTTCACCAATATGGCGCAACAGTGAAGAGTTATCATGTCTTCAGAATCGTACAACCTCAACCAAGCTTCTCTTGAAGAAGGAGCGTTTTATCGCTCAAATATCTTCCAATTTTACCTCTCAGTGGATGGCCAAGGAAAACAAAGATATGGAAAAGAAAGTTACGTCATCTCCGGCTCGTCTAACCTCGTGTGAGACGAAGGGAAAGGGTAAGAATTTTGCTCAATAATTTCCATAACCAAAACAAAATGGCCGGTAACCATCACCGGTACTGGTTATCAACCGCTCCTATAGCCTCTCTGGCCTGGGCGGGTCGGGCGCTTCAGCCAGGCCCGGCCCGCTAGGCGGCCGGCTAGCCAACGTCTATCGCTATACGATGATATGGTGCGCGCGCGCGCAGTCATATCACAACACGGAATGGTTGATATATCATTTATCTTTGATATTAATTATGGTTAGATGTGAATGTGTGTCAATTTTTTATGTGTTACTTGTTATACCGGTACAAATTTCTTCATAATCAAGTTGACACTGACTGATTTCATGGATTTCTTCTTCTTCGCTGATCATGATAAACTTCCGCCTTCCGGGTTCTCAATTTTAATTCCATCTAGATCTAGATCTAGACCTATGACTGTGGGCCAGAAAATATTTCTTAAATTGATTATTAATGCTGCAGGCCACTTACTCGCATGTAGATACATAATAAGCGTATGGACATGCATGTTGGATGGACTTCTCCAGGTCAAATAGCAACCTTCCATAAAAGATTTTGTGAGCGAGCACAGAGAGAGATACCGGTAAAATGATTTTGCACTCAATTTCACTGAAAGTGAAAATACAATTTTTTTCTGCCCAAAGGGCAAAGGTTATTCTCTCAGTCTCTCTTTCCATCTTTGGCTGTTTCTTCTTCCTGTTGAGTGACCGCAATTTGTACTTGTAGTTTCCCTTCCTCCGGTATGCAGAGATCGGTGGTAAACCGCAATAAAGTCAGGTTGGTAGGAGTTACAGGTTCCTTTCTAGTCGCTGCTGTCGTAGGTGATGAATTTTTAGGAGATATCTTAAGCAGTGACATGTCAGAGAGGAAGAGGTGGAAGAAGGTAGCAAGGAAGAGGGGAGAAGAATGGAGGTGGAGAAAGTCAGAGGATCACCTCCTCTCAGGTCATTCAGGATGAAGGCAGGCACGTCAAGATTTTCAATGTGGGAGAGGAGGTCCAGGCGCTGCTGCAAGAAGATTGGGCAGGAAGCCAGAAAATGGAGAGTGTCTTCATCCTCAAGAGCACAGAGCTTGCATCTAGGATCAGTGCTCTTGCCAATTGTGACGAGCCGGCACTGTGTTGGGTACGTTGAAGTGAGCAGCTGAGCACGGAGGTGTGGGGGTAGTGAGCAAGAAAGAAGAGATATCTTTGGGAGCATTACAAGCTTCTTCCAGAGAAAGAGGGACGACTTCTTCTCAATGCCTTCACTGACCTTGGCTAGTTGTGCATCATATACCGCTCTCTTGCAGGTGACCTTCCAACTGCCGTACTCAAAGTCTTCTGTGGTAAGTGTAGAGAGTGGAGGCAAGTTGTACTTGGAGAGCAACTTGGACCAGGCGGAGATTGTTGGGGTGTGAATGAAGAGGGCATGGAGAAATGTCCGAAACTGAAATCTGCAGTGCTCCAAGTTGAGGAGTTGTCCAATGAGGAGAAGGGTGTTCAGCTCGATCACTCTGGACAGGTGGAGAAGGTCAGTAAGAAGGAAGACTGCTTCATTGGGGGCACTTCTCGGGAGACCGAGGAGCTTCTTGAGGAGTGTGCTCTGGGCAGAATCAAGTTTCTTTGTGGAGGTTGTGGACAGATTCAAGAGCTGGGCACCATAGGTCATACGGGGTAGGCAGAACGTTTTCCAAAGTTGGGCAATAGTGTGTGGGAGGAACAGATTGTTGCTTGAGTTGCTGCCAATGATGGAAAATAGGGTGCTATATCCATTTGTGATGATTCTGTTCACATGATCAAAAGGAGTGAGAGATTTGATGATTCCAAGGTGGGGGTGATGGGTGGCCTCCTTGATTTTGTCTCCGCAAATGTGGAATGAGAAATCAATGTGATCTGCAGGTTTGATGTTGAAGACGAGAAGGGCGCTCTTTGAGGGATTGATTGTGTAATCCCAGCTGGTGGCGTATGCTTCTGTCAAGTCCAGCATGGACTGAAGCTCTTCTGGAGAGTTTGCAAGCAGAGCGACATCATCGGTCAGGATGATCACACCAGTATAGCTGATTATTCGGTCACTAAAAGAGATCGGTGTTTCACATTGTAGAAATATTTCCGTTTGGTGGCTTATTGCAAAACATGTTTCACAATTCATACTACAAAGACTGAATCATACATGTACATGTTTTGTAAGAATAAAATGTGTGTTTCACTTTTCTCTTCTGTCTCCTTGAATAGTCTTACTTTGTTATCGCTCAATATTTTATTTTTCATTGATGGCGGGATGTAATGATTTTATAATTGTACATTAAATACTTGTCTTTGTACATGTTATTTTACATTCATTGCTGATAATTTCATAGATCTAATGTATTTTATGTAATTTAATATTCAGTACACTCTGTTTTATTCACAATTGCAATTTGTATTTATATTGTTTTAATCTTGTAAAAACATGTACTGTACATGTACATGTATGATTCAGTCTTTGTATTGTGAATTGTGAAACATGTTTTGCAATATCAAAGCATTTATTGAATTGAATTGAAATAAACCATTAAAAAAAAATGTAGATGAGACATAAAACGTAGAGACCAGCTCACTGCTCAAACACGAGGTGATGAGTTTCTGACTAAATCTATGATTCTTCAAACTTTTTGCTTTTCGTGTGTGTTGTGGGTGTCAATTCTCGCGTTTTACAATACACGCGCCACCAGTGCCCTTACCATGAGAGGCATATTTTCCAACTCGAGGGTTGACAACTGTTTTCAAGAAGCATAAGCCTTGAGTGAGAGTTGACCAATTGAAGAAATATTTAACTGACCAAGGGATCCCAAGCACGGGGAAGAAGGAGAATGAGTTAGTAGAACTAGCAGTGAGAGCCCATGGAAAATATGAAGTGTTACAAGTCTGTAATCAATTGGAATAGGAGCAGAAAAAGGCGATTAGTGCAATATGTCGATAGTACTGATGGTACTGTTGTGTTGTCGACCCCAAAATGCGCAAAAGTGACTGTTGCAAGTCACAACTGAACTGATAAGGGTGCAAGGATTGTGAAACGCAAGAATTCCAGTCATTTGTGCTTATACCCCTATTGTTGGTTTTATGGAGGTGAGATCATTTGAAAATACCTCTTCCCCTATAATACGCTGTAATGAATCATTCTCATTCCATTTTTTTTCTCATTTTATGTGTTTCCAAAAACATGCTTTGATAAAAAATATGCATTCCAAACATGTGAGGCTTGGAAGGTGCGTGTTAAATTTTTATGCCTCCGCCCACCGAAGATGGGTTCCAGAGGCATTATTCGTTTTTTAATTGGTACTATGTGCTGATGTCAGTGATGTCTACCTACTCAACTTATCGGTAGGTATCCATCATTACATATTGCAAGTTACATGTATCTATAATCGCATTGTTAATATTTGAGATCTTTTACTTTTGACAGAGTCTAAGATTGACTGGAGTAAATTCTTTTCCTTTCTTTTTTTTTTGTGTGTGTGCAGAGAATGGACGTAGCAATGGTACCAAGCCTCAAAGATTTAATAAGAACAGGCGCGAGCCACCACAGGGTCGGACTCCAGGAGATCCTAACAACAGTCAGTCACGCCGACCTGTGCCGCAAAAGAGTAGGGCTATGGACAAACGGCCACGCAGCCGAGGTCTTCCTGCCAGCAGACGCGATGAGGTAATACTGTACAGTCCAAAGGATTGTTCTGAATGTAGAGGGTTATTCCATCAGACTCTCGTTGTCCAGATACGTAGTTCAACAACTCTTTTAGTCTTTTCATTCTTGATGACTGCAAGCAGATGACAAGAAAAACTGGGCAGATCTTGAAAGAGCTGTGAAATGATGTATGATGATTTGAGATAAGGGAAACAGTAGATCACACTCAGTCTTTACCTTGCATAGGTTCAATTTTGATTCAGTGGAGACTGAAGAGCTACACCATCTAATTTGCATGCTGAGAACTTGAGGAACTTTTGTAAAGAATGGGTTTGAAAATCTGTTTCATGGCATTTCCTTTTTTTCCCCAATATTTGGTTCTGTAATTTTTTACGAGCCATGTGGTTCTATTGTGTTTTTTTTATTTCCTTGTTTGTCTTCTTTTTTTTTTTTTTTTTCATTTTAGCTGTAAAACCAGCTATTTGCACTATTTAGGAACTGTTTTCTTTATTTTTTGCAGATGACAGTAGCTCAGAGGGCTGAATTTGGTTCAGCCCTACCTCAAGGTCCGAAGAAACTCAATCTAAATCACCTCATCAACTTCACCTTTGCTCCAAGAGAGTATGAAGATAACAGAGGTGGGTCTGGTTTCCGCAGCAGGTCAAGATGGGGTCATAGACGCTTCAACAAGGAACAGTTTTTGCAAGCAAAGTAAGTTTGAGTTCTACAAGAATGGTTGTATCGAGGGTTATGATTGTTCATCAAATATATAAATTTGACAATATCCTACTGAGATGGGGTCATTTGGGTTTGGGCAAAATCATGGGATGTACATGTAATGTTGGTACATGTATCGACTGTTTCATTTCACAGTGAAGATCAATTCAATGCGAGGTGGGTCTCAACAAACTGACCATAACTATCAATGTTTGAATTTGGAAATCTTTGTTGTATGGATTCATTGCAACACATTTTTAAAAAAAAACCTATGTTACATGGACATCACATTTATATATCGTTGGCAACAGACTCTCGGTCTGATATTGCAGTGCACCATGATACTTGAGAAAGAAACCTTGGTGGAAACGTGGGACACCATTTGGGGGATGAAGTCGTTATTGGTAGATATTTGCCTCGTTTAAATGAGGCATGGCTTTTTAGTTCTGCAGTTTTGTCACAAAGTTGCCCCAACCCCATGGACTTACCCAAATGGTTTCTAGATTAATATTTTAATTGTATTCAGATTTTGATTAGAGAAAGAATCTTGCATTAAAAATACAAAAATCAATTCGATTGTATTTTCTTGCAAAGGGATAACTTCACCAATCATACCATTTTTTTCTGTTTAATTGTCAGTTTATTGTGAAGGCCGAAGGGGAATACAAGCAGCAGTCTGTAGACCATGATACATTGGTAGAATGGGGCTTGATCAAACAGATAAATTTGCATAATAACTTCATCAATTGTTCTTTTTTCTGTTTAGTTGTCAGTTTGTTGTGAAGGCCGAAGGGGACTAAAACTAGCAGTCTGTAGTGAAGACCCAGATACATTGGTAGAATGGGACTCGATTGAACAATTTTGCATAATAACTATACCAATTTTTCTTTTTTCTGTTTAGTTGTCAGTTTGTTGTGAAGGCTGAAGGGGACTACAAGCAGCAGTCTGTAGACCCAGACACATTGGTAGAATGGGACTCGATTGAACAGATTTGCATGCTAGGCCATGAGCTGCCCTCCTGCCCTATTTGTTTGTATCCAGCAACTGCAGGTAGATAAATATTTATTCTTTAAAGCTTTTTTTCTTTTTCTACCGTCATTGAAAGAAAAGCTGTGGCGAAATTATTATGAGGCACAAGTGTAGTACATACTTTGTTGTATCTAAAATGAAATGTGCCCAAACACACACAGAAATAAATGGGGACACTTGGGTGCCTTTGTCATGTACAAGTTATTTTTTTCTCAGTCCACACTAGCCACTCAGGTGCATGTGAAAAGCTGTTTATTTTTGCCATGGCAGTTTAGCACGTCACATGTGAACAAACTTGAAAAGGGAAATCCACCCTGATATCTAGTTTTTTTATTATTATTATTATTTATCAATTTTTCAAAATAAAAATCAGAAAAGTTGGGAAAAAGGTCCAAAAAAAATACTCGAGGAAAATTCTAAATACCGTTCTTTTTGTAAGAAGTTTACGAAGGTGTTAATTCTCACAACCAAATTGGGTACTATGATTTTCCTTATGACTAGCTCTCTAATTCTTTCTTACTGAGAATTATCCAAAATATGTCTTTTCTTGGTTGTTGATGAAGGAATAGAACCATATTTTGGTCAGTTTTACGAACTGGCAAATCTGTGCATGTGTGCAGAAACATGCAGTGGAGAAACGTATTTACGAATCATGTTTGTATGGCCAGTGCCTTCTTATTCTGCATTTTAATGTATGTGGTAATATATGCCATTTTAAAATTAAAGATATAAGCCTTCTTTTAATGTATATATCAATACCTGAAATTATGCAAAGAAAGCAAATTCCGTTTTTTAAGAAAACCTCAATCTATAAATGCGTTTTCCTCAAATTCACGTTTCTGCGCACCACGCATGGTTTTGCCTGTTCGTAAAACGAGTAATGTGTCAAAAACATTTGTATGACAAACCATTAGGCACATGTATGTTGAAACATTTTCTTCAGGACAAAATGAGCATATTTCGATTTGATTCATCGATCATCAGATCATGGTTTTAATAACTTTTCTATGGAATGTTATACAAGTAATGCCTATCTCTTTTATCCTTTTCAGCCAAAATTACAAAATGTGGCCACATTTATTGCTGGCCGTGCATCCTACACTATATCTCGCTCGGTGAGAAGAAATGGCGCAAGTGTCCAATCTGCTATGAATCTGTGATGGCAAGTGACTTGAAAAGGTGAGATCTGAAAAGCTTAGTTAAAACCCGGAAGTGTACCGACATAATACACCAAAACGTTTCAATTACGCTTACCGTATGTAAGCGCGGCACGGAGCATACAGTTACGATTCGAAATCAGAACTTGGCCTGAATGATTTCATTCCCACTCCAAAATTTAGTCAGAAGGCTACTAACGAGCAAGCTCTTGCTTACTGTATGAATGTTTATCATTTAATAATGTCCGCTTGTTTTTCATTTATTTCTTTCTTCAAAATATCTTGTCAAGACTTGTCATACATTTTAGAGCTTCTGTTCATTGTTGTTTTTACATGATTACGTAAGTGTGTTCCTTCCCTCAAAGTACAGTGACGTCGGGGCTCAACTATTTCCACCACAATATTTAGTCAAAGGGCACTTATGAACAAGCTCTTGCTCGCTGTATGAATGTTTATTTATTTTTTTTCAATAATGTCTGTTCTTTTTTCATTTATTCATTTAAAAAAAAATATCCTGTCAAGGCTTGTCATACTTTTTAGAGCTTCAGTTCATTTTCTTCTTGTTTATGTGAGTGAGCTCCTTCACTCGTATGTACAGTTATGTCTGTGCTGAAATAGTACATTGGCCTTGAGTAGTTTTCACCCACATCCGCATGCAGTGCTTATAAATGTGTTTCCCGCCTTGGCTGTTTCATTTATCATAACAAAAGTCGATCGGAGCAGAACAGTAGTAACTCAGTTTGTTGGTCGTACTTGATGATCAAAAGCAATATTTTGGTGTGAATTCTATTTCTAGGCATTTTCAGCGTAATAAATTGACAAACACCATACCTTCAAACTTTCAGATGTAAAGATGATTCATGATTCTAGCCATAATTACACATTTGGCGGAGTAATTCATGAGTTGAAGTTATGTTTCTGACTCCGAGTAACTTAGTCTGTGGAAGTTTTAACATTCGTGTAGACTAACTTAGAGATCTTATCGGGCGTGTATTCGAGAAATTAAAACAAGAAATGTCTCTTCTTTCCGAGTGTATTTTCAACTTACATGACAACATTAAGAATATTCTCAACGAAGCCACACATGTGTGGAGCCCTGCTTTTTTAAAAGAAATAAACATGTAGGTCATAAACCAGTTAAATTAAAAACATTTGACACTGTCAAATTTTTAAAACATATATATTTCTTTATTTCATCGGTGCGCTGGTGTTCGACCGTATCAAAGCCGTCGGGGCCCCGGTTTACAAAAAACGGAAATGACTCAGGCCTAGAATGGGCAGGTATTTGCTCTCCCCAAATCATCCTTTTTTCGGTTTAATGGAAATCTTGAAGGCACACGACAGAAGTATCTGGAATAGCCGTCAATTCAATAAATATTTTTGATAGTAACAAAATTTTTTTTCCATTACTAGCGTGGTTGCCAAATCTCTGAAGACCTTCAGCGTTGGTGACACCATCACTATGCGGCTAATGAAACGGGAGAAAGGATCTGTCACCGTTCGCCCTCACTGCCCTGACAGCGCTCCTGTGGAAATGCCTGCATCACCATGTATGACAGATTCTCCAGAGGAAACCTGCTTTGCAAAACTAATGATCGCTAGCCCCAGTGAGGTCAAAGATGTGGTAAGACCTACAAAATATGTTTGAGAAACCGTTGTTTATTTGCATCACGGCATTGAAAATAAAAGCAGTTTTCTTATCTATGGGAAGAAAATTAGACTTTTTTTCTAATATATCCCAAATACTTCATGCACTGAATCTCAATTTTCCTTAGATGCTTTTTAAATACTGAGTTTCTAGCGTAGGAAAGGCTCATTCAGTTATGTCGGGGTAAAACCACTGTGGCATTTCTTATATATTTTAATCTCTGAACTGTCTTTATTTGTTATTTCTTTATATACATGTATACTGAAATGAATGAGTGAGTGAGTGAGGTGTGTCGTAAAGTTGGCAGCTGGTGGAAAGACTGATGTAGTAGGTTAATTCTTTGTCTGATGTTTCTTGATGTGACTTGCAAATATAACAGTAAGTAATTGTGGCTATTTGGATTTCAAGGATGACTTTCTGTAGCCAGCGTAATGGGATATAGTTTGAATAGTACCTGAGTTGACTGTCGAAAAATGGGATCTTGTTATTTCTTTAAAAGTTGTATTTTTTAAAAAGAACCTTTGGACAAGGTAATATTTGTAGTTGAGTGCCATCCCCCCCCCCAAAAAAAAGGTTTTATGCACTAGGTCTTCAACTTTTGTTTCTGGTGTATTGCTGATTTTAGATCGCTCAACATTTTCTTTTCAGATACTACAAAGAGAAAGAAGAGAATTGGAAAAGCAGCTAAACGAATCGATTGATGTAAGTGCAAGTTTTGAACTTTTTTGTTTTTTTGTTTGGGGAAATTTTGTCATTGTTCCAGTGTGTGTGTATATGAATGAAAGGGGTATTCTGCACATTATAGATACAATGTTCTCCATTGTGCTTTGTGAACAACTACAATCATTTCCTCACTGTGTAGGTGGATAGGTTGGTGTTGTATTTGTTCATAAGGAGGAGGCTTATCCTGATGCCTTTCAATAATTTACTATCCAAAATATTTTTTGTATGTTATTGAAAGTTTCATAGAGAGTATATTAGCAGCAATTGATAAGTCAGTAACTGATAAGAATCTTCCGTGCAACATCTAGAAAGCTTAACATGTGGATGAAAAAAAAAAGAGACTAATTTCTCTTATTTCAGATCATTCAGAAATGTTTTCTTAATGCATTTCACTATCTGTTTGTGTTGTAGGACTTTGAAAAATCATTTATCCAGAGAGCCATGGATTCCCTTAAGGTAAGCATAAATTGAGCCCAAGACCATAAGGATTGTTGTTGTTATTGAAGATGTAATATGTGTATCATCACATGCTATAAAGTGCCTGCGTCACTTTCATGTCTTATGAAAGCCAGTGAAATATTCATCCCCAATAAAGAAAAATTCAGCAAATAGTGTACAGTTAAAAGCTTTTTCAATGTGAAAATTTCACACTTTGCCTTTTACCTGCAAAGAAACTGTGGCAAACTGCTCATATAGATGTTGTGATACAGTCTGATTGTGATACCGTATTTAATGGCATGAAACTTTTTCAGATATCAAACACTTAAGAACAGTTGCATTCACACAGAGCTTTCTAGTTTTACATCATGCAGCTTGATATTGGTGCTGTTCACATATCCCCATGGTGGAAGATGTTTATATACCCCCTAACCATTTTGCTGTTTGTGCTTTTTAAATTTTTTTTTTACATGTTTAGGAAAGAGAGGATAGTCTTAGTCTTGGTGGAGCAGTGAGTGAAACATTAAGTAAAGGTGAGTGTGGTGAAGGTTTTTGATATTGCCTAGAATTTAGCTGGTATAACTAATATTGAAATTGAATTTTAATATAAAATGAATAATTATAATTATAAAGATGACGAAAAACATAGAAAAAAATATTGATATAAGTAATTCAATTTGAATTGCGATGCGATACCAGGAAAATTATTCCCTGCTTCCTTTACCCAGCATGCTGGCATACTTTTATTTCAAAGTTTCCCCCAAACGGTATACTTCTGATTAAAGAAAAAACACATTTCTACATCGCAGATGGCTCTCAAATTGGTCAGATTGCCGATTAATAAATGAACTATCAGAAAAAATAAATACCTGAAATCAATTTTTCAACCCAAAGCTCTCTATTTTAGCTGTTTACTTTAAAACTCCCATTGTGATTTATTGGTTGTTTTGTTGTGAAGGGTCACATGTGTCATTTTTAGTTACAATTATGTGTTTATTTTCATTTTCATATTCAGATGAAAAGAGACCTTCCCTAAATCAAAGCAGGGATGATAATGACATGACGAAGAGTACACCTATTTTATCAAAAGAGGTTTGTAAAATGCATAGGCTTAAGGCTCTACAATTTTCTATATTTTCTATTCATTGATTTCAGAGAATTATGAGCTACTGGTTCTTCGTAATTTCTGTATGATTTAGTGAATCACCTAATCCTTTGTAAATTTCATTTTCAGTTTTAAATTTCAATGATAATAGTAGGAATATTGTATGTATTATGCTACACATAACAGAAATTAATACGTAGTATAAGCTGAGGAGGCTAAAATGAATTCCATTCATTTGCCATTGGTGCTCTAATGCCATTACTTAAAAAAAAAGGTGGGGGGGGGGGGAGATGGGGAAAAAGCAAACATGTCTTTTCAGGATTTGAAATAAGATAGTATTATCCACTTCATAGAAATGATTTTTCTTTTAAAATTTTTATTGATCTATGCTACATGGCTTGCATAGAACAGATATATTTTCTGTATTTTCTATATTTTCAAAATTTTCCATGTTTTCAATTTTTTCCATGTTTTCAATTTTTTTGATATGCAGGATTGCATTGTGTATGCCTCTGCCTTCTCTGATGAGGAGCTGGATGAAACCATTGATGAACTACAGCCTAAACCAGAAGATGAACAACCATCACCAATGTCTTCATCTCAAGAATCGTCTCACACTGATCTTGTTGCTCTACCAGACGGTGCCAAAGAACCCAAAGATACAAGAGATGGCAATGATGACATTGTAGAAGAAGACAGCATCTGCAGAGATGGGAGTATTCTATCTCACCAGGAAGAAATCGGTGTTCCTGTGTCGGGGCAGACTGGAGAGGAAGAGGAAAAGAAGGAAGGACATGGTGGTGTAAAGGAGAAAGAGAACGAAGGACCAGACCACGAGGAGATGTCACCCAGACATGATGATGGTAGTGGTGCTAGAGAGAGAAAGACTTCAGCTAACCAAGCATCAAACGTCTTTTTCTACCAAGGTACGGTTAGTTGGCTTTATGGCTGGCAAATTTTTTTTATGTAGTACGTCGTACAGGTTTGTAGTTGTATGATATAGTATGTTGTTGTTAAATTTCGCTGTAGATTGGCTTTTGTGGGTAGTTTTGTAAAAAAAAAAAAAAACACCATAAAACAAAAATGCAATAACAATGTCATTTCATCTCATATGTTGCACTTCTTCATGATTATGTTTAGATCCTGAAAAAAAATTAAGCAGTTTATCAATATTCTTTAAAAACTAAAAGCTTCTCTGAAGCAAAATTGATTGATTTTTATATGTTTTCAGCATCTAGCCTATATGATCAAAATACTTTCATTGTAACCATAAAAATAGTAATTTGAAAACAAAAAAATGCCTTGTTTAATTCGATACTAGCTATTCATGGCATTTATTACACTATTTTCAATTGTTTTCTTCCTTTCTTTTGGATGCCTCGTTTCTCTCTGTCTGTCTGTCTGTCTGTCTGTCTGTCTGTCTGTCTGTCTGTCTGTCTGTTTCTCCTCTCCTCTCTCTCCCCCTTTCTCTCAAACAGCTGATGATGGTCAGCAAATGTACCTAGGTTCCCTCAATGCCCGCTGTTTGATCCATGAATACGGTCGTCTGGAGCACTCTCCTCTGACAATAACAGCCAAGATTGTGGAGATTGAACACATCTCCATTACCCAAGTAAGTTTGTTTTTTCCATTCTGTTGGAATAGCATAATTCAATATAAATCTTAATCTATTTGTATTACTGTCTTATAGAACTTTGACGGGTATGAAAGTTTTCTGTACTAGGTAATGAATGCTTTCAGTAAACAATTTTCATTTTATCCCATTGAGCACAATTTGATTTCAGTATAACACACATTTTCCATAAAGCCTAGCCTGGTTATCTAGGGCTTAGTATTTAACAAGTTAAAGATAAAGTTGTGTTCTGATCATTTGAAATGGAGTTTGAAAGAAACCCTAGAACTGATCAGAAAGGAAGTACACAAAAAAGTTTTTGGATTCATGGAAATTATTCTAAAGATTGAATCAATCTTGTTGAATGTGTAAAAGTGGAAGAAAAAAAAAAAAGACTGATATTTGTAACTGTGACTACATACATACATTTAAAATGTCTTTTTATCCAGTTGAATTTGAAATATGAAGGGGTTTTATTGATTAACCCTAATCAGGCTGGGCTTTTTTGGTTATGCTATATCTAGGGGGGGGGGGGCAGAATCCACCCTCCCCCTGAGATCTCGGCCGTCGACGATGCAATCGCGCCGAAAATCGGTGAAATGTGTCTTCGTTCCGGGTGTACATTTGACGAACATGACGAGTAAGAATATTCTCGACGAAGCCACACATTTTTTCAATAGGAATTACACAGTGAAAACTGGGGAAAAAAATGTTAGTGTGGAGCCTCGCGCTAACGCTAACTGCGTCGTCGCTGATGAACCGCGAAGAAACTGACTTGCAATTTGGATCGTGGAAGGAGCTAAAATGTGTACAATTATCACGCACGTAAGTCGCGTTAACTTACAGTTTTCCGGTTGCCCGATTCGGGCCACCAAAACTTAACTTTTGAAAAATGGTGGCCCGGGAGCCAATTTTGGTGGCCACAGGCCACCAGGCCACTGCTAATGTTGAGCCTTGCATTACAAGTGAAATTTCCGAAATGTTCCATTTTCAGGATTTTCGCAACCGGATGCGTCACCTACAGCACCTTCCTCTGACATGTGACGTAAGCATCTGTGAACTAGCCCTCCGACCTCCCACCATCTCGCCCCAAACCCTCACCCACTTCTCTGCCGAGATACAAAAGAAGAAACAGAAGAGGGACAAGAAGGCTCGCGATGAGAAGCGACGAGAGCGCAAGATCAGTCAGGAGCAGGATCGGAAGAGTGGAGTCTGTAAGTCTCAAGATCAATATGTACATTTATGATGCCATGTTATTTGTTCGATGAACTTGGACATTGGTTTCTAACCTTTCTGACCCCACAGCCTTGTGGATGAAAGACTTCAAAAATTTCTCTTCATTGACTATTTGAAGGGATAGTAGTTTAAACTGTTAGCCTGAGGTGATCTCAGTTTATGTTCCCAAAATATGCTCAACATCTCTTAGGGCTAAAGTGTCAATTTTTTTTTGCCTTTTTTTTAGGGGGGGGGGTGGGGGTTGCTACATTCAATATATGCCCACAGATTTGCAAATAAGCTTTGAATAGTAATGATTGATGGTAATACATGCACTTTCTCCATCCCTTAGATCCTAAGGCAAGGTATTCTCTCAAGAGCACCAAGCAATTCCCATCCTTTAGTCCAGGATCTGGTGCAGAGAACCCTGGTCCACCCAGACCCATCTCACCTGCTTCAATAGATTCAGGAGCCTCCTCTAACTACAGTGCTGTCCTATCAGACCATCATGATGACGATCTCATCTTTGGCTCTGCTCATGGTAAGAACCACGTAATGAATGAGTTGTGAATCTTAAACTTCATTCTCATATTGTGAATTATAATGTAAAGTAAAAAGGGGAAAAAATGCTCCAAAAGTAGCACTACTGTGGCAAAATCAGTTTCATAAGAGTAGTGAGCCTTCTATTTCTGCATCTTTTTGCCATAGTAAGTGAGTAAACTTCTGGAGCTCTGTTGCTTTTACTCACTCCACTTGTCATTCCTTTAAAAAAGAAAAAGTTTTTACTTTTTACTTTGCTGTGGCTGTTTTCTGTATTTGTACGATCTAGCCTTTACTCGTTAGGCTAGCATCCAGTTGGTTGTTATTACATAACAGTTGGACACAAAAGAGAGTCAGAGCTCCAGTGACATTCCTTGTTGATATGCATATGTGTTCACAAATTTGATGTAGCTTTGGAGAATGTGAAAGTGATAACAAACAGTTAACCCATTTGTTTTCTTTGTAATATTGAAGGCTTGTTTAGATATGCAGTGGCAGACCGCTTTAAAAAAGGGGGGGCAGAGGGGGAGCTTACTATCTAATTCTGTATCACATAATGAAAAGACTAGAGAGCACTTGCATATGCTGTGTCACTTGCATTCGCTTCATATACAATATAACTCCAGTGGTTTTATGGAAGTGGTTTGCCACTGTATGTGTGAATGAGCCTTTTAGGTTGGCAGCTAAAGCAGTCCTTTTGAAGCTGTTATCTTTTTCTTCTTTTCCGTACATAGCTGAGAGGGAGATTGCAAGCTCCCCTGTGGATGTCTCTGTGTCTCCACCAGGAGGTGCTTCAGGAGGAGCAGGTGCAGGAGGAGGATGGCCATCTCTAAGTAGTCCTGACAGCCAGGGCGGGCATCGCTCTTTCGCACAGGTAATAAACAGCATACCTACATATTGTCAGCTCAGAATCAGAAGGGCATTAACTCATATCGTTTTATACAGAATTAACGCCCTTCTTGCTCCAAACAGACGAGATGTTAACAGGCAAGATCTATAAGACTTGTATTTAGTCAGTGATGGTGTATGACTCAGAAAGTTGGAATGTGAAGACAGTGGAAGAAGGGATCATGGTGAGAACAGAAAGATTCTTGATATGAACGATATGTGGTGTGAAACCGTGTGCAATAGAAAGAATACGAGTGAGTTCATGGAAAGGTTGGGTCTGGAAGAAACTGCAATGGAAGTGGTCCAGAGAAGTGGATTGAGATGGATGGGTCATCAGGGATCAAAAGTCGATGACCCCTGGTAGGAGGGAAAATGCTTACTTAACCCTTTACCAACTATGGTAATAAGAAGTTATCTCCTTTACAAGTGTACGAGAGAACTTGAAAATGGCTAGGATACTTGAACGATGTCTATAGAATAATTACAGTGGAAACTCAGTATAAAAAGATCTGATATAACAATATTCCTGATATAACAAGGTAATATTCTGGTCCCAGCTTTTTATATTTTATTGTTTTTTAACCCTGATATAATGAGATTCCTGCTATAACAAGGTAATTTTGATGGTCCCAAGGACCTCGTTATACTGAGTTTCCACTGTAAATCAGCATCCATGACTGCACAAAAGATATCAGAATTCAAAGAAAATATCACAAGATCAATTGTCATAATTATTTTTCTCTAAAAATTGATTTAGCAGGCAAAGTGTCAATAAATGATGATGATGATGATGATGACGGGGAAACTCACCAATGTGGGGTCTATGCCACAAGCTTCTTGATCAGATTGAATACACAGACAGTTGGGTTTCTAGGCTGAATTTATTCTCCCTTTGTCCATCCTGGGAAATGATACAAGAACTTTCTCATTCCTCTGTTACTGTTGTTGAAGACTATCATAGTCATTATATCATATGAAAATGATTGCTCTAGAAGTTTTCCATGTTCAACTTAATGACTAGATGTAGATTATAGCTTTGGACAAAGTTCTTACGCGACATGCTTTTGTACGACCATGTACGACCATGTACCCATGTCTGTTTCCAGTGTTTGAGATTTCAGCAAAGATAGTCAAATTGTTATGGTATCAATGATTCTAAAACCCTCACAGCACACAAACAGTCTTATTTAGAGCATCATCCGAATAAGTTACAGCTATATGCTTTGCTAGCGATGTTGTATGAACAGTTACACCGAACAGTATCATGAAATCTCTCATTGTTTGGTGCCTCCTTCAGATGTTGCGCGATGGAGCCACCAAGCCATCCTCCCCTATGAAGTCAAGCCAGAAATCAGCCAGTCCCCAGCATTTCACATCCGGCTATGGGAGAGCCCCAGGCAGAGAACGGACGAGTAGCAATGACAGTGACAATGAGGACTATGTACCTGTACCGCAGTACAAAGATGCCTTCAGCAACGCTATACAGGATGCACTGGACAAGGCTGCTTCCATGACGATCAAGAAAGGTCAGTTCACGAACAGAGAACGACAGTTTTGCACCTGACAGAAGACTGAACATTTTGTTCTTTCTTACTTTTTTGTTTTGTATGTCTTTTATAGGAAAAGGAAGAGAGGGCAATTATTATAGCTCAGTTGGTAGCGCACCAGTCTTGTAATCCAGTGACCAAGTTAAACCAAGTTGATGCACTAGTGGCCTTTAAATTGGGCACTAATTCTCATTGTCGGGTCTCCCGGACAGGAATTAAAGCGGTCAGTCCTCTGGTTGCTTACTTACAAGCATGCATGCCTTCTTAGCAGTTGGGTAAAACAACCCAATAGCCAAAAGATGAAGTTATTAATTGGAAAATAGTTAACCTATAATTGCTTGCAGATTAGATGTCATATGGACTGAATTTATTGTGTAGATGCTGTCAAAGAAAGGTCAAATTATAGGAAGTGTATATTGAGAAATGTATCTCTACTGGTCATACAATCAGTTTGCATCTCCCTACTTGGTACATAACTGATATGTGTTTGTATTGAGTATGTGAAACAAGTTTCCCACCCATGCAACAGGCATGAGGAAAGTTAAGAATTCCTCCATCTTTGATCCACCAGTAATGAAAATTTTCCCTTTAAAAAGAGTGACAGTGCATGGCCTGTAGCTACTTTGTTTCATATTTTGTTCCAGGTGATGATGCAGATAGAGACGCAGCAAGAGGAGGAGGAAGAAAGAACAAGAAAGGCCGCAAGAAGCAACTCCTTTTCTCCACCGCAGGCCCTCACTTCAAATAGCACCGTAACTCTTAGCCCCCATCATATGAATAAAAAGTATATTATAATATTGTGTGGTAGTAAGGTCATAGATCCTGAACTTTGCATACAATGTAATCATTCAGTTGAGCCGAGGTTGGAATGCAGTGCTTTGCAAGCCAAGACAGAGCTGGAAAGAAACTCCAATCGGAATCGTTTGTATTATTCATGATTACAGGAAAAGATGGGGAAAAGCTTTTGAAAGAGTTTAAATTGATGCAGTGTTCTTGTTTCATGTAGTATATATCCTCTTGGAGTCCTCTGCCAGTATATAAAGAAGTATATATTGTGAAGATATGTTATATCCCAATCATATATTACTTTATCTTATAGATGAATAACAAAGGATTATGCATGACTATGTATTGAATGTGGCATGAGAAATTTACTTGAATTCCCATTTTACTGGCAGGGTTGATAAGGTGTATTTTGAATGTCACTGTTCATGTGGTGATAGTTTGTTATCAGAAGCCTGGAAGGCAGAGTATTTGCTTGAATTGCTAATGTTAGTGTGAAGGTATTTTCAGAAGAATATGGATAACGAGTTCATGCAGATTTTCATGCATCAAGCAATTTTCAGTATTTGCCATCAGTGATCCAGAATCGAGAGTGTGAATTCTACAGGGAAATGTGCAAGAGATCAATGTGCATAAACCTGGAATAAACTTTATTGAAAATTAGAAGAAGAAAAAAAGAATAGAAGACTTGTTCCCATGTATGAAATAAGGAATTTATTGTGCATGCAATGTTTCTGTGGCCCTATAGATAAGCACTGTGGCCTCTATACGTCAACCTGTTTGTGGAATATGCACAAATGCATGATACTGCAGCACAAAGATTCATTATAAGTGTTATATAGCTATTGTGTTAGTTTGCTATGTCCATAACTTGCATCATACTCTGCTTCCATGTCCTGAAAATGGTCTTTATTTGTAGGTGTGAAATGAGTTTGCTATGGTAGGTTTATGACAAAAGAAAATGTATGAGAAGAAAAAAGTCATGTTAGAAATATCTTTCAAAGAGCTTATTACATTTGCAATGTTGTTTTTTAAGTTTGCTTGTTAAGTTTTGTGTTTGTTTGATACTGCAACTTTTCTCTCATCATTTTTTGCTTTACTGTGATTATTATATTTGAAAAAATAATGAAAAATTATATATATTGAAAATCTAAATTAATCTGTGAAATGTTAGTTCATGATTTCAGTGTATTTAAAGGTACTATGTGACATTTGTGACATCTTTGGAAATCTTTGATGAAAATGATAACTCTATTTTTCGAAAGCTTAGAAAAACATGTTGTTTGAGATGTACAAGGAGTTTAGAATTGTGATGATTATATTTATTCATACAATTTTTTGAATACTTGCTTTTGGTACCTACGGGGTACAAACTGCATAAACCTTATAATTTAATTCCATGTGTTTTTTTTTTTTTTTTTCTTCTTTCTTTTTTAAGGTATCATGTTGCACATAACATTTGGAAAAGTGATCATTTTGTATCATTTAATTGTACATGTTGAAAACATATTCATAAAGCAAGGGTTGAAATGAAAAGCCTGCCAGCTTCCACGTTTGCTTACTGCTTGATAAGGTCAATGGATTCAATAACTTAGGATATCTGAACATTTGAAAACTTGTGTGAAATAACAGAAGAAAAGTTATTTTGCATTTTAAGCTTATACAGTGCAGATTATATGGTGTTGCCACAAATGAAGAAACGCCCTGAAAACAAACTTGCAAAAATGATATTGAAATGAAGTACACTGTATGTGAAAGATGCCGATTTGACAGTCTGAAAGATCACCTTTACATGCCAACACTGTTCATCGCGATCAGATTTTGTATAATTTCTCTTTGAGCGAGTTTTTGTTATCTTTTGTAACATGTTTTCCTTTCATGACATTCAAGCAATTTCATTATGGGCCGAGGTTATTGTGTGGCTGTCAGATAATTATGCTTGTGCTTGCATTTGATTTGGGTGCCTTGTGGCACATGACCACTCTCGCTATCCATGTACATTATATGGCCTCCCAAGATCATGTTTTTGTTTTCTCTGTAAGAGAAAAGTTGTTTGTAAATAGGAATATTCATTTTTGAATGAAGAACATTACCTTCTCGGCTGCTTATTGAAGTTTAAATGATTCGAATTGAAGTTGCATTGGTCTTTCTATCGATCATGTTCATCATGAAATCAGATTCAAAGATATTGCCAGACATATCTCAATAGTTCAAATTTATGTCTCAGTTTAGGTATTGACCCTTAATCAAAATGCTAAATGAATATGAACAAGTTTGTCTTTTTGTGTTTAGTCTGCAAGCAATAGCTCTATTTTCGACTTCAAAAATGTATTTCTTTTCTTGAGGAAGTCCGGCTTCACAGTGCTTTTGACAGAAGTGTCTCTGTTGCAGGGTTTCTTGAGGAAAGTCTAAATAGCTTCACAGTGCTTTTGACAGAAGTTTCTCTGTCGCAGGGTTTCTTGAGGAAAGTCTGAATAGCTTCACAATGCTTTTGACAGAAGTGTCTCTGGTGCAGAGTTTCGTGGATGAAGTTAACAGAAACAGATAAAACATACAATCAATCTTACGATTGATATCAATTGTAAGTCTATGGCAAACCATGTACTAAAGAGATACAATTGATTGTAAGATTGATTGTAGCTCTTTATGTTACACCCCCCTGGGCCCTGTAACATAAAAAAATACAATCAATCGTATGATTGATATTAATCGTAGGTCTATGGCAATCTATGTACAAAAGAGTTGCAATTGATCGTAAGATTATATCTTTTTATGTTACATGTTGTGTTAGCATGGAGACCAACAACTATTTTGTGCTTGGTAACCAGACATGTGCTCTTGACAGGACCCTGCATAGGCCAATATGTTCAATATTCACTTCGGAGTTTGCTACACGCAAGTTTTCCACACACACTCAACTGTAGGATAATCCATGAATCGTTTTGGCCACCTAGTAATATGAGGGTTATTCAGGATCTTACACACTCGGAAATGCAGTGAATTTTGTAAAAGCTCATCAGGACATCACCAGCAGAACAGCGTTTTATATAAGTAACAGTCAAAAGTATTATTATTTGATTTCAATAAATCGATTTGTCTTGAAAAATCCTGTCAGCTACTGATATAATGTTTTCTATATATGTGTGTTTTGTATTTTTAGATGTGTAGGTGGAAAGTGAAACTTCTTTGCTATAACACCTTGGCTCCTAAGATAGGCAGGACTCCTAAGGCCAGTCTTAAAGGGGGTACCCAATGCTGAAACAATGTTAGTTCATTTAAAAGAGCATGATTTTATTAGCAGAAAATCATCTGCCTAAAGTTTTTTTTAAAATTCGCATTGCCTAGGAAACCCCTAAAATGTGGTAAGATTTCAGAATATTTTTGACCCCTCAGCTGTGACCCAGTTTCAACTGGGTACCCACTTTGACATCAAAATGACGTCAAAGTGGGTACCTTGTCGCGCACTTCTAGCAAAATGCGCGCAAGGTATAATACACATTGTACAGTCTAGCGCGCAGCACAACTGCAATGCGCGAAGCTGGGTACCCACTTTTACGTCATACCTCATACTCAAATTTTTTGGTCAACTCTTGACTTTTTAAGAGAAAATTAGCCAAAATGCATTGATTTTGATTGAAAATCATCAAAATTTTAATGTTATTCTTAGAATTCTGTTCTCGATCATATATATATAAAAAAAATTACCATTGTGTAATCACTTTAACCATATTTATCATGTTACAGCTTTTGCTAGTGATTGAATGGATGAATGAATAGGTGAATGAAGGAATGTTGAAAAATTGAGTAGAACATGAGTGAATGTATGATTGATTGATGGAGTGAATTTAATGATAGATTAATGAGCGGATGACAGATTGATTAATTAGGAAATAAATGATAGAATTATTGAAGGGGTGTATGAATCATTGCATAAATTGATGACGAATGATTTATAATATGAGTTATTGAATGATTGGTTGAATTAGAAAATGAACAACTAGAGAATGGATAGATGATAATCTGATTATGGAATGAATGAACAAAGAAGTGAATGAATGTTATCTTCTATTTGTACACAGGGCCCCCTGGAAAACAGTACTGTGCATTATTAATGATGGGGCCACCCTGTTGAAATAAAACAAGATAAATGAATGAATAAATAAGATGGTTTGGGTTGATAGTAGGAATCTTCTTTCCTTATTCTGCTTCTTTCTGTTAAGTACAGCCTAAGATGATAAATGAATTGGCTGTGAAGAAAGTAAAAAGAGATTTGTCTATATATCACAAGATTTTAAGAAGTATAGTTCAATTAAAGAGGTAGTATAGAAGAGTGGTGATGAAATGAATCATTAGAATTGCACTTAAGTACATTTGCTCACAGAACAAATTTAACTTTACTGCCAAGTTTCAAATAGTTTTACCCGAGTATGAATCGAAGACTAGTCACGTCAAATTGTGTTTTGCGGATCGTCGTTTTAGTTTTTAACATTTTTATTTTAAAGTTTTCACGAATGTACCACAATCACATTCACAATGTAGCCATTCTTTCTTAAGAGAAAATATGAGCGACGACTCTGATGAGCAAAGGCCTCTACTGTTGAGTAATCAGGAAAGTGATGATGACGAAATTCACAGCAAAAACAATGTGGCACCAAGACGCCGCTACTCGAGAACAAGACAGCGGGAGACCACCGGAATGCAAGCCGCAGCATCGGGGGAATTGACCCGCCAGGGTTCGCTGGTCGGGAACAAGGTATGTGGCTCTCGACTTTTCATTTCTGAATTTGATATGCCAAAATGAACTAGTTAGATCTGATGCTAGTAAATAGGAATTTATAGGTCTGACATTTATTTTTCATAATAAATGTGATGGCATGCCGATGTATAAGAAAATAGATTGTTGCCAAATCCATGGAGTTAATTGTGAGATATTGCCATTTGTACCGGTATTGACTGTCAGTGCCACTTTAACTTCGTTAAACTTTAAATAAAGGCATTGGCTATGAGCAGTCGATTTTAAAAATTCTCAAACTAAGATGAAACATGTGTTTGAGTACTTGTATTTGTACTAAAAAACGATGAAACCAACCATAATTTGGAATGATAAAGTGTTAGTAAGGCACGATTTCATTATTTTTGGTCTCGGAGACAAAGGACCGTTTTTGTGTGAGTTAAGAAAAAATGTTATCTGCCTCCCTCCATGTGTACGGTACAGTACGGTCCAGTGAGCCATGCGCGCATGCGCACCCCTTGCGTCTAGTCTTTGCACTGACCCTAGGCCTTGGATCTATATATTTTTCACACATTGGTTCACATTTCTAATATTCAAAAATACTTCCTGTGGATATTATAACCTTATAGGCCTACTTATACTTTGAAACTTTCAGACTGGTATTTTTACACTATAACCCTTATGTTTATCCATAAATTAAAGTAGCAAAATGAGTTTTTTAAAAATTATAACAATGTTAACCAATGCCTTTAATTAAAAAGTTTAAGGTTTTTGTGGTTTTGACTAAGTTTTGTGATTTTCTTAAAAACGTCTAAGACTGAATGTTAGAATAGCATGGTACAGGTATGTTTAATTTTTTTCTCCAAAAGATGGTCATGAATATGACCCTGTTTACACTCACTTGCTAGAGCGCTCTAAGATCAATAGTAAGATTAGTGTAAACAGACAAACCACTCTAGGAAGTGCCTCCAATGGACCACTTTAAAGTGGTCCAGAAGACCACCTCACGATGTGGTCTTCTGGAGCAGTTCCTTGGTGGAGCACTCTACAACCGCTCTAGTGTGTAGTGTAAACAGAAGTGGTCCAGAAAGTGGTCCACAACCGGAAGTGTGTGTCAGATAACACGGGAAGGTAAAACTTAGGAAATGGTAGAAATGGAAGATAACTGTTGAAAATTCAAAGAATAACAGATACACAAGAGAAACAAGTAGTAGTAGACTTTATTGGATAACTTGTTTAGCACAAGGCTAATCTTCCACAAGGTCCAAGGAATAACATACAGTATAAAGGATAGAAAGAGAAGATAATAGAAGAATTAAAAACAGAAACATGAAAACAAGGAATACAATAACCAAGGATAGTGAGAAAAGATAACAGAAACATAAAGAAATATAAGGAAATAGAGATAGATGTAGAGTGGAAAGAAGGAATAACAAAAGGAGGGATAAATGAGGAAAGATACGGTAAGCATAAATACAAAGAGGAAGATAAGCAAAGATGGATAGAGACAGATAGAATATAACAAGGAATAACATAGGGAAAGATAGAGAATAAAGTTTAAAAACAAAGGAAACATAATGTAAGATAGAGATGGATGGAATGAAAACAAGGAATATTACAGATAATAAAAAGGATTAAAATCAAAGAGAAACATAAGAAAAAGGAATTTAAAAAACTTAAAATTAAAACAAAGAATAAGAATTAGAAGATGATAAAACACGATTACATGAGGAAGGACACAGAAGAGTAAACCACGTAAACAATGCGGACATAACTTAAGAAAGGAAAGAAACACAAGATGATATAAATTAGTAAAGAAACAAACAGAAGTATTTGTATTGATGATCGGGAAGGCTAATACAGGGAGATTTGGCAGGAAAAATTGGACCTGCTGACCTGTGCTGTCATAGCAACAGGAGCAGTTTCTCTAATGGACGTTAGAGCGCTCCATGCTTTAGGAAGTAAGTGTGAACAGAAGTAGTCTAGAGCGTTCCCCGCCAGAGCGCTCAAGTGGGGAGCGCTCCAGAAAGTGAGTGTAAATAGAGTTTAATATGATGATGGCTGTGATGACGACGGTGATGAATGTGCTAATGATGATGTTTGTGATGATGATGATGATGATGATGATGATGATGATGATGATGATGATGATTATGATGATGACTGTAGGTGTAATGATCGTGAGGATTTGGATACTGATGGTGGTTATTACATAGAGGATAATTACAATGATTGTAGTAAAAAGGATGATGACTATAAGGGGGAGATGTTGATGATTTATATGATTATTAGTACTAATGATTATGATGATTGTGTCATTGTTGCACAAAATGTTTAGAAAGTTAAAAACCGGAATACATGTACAGTATGTTGCTAATTGCCAGAATTGATGTAGAAAATTACATACTTTTCGAAGGTAAAGTACTGAAAATCCGCCATTCCTCTTTTTCTGGTACATGCGGTGTACATGAAAATGGCTCGTTCTCGCGATAACTTAAAAACCATTTGACAGATCAACTTCAAACTTGGCTCATGCATGCATATGGGAGGAACAATGATCTTAGTAGATTTGGGGGTCACAAGGGCAAAGGTCAAAGGTCATAGATGTCGAAGATTCGTCTAGTTTTTTCAGATTTCTTTACTTTTAGTTGCTCAGCAGCAGGATAATAAGCAAAAATAAGATACTATTAAGTTCTTTCCCCCTCTAGTGGAATTGCAAACCCAAAGTTTACCTTGAATACTGGTACCTCTGTATAAGGTATATGTACATGTTTCAGTTTTTGCAGCCAAAGTAGACAGTGAGAAAGGGGGACTGGTCATTTCTTCTTATAAATTAATCTACTAAAAACAAAAGAAAAAAATGAACACTGGTCTTCATGTACGTGTATATCATTACAAAGTTAAATCAAATCTGACTACATGTACAGTGTACCACTGACACTTTACTTTGGAACTATGACCTTGTGTATGTGCCGTAGATAAAAAGTAAGCTTTCAAAATATTTTCATCAAAATATCTTGCCAAGCTTTTTGTTTTGAAATAAAAACCAAGCTGTGATTTGTGACTGATATCATAGGCCAAATCATACGATTGCATTCAGCTATGGAATAATGAATTTGTTGGTGTTAAATCTTAACAAGAAATGAAAACCAAGCTGTGATTTGTGACTGATATTATAGGCAGAATCATACAATTGCATTCAGCTATGGAATAATGAATTTGTTGGTGTTAAATGTTAAGAAGAAGCAAGATTAGTTTTCAGTAATTCATTTTGGCATTATTCATCAATAGTAGTAAACATTGTTTGATAATGGATTTGAGATGAAACAATGATAGTAGGGTATGCCCCTAGCCCCCTACTCTACCATTTTTTAGATTTTATTTTTTTTTCTTTTTCTTCTTTGTTTCATTGGATGGAATCATTTGATAAAAAGAAATTACACATAGGTTTGGGCAAGCCAGTGAATTACTTTTGTGATTATTTTTTTTTATTAAGACAACTGAATATTTGGATTGTACTTGCAATAATGAATCATGCATTTTTACTTGTCATGGAAAAACTCTGATAAAATGATACAAAAGGATCCCCCAGGGGCGGGGATTTACACCGTATGACGTCATTTGCTACTTAATTTTATCAGGTACAAACAAAGCAGGATTGGGAACTCTCTTTGATTATGCAATAATTTTTGCATAATTTTAGAGGGTAATGTTACTGCCCATTCGTCATTTATCTCTCACTAAAACCTTTTTGAATATTTACTTCTTAACAGCTCTGTTGATTGCTATTTGCCACCCATCAAGATAAGCCTTTCATATCCTAAGGAATAACCCTCTGATGACCAGAACTTGGAGGGGGTGGGGGGATGTACATTGTACAGTGCATTCAATGAGATACATGTGTATGTACATGTAACTCAGTAGGAAGTGTGTTAAAAACTTTAACACGGAGGTCTTCTAAATGTATTTGTGAACAGTGTTAGTTTTAAAGCTAATCCTAAGTGGAACAGAGGAAATATTTCAGTGATAAACATGTATGAATGATGTTCGAGTAATAATCTGTTATGTTTGTTAGAGAAACCCAAATGCTATAATTTTTGGGGTTATTTATTAATTCATTTATATATTTATTTATTTTTTTATTTTATTTCATTTTATTATTTTTTAAAATTTATTTATTTTTATTTTTATTGATTTCTTCTTTTTTTTTTTTTTGGGGGGGGGGGGGGGGGGTTGTCTGGCCCCCATCCATCATAGGCACATGTGATGTCGTCAGTCGTTCAGAATGACTACAAAACACAAATGGCAATTCTACCAGAATGTTTATGGACCAAAGTGCAGCTTGAAGAAGGACACAAATCAATATGAAGAACACAGTTTGGCTGACCTCTTGCACAGTTGCGCTGTTATCAAATGGAAAAACAAATCCTTTGGGGGCGTGGCCTAGGCTGGATGCAGGTCATTGAAGCTTTAATAGTTTGCCCTTGAGCCAAGCTTTGCCCAAGTTCCCGTAGACACCCACATTTAGTGGCTCCAGTTGCCAGGCAAAATTTGAGAGAGCTGCGTGGCATTGGCTGGATGTTGTCTTGTTCAATAGTTTTGCAGAACTGACCTAACTTTTTTACTTTTGTTTCTGCAATATTCCACCTGTTGTATACTGTCAGCTGAGCTGTTACAAGAGGCCCACTCTCTTGTTTGGACAATAAAAGAGTTTATATCATCTTTCTCTGCTGATCCTGATGTATCTTTTGAAGGATTCATTTTCAGCTGTCATTATATTTTTACTCTAGGGGGATACTCAAAGAAATTCTGCTGTAATGGATGCTCAACCTGCCCAAGCTGAATATAAGTAAGTGTAGTATTTGTGGGTACAACCAGGGAAATGTTAAACAAAATTGTGTCACCTTCTTCTGTGTGCAGTTGTAGTCATTTATTATATGTGATGATCATTTAATTGTTTTGGATTGAGTTTATTAATCAAATATCACTTTCAGAATCACTCTAGAAAAGTTTTAAATGTGAAATGAAATGAATTGTTTAACTTTGACTTGACCTGCCTTCCCATCCATCTAGTTTTGTCTTACACTGCATAGTATAATTAATATGTATAATTTAGTATTTGTTATTTTGATTTGTATTAATTTAGTATAATTAATTTTTTGTACAGTTATTATTTTTTTTTAGATAGAATTGAACATTTAATTATGAAGATGAAATACACAAATATTCCAGGAGTAAATTCAAAGATATTCCTTGGTGTAATTGTCACCATTATAATCTTGCTTCCCAATGTTTTTTCCTACTGATTTGTCAACATTTATTTAGAGACATTCAGTCGTGGGCTTTCATGGGGAGTGGATCATAATTTGCTGACACCACATTTTGTGAAAAGCAATGGAAGTACCTGTAATAGAGCTACATTTCTGGAGCACAGCAAAGCAAGCTGTCCATAAACATAAACATTCTACGGCCTGCTTCGGGCATTCTCGGGCCAGGGAAAATGAGATAATGACTTTGCCATATGGGGCAAAGGGTGGAATATACAGAGCATTACATAAGGTCTGTTGGTCATATTACTCATAGTGATGGACAACTCCTGTTACTGGGTAAGCACCCATGGTGTCAAATTCCCCATGAAAGCCCACGACTGAGCATCTTAAAAAAAAATGAAATTATATCAGTAGCAACCTTATTGATTACTACTTGGAAATTCATCATTTTCAAAAATTATTGGTTTCTGGTTTGCACAAAAGATGAACTGATATTCTGCCCAAAAGTTTGTTCTGAGTTGCCACCTTAATGTAAGCTTTTTATTCTTTTTTTTTTCTCAAAGAGTGAATGCCCTGACCATCTTGTGGGCCTACAGGAAGACTATCATCCTCATAGCAACGCCGTTGCTATGTCTTCCTCTACTCTTAGTCATTGGAGATGGGGTAAGTGGTGAAGTCCTTCTTCTATTCTCTTAGCTTGTTTAACCTCCTTACCGGTAATCATTTTGTTTAAAAAAAAAATTGCTTTAATCCATTTAGGACAGGAATTATTCTATTTAAATCCTTATGTGATCAGCTTTTCTTCTTCAAATTGGTAACACTAGTATTGTGTTACCAATTTGGTAATTTTTATTTGGTACATTTTACTTGAAAAAAAGCATGTACATTGTATCTGAAGTGAATGTAAACTGAAAGGAAGTATGTTGAGAAGTTAGAAAGTTGCCAATTTGCATTTATAAGGAGTGATTTTAAAATTTCCATTGCATTGCCAATTTAAGGGTTTGGTTCATTGCTTATTTTCATTGAAATTTTTGTCTGCATCAAAGGACAAATACTGATGCAACTAAAATAGGCACATCATGTGTATGTAAGTTTGGGAATTTTTCTCATTTTATTTTGTATACCAGTAAATTGTTATGACCCCCCTTTTCTCTCTTTTTCTCGCCTTCTCCCTCCCAAACTCGCTCAGTCCCCTTCTGTCTCTCTCTCTCATTTTCTCCCTCACCCCTCTAATGGTCAAGCACCTGTTACATGTACAGTGTATTTTGATTTTTATTACATTCTCTTTCACTGGGATACCCAAGGTTACAGCCAGGACCAGGCACACTACAATAAAATATTTGGGAAGGGGAGTACAGTATGTTCACTTTGCTGATTTGTCAACCATGCCCTAGATTGGGTTGGGGTCTAGAAATTATTATGGGATGGATGAAAGGATGAAATAAGAAAATATGATGGGATATCAGGGGTTGTATTGGGCTCTGAGTAGAAGTTTATGGCTGGGCAGTTTTGGGAGCAGTGTTCGAAGAACAAGGAACCGCAACATGTAGCTGTGGAGGTTATTTCACAAGTTGTGCCTGGAGGTGGTCATGGGCAAGTACACATTGTTTTAGGGGTGCGGCACCTGTTATATAATAATGAAATGTACTAAATAATTAATTGATTTTTGAAATAAAATAATGCTAATTAGTCTTAAAGCAAATGTCATTGTGTTAACATTGTGCATGTATATCAGTGGTGTATGGAGTTGAGGATGAAGGTGACTGGAACCAAATAACAACAACAACAAAAACAGTTATGATCCCATAAACACCCCCAGTTAACTACTGGCTAATCCCAAAGAACCAAGGGACACAAACACGCCTTACATGTATACAGGGTGGCCCAGAAAGCATGGAACACCTGTTATCCTTAATTTCAGCGAGATGAATAACATAAGGAAAGAATTATTTTCTATATTCAAATGAAAAATTATTTTTCAGTATAAAATTGACACCAGGATCATTCATTTTGACTCACGCGTTTACATGTTAGGGCTCATTTCGTGAGATAATGTAAAAAAAATTTACTACTTTAGTAACCGAATTCCTGTTACTTGAAATAAAATCATTCACCCGACGGCATTCAATAGAAACGCCTCCTTGCCTGAATAGATGCGCGGTTGATTTTCCTTTCATTGAAAACGAGGAGATTATTTATGCAGTGAGCCTATGGAAAAGTCATTGAGTGGAAGGTCTTACCTTCATCTCACACGATCTCAGTCGCAAAAGTAACAAATTTTGAAGATGACATTGCCTCACTGAATGAGCCCTAACATCTGAACACATCAGCCAAAATGAATGATTTTGGTGTCATTTTCAAGGAAAAGAAATTCTCTTTTGAACCAAAGGAGCAATTATCACATTATGTTATTCATCTCGCTGAAATTAAGGAACACAGGTGTTCCATTCTTTCTGGGCCACCTTGTAATCTACAGTCTGGCAACGTGTCCACTAGACCACGACACCTTTGATAAATCCTGTTTGGAAGTTTTACATGTTAAGTCGGTTTGACAATTTACAAGCCTAGAAATAATTAATTGTAATTGTATATGTGCGGAAATTAAATAGCATTGTCAATCTTGTGAATTCAACCTTTGATGAAACGAAACAGGGTACACTGATGTGTGATACTTCCATAAAGTAGGGGTTTTGTAGTAATGTAGAATAAAGTTTAAAAATATTTTTGCAATTGCAGGTCAGGGTTTAGTACTGAAAATCAAGGAAATTCACATCTAGTTCAGCTTCTAAATTTTTAATTTGACCATGGTTTCTTGGCGTCTGGTACTCCAGTTTCACTTCTTGTTAGGATCCTTCTCACACTTCCTTCAGTTTGAAAAACAAAGTTCAAGATTTCTCTGGTTCAATGATTTGACTTTCATTTGATAATAATGTTCAATAGGCAATAACTGTAGTGACAAGTTTGATTGCAAAAGGATAATTTTTTACATTTGAAGTAAAACCACCATTGTATAAAACCAAAAATGCCTTCCAAGTTCCAGTTGATGCCTCACTCATCATATTTCAAGGAATAAGTTTAGAATTGTGATCTATGAAAGTATCATTTATTTTCTTATTATTCACTTTATATTTTAGCAACTTCAATAATAGATTTACAAAACTTGATCACTTTTTGAAATCAAACTATTTATATCTCCTCATATACTCAACTGTATTAAAATGGGTAAAGGGTGGGGAGGGGGAGGAATCAGAACTATTGATGATCATGTATTTCAGAAAAAGACATTTTACTTTTTATGGACCTGGGGCTTGTGCAGGAGGAGGGGGGTGGGGGGGGGGTGATGATGAAACAATGCCTTCTGCTTTTCCTGAAATGTTTTGTTTTCATTTGCTTCCGTCTAATTTGTGGGGTTTTTCCCGTTTGTGTTTTTGTTTTAGAAAATGAGAATTTGATTACTTTTCTGGGATCTCCTTAATAGTTCAAGAACCTGAACTACATGTACATCTATTAGAGTGCCAATACCAAGAATTACCCAGATAACATGATACATGTGGTCAATTGGTCGTGCATGACAGGAGTAAACTATAATCATCTTTCTTTATACAGAGTGGGTGTGACTGTCGATCTCTTGTAGCTTTTTAGAGTGATTTTTTTTTATATGATCGAGAATAGAATTCTAAGAATAATAACATTAAAAATATGATGATTTTCAATGGAAATCAATGCATTTTGGCTAATTTTCTCATAAAATGTCAAGAGTTGGCAAAAAAATTTGAGTATGAGGTATGATGTAAAAGTGGGTACCCAGCTTCACACATTGCAGTGTGGTAGACTGTACGATATGTATTATACCTTGTGCGCATTTTGCTAGAATTGCGCGACAAGGTTCCCACTTTGACGTCATTTTGACGTCAAAGTGTGTATCCAGTCGAAACAGTGCTGCACAAAAAATGCACGGCTGGAAGGTTGCGTAGAATTAAAGCATGAACACGTGACATGCATACGCACTTGCTATTGGCTACATCCTTGAACCCGTTTTAGAAAAGAAACTGATGTATCCCTTTTTGTAAATTTAAGATATTAGCAACTGAAGTTCCTAAGATATGAAGAAACATAGTAGGAACACATATGATGATTTAACACTCTTGCATTTCAAGGAAAGTAAAGAGTAGCAATTGTAGATTAATGTCTTGCCAAAAGACAGTGGTACCACGGTGGGACTCAAACTGCCAACGTTGTGATATACAGTTTGGCAACGTGTCCACTGGACCACGACACCTCTGATAAATCCTGTCTGGAAGTTTTACACAGACAGAGTTCTTTAGGATTTAAATCTTAAGAAAAAAATTTTTTTTAAAGAAAACCAGGAATTCTTCACATCTAGTTCAGCTTCTATTAATGGTTTCTTGGCGTCTGGTACTCCAGTTTCACTTCTCGTTAGGATCCTTCTCACACTTCCTTCAGTTTGATGGTGACCAATCTCAAAACAAAGTTCAAGATTTCTCTGGTTCAATGATTTGACTTTCATTTGATAATAATGTTCAATAGGCAATAACTGTAGACAAGTTTGATTGCAAAAACCAATAAGGATAATTTTTTACATTTGAAGTAAAACCACCATCATATAAAACTGAAAATGCCTTCCAAGTTCCAGTTGATGCCTCACTCATCATATTTCAAGGAATAAGTTCAGAATTGTGATCTATGAAAGTATCATTTATTTTCTTATTATTCACCTTATATTTTAGCAACTTCAATAATAGATTTACAAAACTTGATACATTACTTTTTGAAATCAAACTATTCATATCTCCTCATATACTCAACTGTATTAAAATGGGTAAAGGGTGGGGAGGGGGAGGAATCAGAACTTTTGATGATCATGTATTTGAGCAAGAAATTTTTCTTTTTATGGACCTGGGGCTTGTGCAGGAGAGGGGGGGGGGGTGATGATGAAACAATGCTTTCGGCTTTTCCTGAAATGCTTTGTCTTCATTTGCTTCCGTGTATTTTGTGGGGTTTTTCCCGTTTGTGTTTTTGTTTTAGAAAATTAGAATTTTATTACTTTTCCAGGATTTCCTTAATAATTCAATGAACCTGAACTACATCTATTAGAGTGCCATTAAAATTACCAAGAATGACCCAGATAACATGATGCATGTGGTCAATTGGTCATGCATGACAGGAGTCAACTATATACCGGCAGACTTTACAACTGACAGAAATTGATATACATTATGAGGGCATATTTCCTTCCATATGTTCATCCATATGGTTTCAGAATTGTTATCAGGATATGAAGAAATTGATTTTCATGCAACAAAACCCAAAATGAGCTTTCTATGAGTTTGTACAACTAGGACCCTGAAATGCAAACTTGGCACTTTTGGAATAGGAGTTTTGAAACATGCATATTTGTTTGCAAGATTTGGCCAAATGAATATAAAGTTCATCTTCTTTCTTTATACAGAGTGGGCGTGACTGACGATCTCTTGTAGCTTTTTAAAAGACCTGAATAGAAAAAAAGACTGTTGAAGTTGTTTTTTCCTCCATAAATTTGTGCACCTCAAAGTTTTGAAAGAATTTTGTCATACAAATTTGTTTAAGACAAATTTGCCAAAGCCTTTACAGTGGATTTGCCACTACTTTTTCCTGTTCAGTAAATATGTATCTTGCAAAATTAGATTTTTAATTTTTCATAAACCTCCACCTCTCTCCAAAAGAATGACACTAGAATTGAATGAAAAGCTGAGAGGATAGTGAACAAGAGCAAGTGAAGAGAAAATAAGAGAAGAGAGAGAGAGAGAGAGAGAGATAGAGATAGAGGGAGAGGGAGAGAGAGAGGAGGGAGAGGGAGGGAGGGAGAGTAGAGAAAGGGAAGAGGAGGCAGAGAGAAATAAAGAGAGACAGAGAGAGAGAGAGAGAGGAAACTTCAGGGGAGCATTTCATGAAGAGTTTTGTCAGTGATTTTCACCGACTAATTTGCTGTCAGCCAATCAGATGCAAGGATTTTCAGTAGCTTGTAACATTTGTCAGTGATTTTCACCGACAAAACTCTTCATGAAACACTCCCCAGATCTGGAGAAATAAAGATATGTTTAGGTCTGTTAATAGAGAGAGAGAGAGATGCATAGATCAGTAGATCTATCTAACTGGATTGGAGAGAAGGGGAGGGGAGAAGAGAGAGAGAGAGAGAGAGAGAGAGAGAGAGAGAGAAATAAAGTACTGATACGGAGAAGTAAAGGAAAGAGGGAAAAGCCTGTTTATGTGTACAAGTTCTAATGAATGTCCCTTTCCATATTCTTGTGTGAATGATTTCATGCTGTACAACTATTGGCTTGCATGCAAACTTGCAGAAGGCTATTAGGGTTGCTTTAATAGTTAATGAAGGGTTTGACACTAACAGGTACCCGGGTCAGGTAGGCCCCCCAAATCTTGGTCTGGACCCCCGAAGTCTGAAAATTTTACACAAGTCTCATTACAAAGGGACCATAGAATATCAACCTGGAGCCCCTATGAAAAATAGTGTGGAGCCCTAGTTAATGTAAAGCAAATTCCATGATAAAAAACAAGAAGATACAAAGATCAAATGGACAGAGAAAGAAAGAAAGAGAGAGAGAGAGAGAGAGAGAGAGAGAGAGATAGAGAGAGAAAGGGGGGGGCGGGATGGAAATGAATAACAACCTACTTACAGAGAAGGATGAAGACATCGTAAACAGATATATTCAAATACGTGTACATGTACTCCTTGTTGAATACGTCATGCAGCTTTATCTAGATTATGTAATATTTATCATTGACAGGTGGCAGCAGATTAGTATGATTGTTCATAGAGTACTATACAGTTGATCTTCCAAGTACTGATAGATTCCCCCCCCCCCAACTCCTGTCTTAATATCTATCTGCTTACCCCCAAGATGTTCAAGGTACAAATTATACCAGTAGTTTGAAAGTATGTGTGTATTTTGAAATCCATATGATACAGTGTACATGTACATGTATGTAGATAGTGATATAAAACAAGTGTAAGTGGTTACCGTTATGCATGTAGTGAGCATGGTAATATGAAATTAGCACTGAAACTTCGCTTGTTACTCGATGATAGTATGAATATATGTCACAGACGTTTGTATCACTTTCTTGATAGAATTTTTATTTTATCCTTTTAAGTTGAAAATGCTCATTGATTTTCCTTTACTATAAATTCATAGTTTTATTTAGTCAGTCAGTATATCAAATTGATGGATTGATTGATGAGTAAATTGATTTACAAATTAACCCTCTTGTTATACGTGTAATTCTAAGCCTTCCAGAAATGCATTTGTTATCATCATGATGGCAGTTTACTGGATCCTTTTAAGAAGTTAAACCTTACCTCACTTTTCCAAAGTACACCAGCATTATTTTTCCCCTGTGCAAGTTCATTTTCAATTTTTGTTTCATCCGTAAAAAATATCTGTTAATATTTCTTGGTTTGTAGCCTTCCAAGGGTGCCTTTGTCATCATCATCATGGCGGTGTACTGGATCCTGGAGATCTTACCCCTGGCCGTCACCTCCCTCCTACCTGTCATACTCTACCCTCTCCTTGGAGTCCAAGACTCGGACGACGTCTGCAGGAACTACCTCAAGGACACCAACTTCTTGTTTGTCGGTGGGCTGATTGTTGCAGTGGCTGTCGAGCACTGGATGGTCCATAGGCGGTTTGCTCTGGGCGTGCTGCTTCTGATGGGCTCCAAGCTTAGATGGTGAGAGAATAGACTTCAGACATCAGTACTGTTCTTTTTTTTTTTTTTTTTTTTTTTGCTTCATTGTTAGTTGAATGCATTGCTAATGGAATGTATGTTGGCTACAGCCGGGGTAATAATCATAGAGCACCAGGTATAGCTAATTGGTACCAGACATGAGTGTTTACAAGAACCCACCATAATTGTTTTTATGCAGAAGTGCTGAACAGAATTTGAAGACAAGAATCCGATCACAGGCTTCTCTGTTTTTTTTTTTTATGAATGAATTGGAAGGTTCTTCCAAAAATGAAGGTACCAATGGCAAATTTATTAGTGAGCATTAGGTATATTATTCAGTATATGTCCTGAAGTTTCCTCCATAATTTATATCACTGTTTTTATAAATGAGGAAAGGATAAATTAAAATAGAGAAATAAAAATGAAACTATTCCATTGCAGCAGAATAGGTTCTTATTTCCTCTGTATATGACTGATAAATATACCCCACTGCATATTTCTCAATCTTTTTTCTCTTTCTCCATTTCTCTCCTTTCCTATCTCTCCCGATCTCTCAATCTTTTTTCTCTTTCTCCATTGCTCTCCTTTCCTATCTCTCCCATTCTCATTATTTTTTTCTCTTTCTCCATTTCTCTCCTTTCCTCTCTCTCCCAATCTATGTGTTTCTCCCTCTCTTTCTCCCTATCTCTATATTCTTTCTTTATTTCTCTCTTTCTATCTGTCTTCCTCTCCATCCCTCACTGATACTGTTCAGGTTGATGCTAGGGTTCATGTTGGTAACAGCCTTCTTGTCCATGTGGATCAGTAATACAGCTACGACAGCCATGATGGTGCCTATAGCTCAGTCAGTCATCATGCAACTCTTAGATCAAAGGAAAATGGTGAGTTTCACTGTTTATTACAATGTTTTGTCTATGTCTCTGTCTATGTTCATGAATTTTTTTTGTTTATGATGATCAGTAAGGCACCTTATCAAAAGTTCAGAGCCAATTTGGAATGCAGCCTTTAGCGTCTTTTCTGCTCCACGTCTTTTCCCCTCCGGTCCTCCCGTTTCTCCATAGACAAAACACCGGAGATTAGGAAAGCCAATGCAAAAGAATAGTCTTGGAGAAGACGATCAAAAATGCGGGACGATACTTTTGATAACCAGCCTAATACAGCTGTAACAGCAGTAATGGTGCCCATTTCTCAATTGGTAGTCGTCCAACTGGTTTGGTTTGGTTTGGTTTGGTTCAGTGAAATTTTCTTTATTAAACAGATGTGATATATAACATAAACAAAGAAACATATAAAAATAAACAAATGTGTAAATCACATTTTAAAAAGAATGTGGAAATCTCAATTTAGAGACATTTTTAGAATTAATACTTCTGTTCTTCCAAGAGGTCGTAGATCAACGGAAAACGATGAGTTCTACCCCGTAAATTTAACTCTCTGTCCTTCATATTCACTATGTGATTGGTACCATAACAGAGCAGATGGATTTGCTTTATTGATAACAGTCTTATTACTATATTAACTATACCTTCCCTCTGCCAATATTCAGATGGAATGTTATGTTACCCCCTCCACATTTAAACCCACTGAATTCTGATAATCTCCATGGTTTCGATACATGAACCATCTGGTTTCAATTGGCCAAGTGTTAATGGTCCTACCTTAAAGTGTACCAGTCAGCAAAAGACATTTTGTTCTGTATTGTAAAGGCTTGTTCAAATATGACGTGACAAATCCCTGCGACAATTTTGGTGTTCAGATATGCCGCAACAGAATCACCCCACTTTTTTGAATGAACGCATAAATGCATCAACTTTCAAATAAAAGAGAGTTATGTCAAAAGTTGCGCAGACATACTCATGACAACATATTTTGCGTTCACTTTTAAATAAGAGGTTGATTGGTACTCAGCTTTTTTGCAGCCAGGCAACTAAAAAAATGTCTCCTGCCTTGGTGACAGTTTATTTGTCGGCTCATATCCAATGGACTTGTACACTAAAAATGTTGCAGGGATTTGTCTCCTCATATCTGAACAAACCTTAAGGGGTTCTACATGTATGTCATTTGACTATATTTCAAAATATGAGCTTGAAATATTACTTCTAAAATACATGATGTGTGTTCAAATATAATTGTATACTCTCAATTATTAAAGCACCTCTTGAGTAGACTATTCAACATACTGGTTCGCACATCCATGAATTAGGGCATTTACCGAGTTGAACAGCAGTTTGATTCCACTCCTAGTGGTTCTCATGTTATCATTTATTTTCTTCAAAATCCTTCACTGTTCTAACCCCTAGCTAGGATGCCAAGTAAAATTGAGGGGGGGGGGGGGGCAATTTCATACATACTGGCTGTACACAAATTTTTTCAGGTGATTGGTAAACTTTAAATGAATATGGGACAGATTCCAGGGGAAAAAGGATTGAAGTTTGAACTTAAGCAATTGTCCTGCCACCACCACTACAGGCCACCCATACTTACAATCCTTGAACTTCCTGAAGCCTTGCAGAAGGGAAACATCTTGCATTGTTCTTGTATGATGAAATTTTGATGATTGGTGCAGAGCCAATGAAATATGTTATATTTCTTTGAAAGCCAGAAGGACATGAAAAAGTACAAATCTCGTGAAAATTAATAACTTGTGTACAGCTAGTACATGTGGTAACTCGTGGAAAACTTTACCTTGTGTACAGGGGTTAACATTTTAGGAGTTTGAAGGATAACATGAGAAGATGTATGTTCCCTGTGTTTCAAATATTTCTCCTCAGGCACCTGAATGGTTTCTGCACTTTAATGATGAACAATTTTATGAACTCTGTTGCACTTTTCATCAAATCATTTATAAGGAAACATTCCAGTTTAAGTACTTTTGCTGTTGTTGTTGTTATTGTTGTTAATAGCTTCTCAAATCATTCATGCGTTATTTAGATATGCTCACCTGTTGTAGCAATGAATATTTGTTTTTTATCAGGTTATGGCTTACATTACAACAAACTTATGTCAGCAGTATTAACCCATAGAGGTACAGTGTCACCTTTAGGAGACGCTTTTGCAGTATCTGTTGGTCCAGAATGCTGGGCAGTACATATCATACATGAGCAGAAAGAGAAAAATGCACGGACAAATTTGAGGCCATTCCCATCGCTGTATGGTGTGGCGTTCTCGAATTAGAGCAGTTTAAGTGTAACTAATCATAAAACTCTTTAAATTGGCAATGCAGTGAATAATATATAATCACTATTTCTGTGTTCAAATTGGCAATTTCTGATTTAATTTTACAATTATATTACATTTTGATTTATGTTATATCCATATCTATTTTTTTCAAGCTATGCAAACGTGGAAAAAAAATAATTTGTATTGCCAATTCGAGGATTGAAGATGATTAATTTAGACCTCAAGAAAGCTCTGTACTTCTATGGGTTAACAGTCTCAGAGGAGAAAAATCTCTTTTCAAAACGAGGCACCAAGTTCATACATGGTACTATTGTCATTTATTTAGAACAAGTTGAAGAGAGAGGCCAAAAACAATGCTGTCGTGAACATGGAGGTACACACAAATGAGAAAGGAATGAATGTTGACGAGACTGCGTTCAATGGTCATGTCAACTCTGCTATAGATATGAGTGGAGAAGAGGATAGCAAGCAACAGCTCAATGATGGGTGAGACATAGGTATTCATAATGTAGATGAGGTTTATGGTTCATCATGTAGTGAGTCCTGAAAAGAACTGTTAGGTAGAGAGAGAGTGCAGAGAAAGTTGAGGGGAAGGAGAAATGGAGAGGTGAGATAGAGTAAAAGAGAGTAGAGAGAATCTTTCTTGAGAGTGGGTGAAGTCCTAAAAAGGTCTGTAAACCAGGGGGGTGTTTCACAAAGACTAAGATTGACTCAAATCATTCTTAAGAGAGTAGAGAAAATCTTTCTTGAGAGTGGGTGAAGTCCTAAAAAGGACTGTAAACCAGGGGGGTGTTTCACAAAGACTAAGATTGACTCAAATCACTCTTAACCATGGCAGGCCATTCATGCCACTGTTTGCTTTCATCATCGGTCTCTTGAGGGATGCACAAACCATGGTCACATTTTTTCAGAATTTACTTTTTTTGTCTTCTTCATCAATCATCATAAAAAGTTGTCAATTCTGCACATTTTATGATCATGATTTGCAAATCCTTCGAGAGATCCATGGTGCAAGAAAACAGTGGCATGAATGGACAGCCATAGTTAAGTGCGATTTTAGTCAATCTTAGTCTTTGTGAAGCACTTACCAGATGAAAAGGCGATGTGGAGAGAAGGCTCAACGTTCCGGACAACTTGACTGTTTGTCATCAGGACTTCACCCACTCTCAAGAAAGATACTCTCCACACTCTCTCTTACTCTATCTAGCCTCTCCATTTCTCCTCCCCCTCAACTTTATCTACTCTCTCTACCTTAACAGTCCTTTTCAGGACTCACCAACATGGTGAACCGTAAACCTCATCTATGTTATCAGTACCACCATTGAAGCCTCCACCTTCAAAGATCATCTGAGACATATTCATTTGTTCTGGAGCCTAGCTTGCTTAAACCTTCGAGGTTCGAGGCTCAAGGTTCTTTATTTTTTCGCTTGTCTTTTATTTATTTGAAAAAAACATGCATACAAAAATTAATGTGACAAAATTTACAAAGATTCATTTGGAAATATTTACATTAAAAGAAAAAGGAAGAAATTACAAATGATTACATATAATATTCAGTAATCATTGAAATAAAGTAAAGCAAAGAAACATAAGTATAGGAGTCTGTTATAAAGCAAGGCTTGTATTTTAGGCTGCTTAAAATCCTGTAGAATCGCACAAATTCCTTTATATAAATTTCACCCCTTACCCAGTGATGTGCAATTAACAGAAGTAGATAAAGAGGCTGAAGCCATGGAGGATAAGGAGGAGCCCAGCGACCAAATCGACTATGACTCCCTGACTGATGAGGAGAGGAAGTTGTGTAAAGGACTGCTGCTCTGTGTTGCCTACGCGGCCAACATCGGAGGAACGGCTACACTGACTGGGACTGGCCCTAACGTGGTACTAGGTGGAGTGGTGGATGAGTGAGTATACACAAAAGCAAATCCAGGTTTTTATCTAAAGGATGGGGCACAACTTACAAGTCCAAAAAGTTTACAAGCAAGGGAGGGAGAGAGATAAAGGTTATCAGATTTTCAGATGTCCTATAGAGTTGAAATTTAATGCTTTGGTCAAAAATATGTTTAGGTAAAGAGTGCACAATTTTCTTTTGTGTACTTAAGTTGAGATGCACTGGTTTTAAATAGGGACACAAGCTCATTATTCTCCTTCCCCCCCCCCAATTCTCCACTTCATACAGACACAAACGGTCAGACGTAGTGTGTGTGTTAATGAGCTGAAAAAGCACTTGTTACTTCTGCTGTTTATGTTATATGTTTAAGTTTAAATGAATCATCATTCTCTTGTCTTTTTTTTTTTTTTTGGTTTGTTTTATTGTTATCCAATTTCTGCTGATAACTTGTAAATTTTTTTATTATGTCTGTGATTCAACAAAACATATAAATGAAAAAAAAAAAAAAAAAAAATGATTCACTTTTACTGAAAATTGAGTCTCACCCTGGCGAGCTTTCACAAGAATTTGAGACATTTGGAAGGGGTCAAGTAACTTTGTCTCAGTCGAAAACATTGCTAGAGGTGACAAATTAAGGTGATTGTGCCTCCCATTAACATTATGCTTTTTGATTTGATATGCACATGCACATGCACACAACTTAATGGTTTGTTTATTTTAAAAAAGATTCCTTCATTAAATTGTCAGTTTTCAGGTTAGAATTGGTAGAATTATTCTTCTTCAGTTTGGAATAAAAATTGTCAATATTCGTTCAGAGAAAGCAAAGTACCGGTAACTGGCGGTTTTCTTCCATACCCTTTTGCCCTTGAATATTCATAAATGTCACTTGAACGTGCATGGGAGTTTCATGAAATAAGCTCTTTGAAACATGCTGGGGACTGACTGCAACCGTGTAATAAGGAGCGCTCTGTGTACATCTGCTATAGCTGAATATTTCACTGGAATTTAAAACAAATGCATAATTGGATTGTCTTGCAGTGATTACTCTAATGTTCTTTATTTCTCATACTATTCTTAAGGGATAGTTTGCCAAAATCATGATTAAAATATGAGCAAGAATGATGTTATTCTCGCAGGGAATGACAGCCAAGTTATTTTTTCTTTTTAAAGGCAAGCATACTCATCGGGTGTTGTGAAGTAAACTGGACTGATTTTATCTTGCACATGTCAAATATATCTCCCCTTGAAAAAACCTAATTCTGCTAATTGTAAATGTAAAATGACCCGCAGGTTCCTGCACATCACGTAACTCCAATAACTTCAAAGGTCGAGAGAAAGAAAGGTTTACTCCCCTGTTTATCCTCTTTGTCAATATTTGTCAACATCGTAAAAGGAAAAAAATAATGGTAAAGCAACATAGAACACCCCCTGTATCACCAAGTCCCACAAAAGCTGTAACTACCTTTTTGAAATGGCTATTTAAGGCTTGTTCACATGTGAAGCAGAAAACCCCTGCAGAAAATCCCTGTAAGATTTTTGAATGGGATATTAGGTGGTTAAAAAAAAGAAGAAGATAAAAAAACCTGGTATCTATTTTGCCTCTTGACAGCAGAGAGGTGTGAACCAAATTAAATTCTTTTGAAGTTAGATAGTGTAAAAAAACATGATGTCACAATTTGTCTTCACACTTGGCAAAACACTCTTATATTTGAGCACTGATGCATTAATGCACAGTTATTATCATAAGTAACGCCGTTTACCATGCCATTTGTGAACACTAAAAAAAACACCACTGTGGGACTTTGCCACTGTCTATCTGAATGAGCCTTTAATTGCCTTTGAGATTTTGTAATGAAATCAACGCTGTGTGCATTTCTGCCCATGCCATGGCTACTAAAATATATCAGGTCAAACTGTGTCAGGACTATAATATGTCAATAAAAACATATGAAAAGTTGCTATTAATTTTCTTTCAGATTATGAATGACATAGTTTTTTTTTTTTTTCGTAAGCAGATAGGAGAGCACATTATCATTGAATGGCTGTTACATGCTTGGGTGTTCATATCGATGCTATTCATGGGAATATAAAAGAAAGAAAACTGTAGTAAACACAAAGAAGAAAAGAAAAGGTCTAAATGTATAGGGATGAAGAAATTAATAAAGAGAGAGAGAGAGAGAGAGAGAGAGAGAGAGAGAGAGAGAGAGAGAGAGGGAGTGAGAGTTAGAGAGAGGGGGGGGGGAGAAAATACTACGGAAATGTTTATCAAATAGGATTATGAGGTATTAGTAATCATAAAACAAGTGCAATATTGGAATGATATCCATTTTATTATTAAATTTCTGTAAGAATAATGTAACGTGATGTCTTTCTGCATGTATTTACATTTACCTATCTTTTGTGATTGTTGTGAATCCAGAATTGTCAGAAGTTTACAGTTTTTTATTGAAATGTTAATGATTAATGTTGTTTCTTTCTTTCTTGTATTTATTTATAATTTTCAACAAAACGTAGAAAGTCATTGGCATTATTCAGCCATTGCAAGTGCAAAATACAGACTACTGTACTAATAATATCTGTTAGTTTCATGCATGTGAAAGTTTCTTTTTTTTGCATGTACAGTTCTTAAATCTCCGTTTTGTTTGTTTTTTTTCTTTTGTATTGCTCTTCCTCCTTTTCTCACTCTCTTCCACTTGTGTTCTTGCTCCCACTCCCCTTCTTTTTTTACTATCTCTCTCTCTCTTCTTCCTCTTTCTCCATCTCACTCCTCTCTCCTTCATTCTTTCTGTCCTTTTCCCTCTCTCATCTCTTGGTCTTTTTTGTTCTCATTCTCCCACTTTTCTGTCTGACTCTGTGTATTACGATTCCCTATCTCTCTCTCTCTCTCTCTCTCTTTCTCACCCACTACTTTAATGGTCTTCCTGTTTGTAGTTTGTATGGGGAGGCAGCAGGTGTAACATTTGCGAGCTGGATACTGTTTTCTATCCCTGGTACAATCATTAATCTCATAATGTGCTGGTTGTGGCTTCAGGTCATCTTCATTGGATTTAGGTAAGGATGATGGTGGTGGTGATAATTGTGGTATTGGTAGGGATACATGTATTGGTAGTGTTGGTGGTAGTTTTGTGATGGATGGTGGTATTAGTGGTGTTCGTGGCCTTGCATATGTTGGTAGTGATGATAGTGGTGGTGGTGATGATGGTGGTGATATTGATGATGGTGGTGATGATGTGGTAGCAATGATGATGGTAGTGGTGGTGATGGTGGTGGTGATGATGATGATTATGATGATGATGATGGTGATGAAAGAGGATGGTGATGATGGTGGTGACGATGATAATGATGGTGATAATGGTGGTGGTAGGGATGATAGTGGTGATGACAGTGATGATGATGCTTGATGGTGGTGGTGGTGGTAGTACTGATGTTGGTGGTGGTGGTGGTGGTTGGGTGATGGTATTAGTGCCTTTGGTGGCATTGGCAGTGGTGGTGATGATGATGGTAGTGTTATGGAAGTGTTGATGATGATGTTGATGATGATGATGATGATGATGATGATGATGATGACAATGATTGTAAAAAGATTTGTGATACTTGATAGTGATAATGATGGTGGAAAGTAGACTTGTTGGTGCTGAAGGTGATGGTAACACAGTAAGTATGATAAGGAATGATGATGAAGATGTGATTCAGTGATGATGATCACCGCATGAATGGTAGCTCTGCATCTTTTAGCCTATTTAATAATGATGCTGAACACTGCTTTTTTATCAAAGACGCCGTACTGGTACAACAGAAGAACAAACAAAGGAGGAGGAGAGGTCAGCAAGGGAGGTCATCAAGCGAGAGTATAGGAAACTTGGAGCATGGACGTAAGTTACATGTATATCATATAATTGTCTAAAAGAAGTCCTTACATGTAAATGCACTGTACTTCCTGATTTCCACATTTTAGAAATATACATATATTATATAAATAGTGTACAATCTATTGTACAATATACTGGATTATATGTACGACAAATATAAAATTATCCCGAGTGCAGGTTTATTTCACCGAGGCCGAAGGCCGAGTTGAAATAGGCTTGCACGAGGGATAATTCTATATTTGGAGTTCATATAGTCCAGTAATATTGTATGATAGAACGTTCACTATTTATTATAGTAAATAGATCCCTCAATCTAAGCCCCCCATCATGGATTTTACCATAGTCTAGATCTAGATGGCATACGTTCTTCTTACCTTATATTTGTGAAATTCCAATTGAACACGATGAACTCCTAATTACATGTAGCAACAAATGAACTCCAAACAGTCGATGAACTCCTAGGCCAGTTGAATGAACTCCAAACAATTAACTCCAAACAATGAACTCCAAAATAATGAACTCCAAATAGACAGTCTAGATCCATAGATTCCAATCCAAAAGTTTAGAATGACAGAAATATTTACACAAGTCTTGGTCTAACTTAGACAGTTAGACAGGCCTAGACCTAGTCTAGTAAGTATGTTGAAAGTTAGTTATTTTTGATTACATACAATTTGACCTTACAATTGTTGAAGTGGAGGTGCATTCTAGAAGAAACTGAAGAGTTGATATTGATAGGGGAGGAAGTCGGCTGACTGTTTACCACAAGTTGTGATGACTGTGCATGTGCCTGTGGTGGTGAAGGCGATCGAGGAACGTTGCTAGTAGTGGCAGTGCTAGAGAACCTGACAAACTTAGAAGATCTAAGTACCTCTCTGGCAGAGTCAGAGGTTGAAGAACATGATGCTGTCTCTTCATTGTTACTGGCGATGGTTAAACTCATTCTCCTCTTTTGACTCTCTCCAACTCTTGAGTAATGTTTGATGCTGTTCTCGGAGCGATGGCCAGAAATTGCCATTATGTGGCGAGCTTCAAAGCCAGCATTATCAAGTTTGTTGATGGCCGTGGCACGGAGGCAGTGATTGGTGTACACTTTCGAGCATTGTGCTTGTTTCGATATCACTGACATCTTGTTTCCAAGTGTATGTAAACCCACAGGTACATTGTCATACCAAGGGCTAGCTGACTGAGCAGGCCTTCTTGCCTTTGGTCGCTGCCATAGTGCATCACAGTTTTCATTCAGGTGAGAGAGATATTCAAGAAACGAGTTTACAGGGCAGTCAGACTTACCAGTTGCATACATCCGTCCACCCTGGCTTTCTTCATCGTGATTAAGTTCGCCGCGATGGTTCTTGGTAATCATATCTCGAACAACATGGACATATCGTTGATTAGCTGAATCTGTCTGTACAGCGAAATCATCTTTCTTCATTTGGCGAAGATTCTCCCTGCCCCGGTTGCAGAGATGTAACATGAGGTCTAAGAACACCTTATTCTGCAAATCCTTTGGTACGGTCAGGTCAAAAGACTCCCTGATTTTATTCATGTCCTCAGGTGTAACCGGGTCCTTATGTCGAATGGCACCTTTTCCCTCTGCCTTCAATTTGTGGAGTATGGCTTTGAACATTTCATTACATTCATCGAATGCAGCATCTTTACAGATATCGAATTGACGGTGCTTCAAAAAGTGACGCTGCAAACCGTACCGAAGAGTGATCATCGACCTCTTCGCATAAGACTCCCTGTTACCTTGGCGGAGCTCGGCGTAGAAAGACCGTAGAAAATCGTTCAGTTCAGGGGCACTGCATCGCTCAGTTAGTACTGCAAAATCCACTTCTTTCTGCCTACAATACGACCTCACGATGTTCAAAGAGTAGCTTATTACTCCTTTTGTCCGCGTGGAATCCTTGTCATCCATAATGGAAGCAAGATCCTCTTCCGTAAGGGAAGGAAATCGGCAATTATTATCCATTTTGCAGTTCTTCGCGAAATTGTTCGCCGGTGAAGAATTGACAGAAAAAGTGTCCGATAATTTTCACCTACGATAGGCATGATAGCTATCGATACTCAAAATTTGTCGTCTGCTGCAAGGGGTTAAACCACGTAAATTTGTATTTCTATCTGCGATCGGAAATTATAAAAATGCTACTTTGGGAAATCGATATACAAATATATCGATTGAAAACAAATTAATCGATATTCTCCCCATTCATTTAACACGGGTTTTGCCATCCAAAAATCGAAAGTTATATTGTACATATGTACAATATAACTTTTTGAAGGGAGGTCACGTGGTACCAATCCAGCCAATCACAGCTCGTATTTTACTACCACTATTTACTATATATATATATATATGGTACATGTTTATATGTAACAGATGGTTACTTTGATCACATTGGCAGTTTTTCAAGATAGATGCAAGTTACTTTAATAGTATTCTTTTTTTGTCTTTCCTAGATATTGATTTCCATATTAGATACACCAAAAAAATTGCAATGAAGATGATTATGATGATGGTGATGATAATGGTGTTGATAGTGGAGATTGTGATGATTTTGATGTCCATGGTGCAGGTGGTGGTGATGAGTGTAGAGATTCATGATCATGATAATGATGTATTTCATTATTAACGATGGATTATATCTTGGAGATGGGGCCAGATTGCAGTGCTGGGTCACTTTGCAGTGTCAAGTATGGAATATATGAGTGTAGAGATTAATGATTATGATAACAATGCATTATATCTTGTAGATGGGATAGATTGCAGTGCTGGGTCACTTTGCTGTACTGAGTATGGAGTATATATAGTACAAATACAGAGAATAATAATGCATTTAATTATAACAATGGATTATATCTTGTAGATGGGGCCAGATTGTAGTGCTAGGTCATTTTGCTGTGCTGAGTATTGGAGTATATACCTGTAGTATGATTATGGATATTAATAATGCATTTCATGATAACGATGCATTATATCTTGTAGATGGGGCCAGATTGTAGTGGAGGGTCACTTTGCTGTACTGAATATGGAGTATATAGTAAAAGTATAGAGAATAATGATATATTTCCTTATAACAATGGATTATATCTTGTAGATGGGGCCAGATTGCAGTGCTTGGTCACTTTGCTGTGCTCGCCATGCTGTGGTTGTTTCGAAATCCAACCTTCATCCCAGGGTTCTCTGGTTGGTCTGGCCTCTTTCCAGTACCGGGGTAAATTTCTTTACTTCTCTCTTTAATTTGTCCCCAGTTTTTCGGGTGCCTTGAATGATCAATCCTGCCTGAAATATGCAATTCATGCTCAACCTATTTTAAAGAGCAATTGGCCATTTTTCCTGAAATCACTTGGGCTTTCTGAAAACAGTGTGTGGTTTGATACAGTTGACTATGGCCCGTATTCTGAACTCCGGTTTAACTTGAACTCCAGTTTAACTTAAACCAGAGCATTGATTAACCCATTCGTGACAGGAATTATTTAAAGCCTAATTTGATCAGCTTTTATTCTTCAAATTGGCAGCACCAACATTTTTATTTTATTGCTACATTTTCCTTATAAAACGTCATGTATCTGAAATGAATATAAATTGACAGAAATTATGATGAGAAGTCAAAAAGTTGCCAATTTGCAGGGGAAAACGGTGATTTTAAATCTTCTATCACATTGCCAATTTAAGGATTTTAATGCTTATTTTCCTTTAAAAAAATTTCAGCATCAAACAATGAATATCGACGTAACCAAAATTGGCAGTTTGTGTAGAATTTTTTGCTCTTTCTGCTCATGTATTTGGTATGATTTTTCGGGCTTTGCATCAAAAGATATTAGGCCAAACCACAAAATGTGGACCTCTGTCACGAATGGGTTAAAACTGACTTAAACCACAAGTCCAGTCTGAATTTCCATACAAAGTGAAACCACACTAGACTGGAGTTTGAATTAAACCAGAGTTCAGAATGTGATTATCTAAAACTCCAGTTTAAAGGGCAGGTTTAGACTGGGTTCAAACCATACTTAGACCGCATTTTAAGTTAAACTGGAGTTCAGAATATGGACTTATATCTTTTTGTGGAACAAGGGTAGGAATATAAATCTGACCACAGAATGCTCATAGCATTCATATTGGCCTTTGTTGATAACTTAGCAGCTGTATAATGTCATAATTTTCTTTTAGCAAGATTCTCAAGTCTAAAGTCAATGTTCTGATCTTAGCCCCACCCTCTTTTTTCAAAAGTAAAGTTGATTTGGATCACATACATGTATGTAAATACTGTACCTTCTGTGTGCCATGCTCCGAATGGTGCTATTCTAGCTTAGTCTCTGTATATTGATAATGGTAATCTTTGCCCCCTTTTCATTATACTGAATGAACAGAAATTAAAAGTTGGATTTTTTTAATGTATTGAATGAAACAATACTTTTATTTTATCACGGTAAAAGTTTTTGAAGAGTTTTTGAATTTTTATTTCATGTTTTCGGTTGGTATGTATTCTGAATCAAAGAGCAACTTTTGTCATTGCCCATAGCTTTTTTTAATTTGAGTAACTGGACAAGGATGTATTGGTCTTTAACCTGCTGACCCTTGAATTCTCAAATTCTCGTAGACTAATTGTGACCCTCCACCACAAAACAACCAATAAGTCGCCTTAGGAGTTTTAGAGTAAACAGATAAAAATAGGGAGTTTGGGGTTGAAAAGTTGATTTTAGGTTTATTATATTTTCTGATAGTTCATGATCTGCCACCTGACCGAATTTGGGAGCAATCTGCAATGTAGAAATGGGTTCTTCTTTGATTTAAGATTACCATTTGGGGGGGGGGGGGATTTTGAAATGAAAGTATGCCAGCATGCTAGGTAAAACCTTCACATTAACATGTGTAGATAACTCGGGAGTAAATCATTCTGTGGCTTTGAAAATCTAAATAAGGAGAGAAGCATATCTCCTTTGAAACTATTCCAAGTTTGAGCCTAATATGGTAGTTCCTTCATAGTCAGTACTAGAGAATTTTCATTCAGCCTTGTAGTGAGTAGGACACCAGTATGGCACTCCTTTAATGATCCTCCTCTTTACATCCTGTTTTCTCTATTATTCGGGAATTAGCCTGTATGACCAGTGCCCGTTTCATAAAACCTGTTATCAATAACAAGTTGCAATAGCTGTTATAAGCTACTGAAACCTTTAAATCTGATTGGCTGAGAGCAAATTTGTCATAGAAATGTGGCAGTTATTATTGATGACAACATATGAAACAGGGCCCAGCTCTCATTCTCATTGTAATTTCAAAGGGTTTGCATGATCTTCACAGGGCAAGCTATTATTAGCTTAGAGTCCCAGTTTTCAAACTATGTTAAAATGTGAAAATTTCAAATTTCTGACTTATTGGTCGTTTCGCGGTGGAGGGTCAAAAATACAATACCCGTGGGTAATGGGGTTTAACTTTGCAGAATATCAACTGAGATGAAGACCCACGGGCTCAATTGCATTTTGTTTCCCCTAACAGATACCTCTCGGATGCCACTGCGGCCATTTTCATCTCAGTCTGTCTCTTCATCTTCCCTGCCTATCCTCCCTGGTTCCTGAGGATCTTCAAGATCTTCAGAACGGAAGGTGGTATGTTATCCTTCCATTATGGATGTCATGGTGTAGTGGTTCCGGTTCATTTACTTGACTCTCAGTCAAAAGTTTGAGGGCTTGAATCCCACCCTGGCGATAACGTCTTTTGGCAAGATTTGAAGGGGCATTCAGATATGAGGCGACATTGTGACGCCACAGAATCATGCAATATTTAGTGACAAGTCAGTGGAGTATGAGGCGACAAAAAATGTCGCTGAGGCAGGACACATTTCTTTTTGCTGCCTGGCTGCATAAAATGGCGCACCGATCAAATTCCTAGAAAGTTAGTTTGCATAATATGTTGTCATGAGATTGTCTGTGCAAGTTCTGACAAAGTTCTCTTTTATTTGAGAGTTGACGCGTTAATGCGTGTTTATTAAAGACGCTAGGTCGTGGGCTTTCATGGGGAATTTGACACCATGGGTGCTTACCCAGTAACAGGTGTTGTCCATCACTGTGAGTTTTATGACCAACAGACCTTATGTAATGCTCTGTATACTTCACCCTTTCCCCATATGGCAAAGTCATTATCTCACTTTCCATGGCCCGAGAATGCCCGAAGCAGGCCGAAGAATGTTTGTGGTGGGACACCTTGTTTTGCTGTGCTCCAGAAATGTAGCTCTATTACAGGTATTTTTCACAAAGTCTGGTGTCAGCAAATTATGATCCATTCCCCATGAAAGCCCACGACCTAGCGTCTTTAACATAAGTGGCGCCACAATGTTGCGCCATATCTGAACACTAAAAATTTTGTGGCGCTACAATGTCGCCTCGTATCTGAACAACCCTTTAATCCACGTTTGCCCCTCTCCCCCGGATGCTAATTGGGTACTCGGTAGGATGCGAAGGTCAGTATGACTGAAATAGCATGTGCGCACTTGTGAAATGGGAAACTGGCTGGAATGCTCCTCATGAAGTGGAGAATGTGCACTGTAATGTGAAGAATAAAATAGTAATATTGGAAGCGCCTTTTTTCAGTTTATACTGTTAAAGTGCTTTATAAGAAATCAGAATTATTATCACTACTATTATTCTACAGTGTGATTTGCGAAAAGGGAAACAGGATTCTGTCCTTATACTCTTGTAATCATCACATATAGGTGTAGTCAAACATACTCACCTTCCAGCATATCATCTTTGTTTTCATTTGACACCTGAACAATTAATTCTGGCCAAACACAGCTTAGCCATAATATTTTTCCTATTTCATGTCAGATTTTTACTCTGCCCAAATTTTGAATAGATGGAAACAAAAAATAAATAAATAATGAACATTTTCAGTCTGTCATTAATTGATTCAATTTTTATTTCATTATCATACCTTGAGTTCCATTGTGAACATTGTAGATTTTGCTCTTTCAGCGATATAATTTTTATTCTGCTATGAATTTCCAGATGAGAAACCCAAATCTCGGGATGCCCTCCTTGACTGGAAGACAACACAGAGGATGTTGCCATGGAATGTCATCCTCCTGCTTGGAGGAGGATTTGCTCTTGCTGATGGGACAGAGGTAAATTTGCCTCCCGTATTGTGAATACATTTTATAAAATAACTTTCAAGAGTCGTGCTTTGGTAAAAACACCCACTGCAGTGATAGAGGAAAAGATTTTAAAAATCTGGAATTCTTTTTATTTTTTATTGAATAATTACACGACAGTTATCTTTCAAAATATAAGGTAACATCCAAAGAAATGGGTATTTCAAATAAATTTTGAAGCTTGTAAATATGCAGGTTAGGCTAGTTGATTTGGGGTGATAAAAATGTGACATTTGCAGTGTTTATTCACTGCTCCTTGTCCCTCATTAAGCTTGTTTTATGACCAGCATTGTTTGTTCACTATTGATTGGAAGAACACTTCAGTGTAAATCTGATGTATTTAATGATTTTAATCTTATCTTTTCTGTTTGTTGGAAACAAATCTAATCTTGAGGGGGCCTTTGTTAAGGGCTGAAATTGCAATTTTGTGATTCATATCTGCTGTATTATGATCATCAAGAACTTTGATCCATTCTAGATGGAAGTGGTACGTAAAATTTTAAGATGCATCTATATGCCTTTTGCAGATTTGAGCAATTTCTTTAAAATAACTAATTCATAATATATTGACCAGCTTTTGATTAGAAAAAGGTAACAAAGCCTTCTGATTAAATTTCAGATTGTAAAGTTTTAAATTCTTCGATACATGTGCCTGTCTGGAATTTTTCTTTTTTCCAAATGTTTTATCTCGTAGGCCTCGGGTCTCTCTCAGTGGTTGGCAGATCAATTTGAGGTGTTGGATTTCTTGCCTTCGTGGGTCTTTGTTCTCATCATCACCGTCATCATCTGCTTCTTCACTGAGTTCACCAGTAATGTTGCCACGGCAACAATCTTCCTGCCCATCCTTGCCGCATTGGTATGTATTTAGATCTCCTTGTGGAATCAGATTGTCACGTTATCTCTATATTTACATTCTGAGGCACATAGCTGAGTTATCATGTGTTTTCATTGGAAAAACTCTGTGCTGTGTTTCTTATTTCTTTTGAAATATGAGAAATGTAGATTTTTTAAATTTAATATAATTCTAAAGTTGTAAATTAGACTCCATGCTTGTTCTTATAGTTAAAAAAATGATATTCCCCCACCCCTAAACAAAGGTGGATAATGATTATGGTGGTGTTGATGTAATGATAATTGATGGTGTTGATAGTGGTAGTGCAGATGATAATAAAGATGACAGTGATATATTGTTATGGTGTTCATGATGGTGCTGGTAATGGTGATGATGATGAGGAGGAGGATAGATAATGACTATTAGAGTGATGATGATGATGATGATGATGATGATGATGATGATTATGATGATGATGGTGATGATGGTAATGATGATGATGATGCTAATAACCGTGATGATGGTAGTAAATTATGGTGATGACGATGATGGTGATGGTGATGATGATGATAAAGATAAGGATAATGATAGTGATTAGGATGGTGATGACGATGATTATGATCTTGATAATACTGATGACGATGTTGTTGCTACTGATGATGATGGCGATGATGATGATTATAGTATTGATTTATTGGACAGGATTCAGGCATGAAACCAATAATAATGAGAGAATTTAGAAGTCAACTAGTTTATAAGATTATGTATGCAGAAGTTTTGATTCAATGTTATGTAAAAAAAAAAAAAAAAAAAAAAAAAAATTATACAAATCTTCTTTTCATCCATTTATCTAGGCTGAGAGTATTTGCATCAACCCCCTGTACATCATGGTGCCGGCTACAATCTCCTGTTCCTATGCATTCATGTTGCCTGTCGCCACACCCCCTAATGCCATTGCTTTTGCTTACGGCTCCCTCACTGTTCCAGACATGGTTAGTTGTAGCTTACATAGGGTTTTTACTCTCGCTTTTCACTCTTGCTTTTCTTGACCAGGACTTTTGTTAATCCACTGTTTAAGTCCCATAGTGAGTGCTTTATTCTTGGCTAAGGAGAAAACTGGCTGTTTACACTTGCATTTTCTTACTCCACATTTTCCAAAAGGTATCCCGAGTAAAAATCTTATTCCCTGATCTCGATAAGCGTTTGTAAAAAAAATACATATTCATGAATACTTCATTTCTGATTGGTCAGTGGGCTTTGGACTTTGTCTTTGTTGCTTAAATCCATGTTTTTTTCTTCCTGTTTACACTTGTTAGCTTGGCAAAAACAAGTGTAAGCAGAAATGTGGGCCAAGAAAAGTCTGGTACTGTCGGTACTCTGATCCCTCTGACCCTCTGATAGTCCAGTACCAAGCAAAAATTTGTCGATGTAAAAAAAGAAAGTGTAATAGTTCTGAAATTGAATTATCACATTTTTATTTTTTTATTTTTTTTTTTTTTTTTTGGGGGGGGGACAATAAAGTACTATGTGGAAGTACAACCAAAAGAGAGAGACTTCTGTTTCCATAATAATGATGTGCATGTTAAGTAGAATTCTTATAGAGTGCACACTAGTACTGATGTATGTCATAATCGTTTGTTCTACAACATTAATGTTCAAAGCACTTACTGGTACTTGTAGCTACATGTATTTATTCCTAAAAGATTTCAATGTCATTGTGATAATAAGACACTCACGTTGGGATGAAAAACAAACATATCCAGCTTTGTGCTCATTTTTATCTTGGTATGAAAACAAACTGAAACCAAAGGAGAACATGGATGATGTAATCATTTCTAAGTTATTATAAATGCAACTCATTGTGCCTAGTACAGAGTGCAACCAGATTGTAGAGGTTCTAGTCAGTGTGGATCACCTTTTAAAGAGAACTCTGGTCTCAAATAGATTGTTGTCTTTGATGTACACAGACAAATCTTTGAAACAGATTAAACAATAGCGCTGCATCGTGAAGAGAACCCTGGTCTCAAATAAATTGCTTTTGTCTTTTGATATAGACGGATAAATCAGGGAAACAGATTTTAATTATCATTTGAAAATGATAATGCTGCATCACAAAGAGAACTCTGGTCTCATACATGTATACTGTAGATCATGTCTTTTGATATAGAGAGATAAATCAGAGAAACAGATCAAATACAATTTCAGGAGAATCGCATAACAGCTAACCCCTTGACTACAGGGACTGGGTGGCCTCTCTGTTAAACCTATGGGAATTCAAGAACTCAGTAATTTAAGGGTTAAAGAACTCATGCAGTTTTGTACAGCATGATCTATTTTGATAGCTTGCATGTACAGTCTGGCCCACAAGCTTTGATACACCAGGGCCCTCGTACATTAAATGTTGCGATTAAATGCACCTCAAAAAATTAAACACAAGTCGCATATACTCAATCCTGATTGGTTAAAAATCAAGTTGCAATTAATTATTATGAGCTGCGTTTTATCGCAAGTTTTATGCAAGAGGGCCCTGGCAAAAGTGACCTTTTTTTTTCTGTCTCATATTCACACCTTCACTCATTCCTGCCAACTTTTCTTCCAGCAAGGGCAGACAAGTTGTGTCTTTGCTTGACAGTACATAATCAATTAAGATCCTGCTTAGACATGTATAGATTTGTATTAACTGTGATGATATAGTTTGTAAAGATGTAATTTTGCAGACCTTTAATTTCGATAATTTTAGGGCAAGGCCACTTTTCTGCAGGGCACATTCCTATATTACAACATAAATAGGAAGAATTAGAAAAGGCTCAAACAATCTCCAAGGCCAATGAGAGGGGCATTGAGGCAAATCAAAAGGGCATCCATGGCCATGGCCTTGGTGGCCTTGGATTAATTTAAGCCCTGATTTTGTTGGTAAATATGTAAGAAAAATTGGTCTTTCTACCAGGCGTATGTGAACTTTTGAGTCCCTCTGTATAACATAAAATATTTCTGTGCAGATATTGGTTTGAAGGCATGATGAGACTACTCTGGTAATGTTTATCACTTTTACGATTATTTGTTTTGATCCGTCAGATGAAAGCTGGCTCTATGATGAACGTGATCGGCATCATTGTAGTCAACGTCCTCATCAGCACCATGGGTATCGTGGTCTTCGATGTCTTCCACTACCCGACCTGGGCCGGCAACCAAGCCGTGTGCAATAACGACATGCTCACTACCGCTGCTGCCTACATCACACCAAACAGCACCTGTGTTTGCTGAGGCTCATCTTTTAAACCATGGCATACTTAAAGCTTGTTGAAGAGGCAAACCCTGGTGGTAATCCCCTGCAGTTTTTTCGTGTACAAGTGAATAGGATGTGAGGCGGCAAAAAATAAACCTGAGGCAAGAGGCATAATTTTTGTAAGGGGATAACCTCGATATGTTACTTTTGTTACCCCCCCCCCCACTTTATGATATATCAGATAATTCTGTTCACTTTTATTGATGTTTTTGTGGAAAATAAATTCAATTCAATAATTTTTGCCCCTGGCGGCAAAAAGCTGTTCACCAATCAAATTCTTAAGAAGTTAGCACATAACATGATGTCATGAGTTTGTCTGCGCAGCTTTTGGCAAAACTCTCTTTGGAGCGTTGATGCTTTAATGCACATTAATTGATGAAACTGAACTACTGGCAGAATTAATACCTTCATTCCAAATAACAGATTTACGAGAATGCTCAGATATGTGTTAGTCTATGCATTGTGTGGGTGCAGTCATTGTCAAAATGATTTCACTGTGATTGTGGGTGATTTATTAGTATTGAATGATCATGCAATTAGAATGTACAAATGTTTTTCCATGTCTTTCAATTTTGATGATTCCAATTGGTGCTATGTACGATAATTTTGCGTTAAACAGCAAGTTTAGGAGACAGACAGTAATTTGCATGATGGATATTCTCATTACCTTTTAATAGAAAAGGAAAACCTGGAGAGACAAATCAATATGAATGAAAAGAGAGGATAAAGAGAAGTAATTCAAAAAAAATTAGATCAAAATCGCTTACGGAATGAAAAAGTTGTGAAAGTTTGAAAGTCTTGATTTACTTTCAGTGGCTATCCACAAATTGGCAATAATGCTTCAATATGGCAGGTTTTTGTGGAAAACTCTCCATATGTTTTGTAAACAAATTTCATATTTTCTCCATTATCTCTCAAGGTGCAGCTTGTCTCTTTCTTAGCCCAAGATATATCATGGGAAAATGTATCTGACAGAACATGTGTTGAGTTCACAAAGAGACAAGCTGCACCTCAGGATCACCACAGAAAGTACATGTATGTAAGTGAAGATTTTGATACTTTCACAACTTTCTCACTTTGTAACTGATTTGGTCTAACTTATTTTTAAAATTGCTTCTCTCTATCCTCTCTTTTCAGTAGTATGGATTTGTCTCCAGGGATTCCTTTTCTTCTAAAGTGCAAAAGTACTAAATGTTATAGCAATACAATGCAATCAGGCAAAATTTTATGTTGTGAAGATTTTTTTCTCCTTTGCCCTAATACATGTTGGACAATTTCTTAGAATCCAAGGCTTAGTGGTACTGATTGTTGAGTAGTGAAGAAGCATGTTTCATTTTTTTAGAGAGGGATGGATTTTCATTTTTTGTAAATATATGGTCATTTTAGACATTACCAGTCAAATTTCTCAATGAGAGGGTAAGAATTTACTGTAGATTGTTTACTGCAATTATGTCATACACCATGCAACTTTAAATGTTTTTTTTTTATTTTTTTTATTGTAGATATAAGCAGAGAATACAGTGCCTTCTAATTGTAGACAAAGAAGATTTATCCATTTAATTATCATGAGAATAAATGATATACCAAAGACTACAAATTATTAAGATGATGTGCATAGTATGTTTAGAAATATGCATTATAATTATGTGTGATGGTCACCTTTAGTGCCAATATGGAAATATCATCTTTTTGATGTTATGGTGATATGCTCAAGAGGAAAAATTAATGGTTGAAAATTTGTGCCTTGATTGTACTTTTTAAATCAAAGAAATTCTGAGCAGCATTATTTTAACACTAATTTATTATTTTTTTTTGGGGGGGGGGGGGGGGGATGGGGGGAGGGTGGACCTACAGCATTTGTTTTGTAAATGAACTTCTTTTTACTTCACATTTTGTGCACAGGAAGAATTTTACTGTAACTTCAGTTTTTAAGATTAGCTTACAATCTAGATATGATGGGAAATCTAGATGAATAAAACTCTTTTTTTCCCAAATGAGGACATTTAATATGCTGTACTAACTAACAAGTCAGAATAAAGATTGAAAAGTTTACTCTTATTTTTCTTAATCATCAAGGTTCAAAGTTTACTTTGACTGCATCATGGACCAGAAATGTCTGGGTGGTATTATTCCTGCCCAAATAGCAGAAGATGGCGCAATCCCGCCTTGTTAAAAAAAAGTGTTTCATTGACTAAGTTTTCATTCATATCATGCAGATTGGACAGTTGATCTCAATGGCTGAATTTACAGCCAAGTGCATGTATGGTCAAACCTGCCTTTATAGTAGCCACCTGTCTATAAAGGCCACTTTAAATGCCTCCTATGAAGAAGAAATATGCTATACGTGTGCATGTATATCAGGGAAAAAATACATGGGGGCTCGGGGCGAATTTGCCCCCGAAACGCCAAAAAGAGCCATGGAAAACTAAAAAAGAGCCCCTGAAATTCTCATAGGGTCCAATGTGAACTGTAATACAATGTAGAAAATTTCGGTGGGTGGGCTCAAAGCGTAGCCCCGGAAAAAAAAATTTCCCTGATGTATATCTTGCCTTAGCAGCCACTTTTCTGCAATGGACCCCTTTGAAAAACAGCTAAATGTATTAGTTGACAAGGGCTATCCAATCCATGAGTGGAAAATAAATATATCAAAATGATTACTCTTTCTGTTTCCTTTGGATGGCCTTTCTAGGCAGGTTTGACTACTTTGGTGAGACATTTGTTACAGCATTTGTAATATATGCAACAAAGTTATATGAAGACTATTGTGTGGTGACAAAATATGTATATTTTGTATATATTTTGTATATTCAGACTAAGAGGAAATATATTTCTGGCCAAAATATTTACACATGTAATATAAACACTATTGTCATAATACTATACGCACATGTAAACAAATTCAATGCATTGTACTCTTATCTAAATTCAAATTTTATGATAGTCAACTGTTAAATTTATTTATCACTGACTTTCATCTTCCTCATGCATAAAGTGGTTTTTTTTTTTTTTTTTTTTGACAACTGTATTTGGATAAGTAATCTCGAAAAATTCATTTTTAAAATGATCAACTCCTTTGTGTACTTTTATTAATGTACTTGATGACAGTCATTCTTGCATGTATTGATACTGTGTATAATATATGGACGTCTTCCATCAAATAAAGCACCAATGAATGCATATATTTTCTAAAATAAACAACTTTAATATTGTCCATTTTCCCATCCTCGGAACACTGAGTGTACATTTTCAACAAAATCTGAGTGAGTACCGATAATGTTATTTGAATAATACAGGCAATCATTATAAAACATCACAATTGACAAACATTTTAAACAGGGATTGCTTGCAATGAAGTTTTTACATTTTGAAGAACAAGTTACATATAGACAAAGTCACATTGTCACAATCTGTTTGAGCAACCATAGCAATTCTGTGCCTTCTCTCAGAAAATAAAAAGAGAAAAAGACAAACAACAACCAAGACACCCAGAATCACAACTATCTGCAGTTCTTCCAGAAAACACATTCTCACATTCTGATGATTATTCTATATTCAAGATATTCCTATACCTAATAATGTAAATATTACTTTTCTTTCACAAAATGCACATCATCTTCACAAATCAAGGCAAATTGACTGATTTATGTCCTTTCAATTACTTTTCGTTGTGCAATGCACCCGCTGGAGTCCTTTGCTCGCCAGGTCAACAACATCCTTTGCATTAAAGATAAGAAGAAGGCAGCAGCTTCTGGATCTATGCCATTTCAGAAGCCCGGTGAATGCAGCATCCCAGCACTTGTGAGAGCTGCTGACAAACTCTTTAATAATGCTGCAAGCGGGGACAACGTTGGTCTGAAAACTTACCTTCGTGACAAGAGATTGCCCTCCAGTCTACCACGCTGGGTTGGCAACAGGTTCAATATCTTGTTTGCAAATTCGGCGCTTCTATATAGGTGTGGTAACGGCATATTGGAATATTTCATGAAGGTGCAGCAACCTCAAAACAACCTGCAGCGGGCATTCGTAAATGCATGGACAGCTGCTTCGAAAACAGAACTGAGATGTCTTGGCCTACTTCACAGTACAGTGATGGGACCCTGGAAGAGCATGGTAGGTAGGGACTTGCCGATTCTGCAGATGAATGACTTGTTTCTCCATGCCCGCAATAGCCTTCAAGAATGGGAACGTCAGCCTGCCAAAGTCTTTGACGGTAAATCCATCTTTGGACACAACATCGATGATGAGTCATGGGCTTCACTCAGCCAAGTACCCACTGAAGAAAGCGAAGGTGTTGGCATTCTTCTCAGCAGTCTCATCCATGGCATAATTGAAGTTGTTGACCGTCAGCTCGGCTCCCAGCTACCCGGAGGCATGTTCTGGGAACCGTCTCCTGAACTGAATGATGAGGCACAGTCCTGTGTTTCTACAAACATCAGTGGGTGAAAGGAACTTTGCACTTCTTGATGCCAGTCTTCAGAGAGCGCCGAACATGTCAATAGGAAAGATAGAAAGTAAAATATGTTCAAGGCAAACAAACCCCGGCGCTGGCTTGAAGAGAAATCCTTGGAAGAAAGGAGGAAAGTGGTAAAATCTTGCAGTGAAGAAAGGCAAAGAAGATCAGACGAGAAGATCAGAAGAAAAAATGAACACTATGTTGAAATTGCAGGGAGACATGGAGACACAGTGGAAACTTGTAAGGAAGAGCTCCAATATAATGAGATAACTAAAGGCGTCTTATCTTTATGTCGTCGTGCGAACAAACGCGTCCGGAACGCAAAATGGAAAATCATTGAAAATCAATTCTTTCACACAATGATTGATAATTTCACGGGTAGCATGTAGACCTTCTGAATTGATATACGATCTTCTTGTGGTATGATCTTTGCTAAAATTCTATTCCAATATGTCAAAATAGACATTTTAAAAATGCCTTATATGACTGAAGCAATTTTGTTGGTCTTATAATATTTCATATTCTTTTTGAACCTAACATAACAAGATTTCATGCTCTGAGGAGGTAAATTTTCATGTTGCAATGTCATAATTATAACAAGTTTCCATGGTATGACAGAAAACAGAACTGAGATGTCTTGGGCCTACTTCACAGTACAGTGATGGGACCCTGGAAGAGCATGGTAGGTAGGGACTTGCCGATTCTGCAGATGAATGACTTGTTTCTCCATGCCCGCATAGCCTTCAAGAATGGACGTCAGCCTGCCAAAGTCTTTGACGGTAAATCCATCTTTGGACACAACATCGATGATGAGTCATGGGCTTCACTCGGCCAAGTACCCACTGAAGAAAGCGAAGGTGTTGGCATTCTTCTCAGCAGTCTCATCCATGGCATAATTGAAGTTGTCGACCGTCAGCTCGGCTCCCAGCTACCCAGAGGCATGTTCTGGGAAACCGTCTCCTGAAACTGAATGATGAGGCACAGTCCTGTGTTTCTACAAACATCAGTGGTGATAAGAACTTTGCACTTCTTGATGCCAGTCTTCAAAGAGCGCCGAACATGTCAATAGGAAAGATAGAAAGTAAAATAATGTTCAAGGCAACAAAACCCGGCGCTGGCTTGAAGAGAAATCCTTGGAAGAAAGAGGAAAGTGGTAAATCTTGCAGTGAAGAAGGCAAAGAAGATCAGACGAGAAGATCAGAAGAAAAAGAACACCATGTTGAAATTGCAGGGAGGGCATGGAGACACAGTGGAAACTTGTAATGAAGAACTCCAAATAATGAGATAACTAAAGGCGTCTTATCTTTATGTCGTTGTGCGAACAAACGCGTCGGAACGCAAATGGAAAATCATTGAAAATCAATTCTTTCTACAATGATTGATATTTCACAGGTAGCATGTAGACCTTCTGAATTGATATACGATCTTCTTGTGGTATGATCTTTGCTAAAATTCTATTCAAATATGTCAAAATAGACATTTTAAAATGCCTTATATGACTGAAGCAATTTTGTTGGTCTTATAATATTTTCATATTCTTTTTTTTAACCTAACATAACAAGATTTCATGCTCTGAGGAGGTAATTTTCATGGTTGCAATGTCATCAATTCTCGCTACCCTAATAGGAACAAAAATCTCATAATGCGCGAGACGAGATAATTTTTACTCCGTCGGTCGTCATCACCACTTCCGGTTCAGAGTCATGCTCGCGCGAGGTTCGCGATACTTAGTTTTCCAACCACGCTGAAATCGATGCCAATCAGCGTAATATGTACAGATTATAATAATTTTATTTAATTTGGTTAGTTTAATTCAATTTGAATTATTAATAAAAATAAAAAATATTATTTTACGCAAAATATTTTTTTAATGTTTAAATCTGGTTATGAAAAATAATACTTCCGCAGCCTCAGTCAAGATGATGGAGAGTGGTTGGACGCACGAATTGGGGCGTCATCACTGCAAGCATTGCTGCTGACGTTCGCAGTTTGAAAGACACTTCAGAAGGGAAGACAGTAATATCAGGCGAGTCATGGGTACGGCACCAAGGATCCGGACAAAAGCGATGGACTATGGTCATGCACATGAAAGTGTTGCTCGACAGATGTATTCGAGTGAAATGGAAAAAACACCACAAGGACTTTGATTGCAACACGACAGGATTACACCTCCTGCCAGAAGCACCATTTCTGGAGCATCTCCAGATGGCATATCTACATTGGTGCATGCCATGCAAAGAAGACCATCGTAACTGATAATCAACAGACGTAATAATACTAAACGAAATGTTCAAATAAACATTAAATCTTTGCGACGGCAGGAGAGTGTAGCTATGTAGCGAGTTCGAGCAGACGATATATGCATGTGCGACGATCGTGCGGCGCGCGGGCTTCCGAACAGGAAGTTGTAATACCGAAAAGCTATCCCATAATGCAATGCGCGTTACAGGGATTTTTCCCGGATCTCGGCGAAAGCGCTATTTGGGGTAGCGGAGAATTATACAAGTTTCCATGTATGACAGAAAAACAGAACTGAGATGTCTTGGCCTACTTCACAGTACAGGATGGGACCCTGGAAGAGCATGATAGGTAGGGACTCGCCGATTCTGCAGATGAATGACTTGTTTCTCCATGCCCGCAATAGCTTCAAGAATGGGAAACATCAGCCTGCCGAAGTCTTTGATGGTAAATCCATCTTGGACAAAACATCGATGATTGAGTCATGGGCTTCACTCAGCCAAGTACCCCCTGAAGAAAGCGAAGGTGTTGGCATTCTTCTCAGCAGTCTCATCCATGGCATAATTGAAGTTGTTGACCGTCAGCTCGGCTCCCACTACCCAGAGGCATGTTCTGGGAAACCGTCTCCTGAACTGAATGATGAGGCACAGTCCTGTGTTTCTACAAACATCAGTGGTGATAAGAACTTTGCACTTCTTGATGCCAGTCTTCAGAGAGCGCCGAACATGTCAATAGGAAAGATAGAAAGTAAAATAATGTTCAAGGCAAACAAAAACCCGGCGCTGGCTTGAAGACACATCCTTGAAAGAAAGGAGGAAAGTGGTAAATCTTGCAGTGAAGAAGGCAAAGAAGATCAGACGAGAAGATCAGAAGAAAAAAAGAACACTATTGTTGAAATTGCAGGGAGGCATGGAGACACAGTGGAAACTTGAAATGAAAGAGCTCCATATAATGAGATAACTAAAAGGCTCTTATCTTTATGTCGTCGTGCGAACAAACGCGTCCGGAACGCAAAATGGAAAATCATTGAAAAATCAATTCTTTCACACAATGATTGATAATTTCACGGGTGCATGTAGACCTTCTGAATTGATATACGATCTTCTGTGGTATGATCTTTGCTAAAATTCTATTCCGATGTGTGAAAATAGACATTTTGAAACACCTTATACAATTCAATCAATTTTGCTGGTCTTATGATATTTTCACATTCTTTTTTTTCATCCTAACATAACAAGATTTCATGCTCTGAGGAGGTAAATTTTCATGGTTGCAATGTGATCATTATAACAAGTCTCCACAGTGTGACAGAAGACTACCAAATCACTGTGGATCACATAACAGGGCCCAGTTTCATAAACTTGTTATCAGTAACAACTGCCACATTTCTATGACAAATTTGCTCTCGGCCAATCAGATGTAAGGATTTCAATAGCTTATAACAGTTATTGCAACATGTTATTGATAAGTTTTATGAAACAGGGCCTGATCACTTTTCACTGGGTCCTACATGTCTTAAGAACCAATGAAAAATCAATATCTATGCAAATGAGCATCTACATGGCTACTATAATATTAACCGACAACTTATGATCCAAATTTTAGAGATATTTGCGAAGAATAATTGCATATTGGTAAAATAATATACTATTGCAATGATAATCATGCATACAAACGATACAACTTTCTCAGCACTGTAAGGTTTCATAATATCATTTGAAGCACAAACTTCAAAAGTGGAATAATAGAAATAAATTTGCAAACTTTATAATAAACAGAGAATGTGAGTAAAGAAGTTCATTCCAGATGCAGAAGTTGTATAGACCGGTTCCATGACATTTGTTCAGGCATAAATTGCTCCCATGGAAAATCTACTCGTTAAGTCAAACATGAAACCTCATCCCAACCTACACTACCCTTAATCTTTATCATCGCATTATTGTGAAAACAAAACCCTATCACAAGACTAACCCTATATCTTCAGAGAAATCAAGACCGAGCAATTGTTGCAGGAGCAAATGTCGTGTCACCATACAGACAACACAAAATAGCTCCTAAAATCAGAGACTCCAACTCTCCCGTTTTCGGCGGTAGATCTCCTGCTTTGAATCCATTTTCACAAAATCTCCAGCTCTCCTGCTTGAGTTTGAATATCTCCCGCCATAGCTGTGTTTCTTCTCCTTTTTTCTCCCACCCAACCACCTTTTTGAAAAAAAAAATGAATCTGAATCATTGGATTTTACCTCATTAGTGCTGTCATATGTTCAAAAATAAGCCTAAGATAGCACCAGAGAGCTTCTATTACCCTAAAAGTGGCCTCCAGCCAGCAAGGAATTTCGTGCTTGGCGCTGGTGATGTGGGCGAGCGCACATTGAGTCAGAGTCTCCTGTTTGCTAGGGAGTCTCGGCAGGAGAATCTCCAGCTTAAGACGTGCTTGGGGTTGGAGTCTCTGCCTAAAATTGCTTGAACTCAGTGATGTATATACACAGGAGATGACATAATTAGGCATATAGTATGCATGCACATGACACGAGCCCATTCCAAAGCTTGTTCACATATGAATCAGCAAAATGCTTTACAAAAAGCACACTCAGGACTTTTCAACCTTAGTGCGCTTTGCATTGTATCTTCGCAACACACAGGTAAGGAATATGCATACATGTAGGTCCCCTGTAGTCTGCAGGTACGACCCTAATTGACACTTTATTCAAATTATGTACTGGGTCTTAGAGAAGCCTAGCCCACATGCCTACTGGCTGTGTAACTATCTGGAGCTGCTATTATAGTAGACGATCCCGCAATGACCTCTTGTAGTCTCCTACTCAGACCTCTATTACACGTTTCGACAGACCAGGCTTTGTGCCTGCAACTTGATTCTTTGCCGTGTCACTCACTCCACTTGCAATTCATTTTGTATACAAGAAAACTACCCGCTTTTTTTCTTACACAGTTTACTGCTACTGTCCTATCTGAAGGAGTCTCAAAGAAAAAGGAATTTGTAATTTCATGTATCGAATTTCATAATCTCCTATATCTATTATAAATATATATATATTCATATTTTATTGACTTGACTTGAGAATTCAGTTTAATATAATATGCATATGCACAAGAGAAAATGATACACTGTAAAACGAAGACAAAAACATTAGAGCATGACTGATACGTGATACAAAACATTCAACAATTATAAAACATCCCATTGGTTAAAGTCAAGTGAAACCAAGGTTTTGAGATGAATTTTTCTTCCACAAATTGCTTTAAGTTTTGAATGGTCTGCTAAATGCCTTTAGCAATAGATACACACACAATGACAGAACAATAGAAGAGAAAAAAATATACAATTATCCAAGAACATGAAGTTTCTAAGACAGGCAATTATGAGTAACACAATAATCACATACTACAACTAGAATATATAATTAGATATTATAAATAAATATTATATGCAGGCTTGTACCATAAGTGGGGGGCCTCGTGCTGCAGGCATAGCATTTTTTGCCCAGGCCAAATCGCTCATCTGCAAATAAAGAAGGAAAAAACACAACAAAAAATGGTAAATACATCAAAGGGAACTCTAACTTTTGTTATAATAACATAAACAAATATAATGATAAAAATGATAATATGTAATAAATTCTCCTTGCACTTTACAATTAGCATCTAAGAAATTTACAGAAAAAATCAGATGAAGCACTCATAGAAATAGGTTGGTGATGTTCTGAAGAAAGTGAAACATATAAGGCTTTGAATCTTCAGAAACTGTCCTTGCTAAAATTTATGTGAATCTCAAAGTGGCAAAATAGTAATTTGGATTTTGGACACAGACAGAGACAGATGGGGAAATGGATTCGATAAGTAAGTTGCTTGGAGTTTCCGGGGAAGGGGTGTGAAGAATGGTATCGAACCAACCAATGGTCCAGTGGTTCAAGGGCGCCTGACTGAAGACGCGAGGATTGGGGGTTCGATCCCCGGCACGGCACTTACGCTTGAGCAAGGCATTTATCTACATTCTCTTTTATCGTACATCAAATACTGAAAGTGCTACAGGCATATTGATACCAACATGTTTATGTGTGTTTGTTAAACAACAAAAAAAAACCCAATAAACAAAAAAAGGCCTCCCCATACCATAGTACCTAAAAAGAACCCCCCCCCCCTGGACTCACAGACAGGCAGATAAGATAATGGTGATGATGTCTCTAAGTGTATAGATACTCTTTAGAAACTCTGACAAGCCCAAATGTAAAGATTAGGCTCCGCAAACAAATTCCTTATCCTGACATATTTCTTACCTACGATGTCCATCTTACAGAGAGGACAGTCCTTTTGCGTATAAGCCAACTGTCACGCATCTGTTGTGAAAGGTGTGTGGCATGGCAGCATTCGAATGGTCTGTAAGAACCAGAGTGAGATGAGCAGATGATGATGGAGCCAGACATGTAAAAGAAAATTCCTTATTTTTTCTATTGCCTACATACCAACTGTCCTATTTAAAAGGGACCGTCCGTATTTCTGGAGAAGGAAATAAGCAATTTTATTTTCAACCCTGACGACCTTTGTCCCTATTTTTAAAAATCTGTCTGTATAGTAATGTACTAATATAGGAAATTCAGAAATGTCCCCAATTTTTGTCTCGCCTGCGTAGCGGAGCGAGACATAGGTATCACTATTTCCGGTGTCGGCGTCGTCGGCGTCGTCGCGGCGTCGTCGGCTCGTCGTCAACAATTGTGTTGTACACCCAATAACTTTCTATAGCTTTAAGGTGGGATCACCAAATTCAACCAGAGGTCCTCTCTTGAAGGGCAGGTTCAAGTTCGAATATGAGTCGATTGAATAAGGTCAAAGTCAAAGGTCAATGAACTTTCCATGACTGGCACTGTGCTATATTGTACACACATACTTTTATACCTTGGAGGTAGGATTGCCAATTCATACAAGAGGTCCATCTCTGAGGTGCAGTCAAGTTCGAATGTGAGTTGAATTTGATTAAGGTCAAGGTCAAAGGTCAATGAACTTTCCATGACTGGCACTGTGCTGTGTGGTACACACAATAACTTTCTATAGCTTCGAGGTGGGATCACCAAATTTATACCAGAGGTACATCTCTTGAAGGCACAGGTCAAGTTTGAGTATGAGTTGAATTTGAATAAGGTCAGAGGTCAAAGGTCAATGAACTTTCCATGACTGGCACTGTGCTATGTTGTACACACAATAACTTTCTATACCTTCGAGGTGTTGCCAAATTCATATGAGAGGTCCATCTCTTGAAGGTGCAGGTCAAGTTCGAATGTGAGTTGAATTTGATAAAGGTCAAAGGTCAAAGCTCAATGAACTTTTCATAACTGGCACTGTGCTATGTTGTACACCTAATAACTTTCTATAGCTTGACGTGGAATCACCAAATTCATACCAGAGGTCCATCTCTTGAAGGTGCAGGTCAAGTTTGAATGTGAATTGAATTGATTAAGGTTAAAGGTCAATGAACTTTCCATGACTGGCACTGTGCTATGATTTACACCACTTTGTTCCTGTAATGACATGAACTTTATAATTTGATACTTTTTAACACTAACATTTTACTTCAGTTCAACAGAGTTCATTCTACAGTTTACTGTATAATAGCAGTGAACTCACTACTCTCTATACCTGAACCAGATTTTTGTATTTTACTTGTTACTGTTTTCATATATTTGTTTATTTATTTATTTATTTATTTATTTATTTATTTATTTATTTATTTAATTTATCCATAACCAAGCCTATGTAATGATAATTTGTGAACTCCCTTTCACTTATTATTACAATATGATTGTGCATTTTTTTTAATTTATTTACTTAATTTATCCATAACCAGGCCTGTGCAATGATATTTGTGAACTCCCTTTCACTTATTATTACAATATGATTATGCATTTTTCTGTCTGTGTATTTTGATTTAATTAACAGTGAATGCAACATGGCTGAAGGATCACTATGTTTGGATGCTTTTTGCATCTGTTTGTTCCACTAATAGCATGACCTTTACAATTTTAATACTTTCTAACACTAACATTTTACTTCAGTTCAACAGAGTTCATTCTACAGTTTACTGTATAATAGCAGTGAACTCACTACTCTCTATACCTGAACCAGATTTTGTATTTTACTTGTAGTTCACAAAGTTGAGGTGAAAGGTCTAATTTGATGAAAATATTATCAGAAGATCAAATTTGATATTTTTTTAAGGATCTGCGTACTGTATTCTTTACACACCTCGGAATAGTATTACAGATAGATGGCGCAATACAAGTGCATTATATTATCATTTTATTATTTTATTATTACTATCATTATATTATTACTATCATTATTATTATTATTACTATCATTATTATTATTACTATTATTATTACTATTATTATCTATTTATTTATTTATTTATTTATTTATAATTATTATTATTATATTATTATTATTATTATTATTATTATTATTATTATTATTATTATTAT